>JACEII010000007.1:3352794-3402783 GCA_014332785.1 Antheraea mylitta | reverse complement strand
GTTTTTTTTTTTTTTTTTTTTTTTTTTTTTTTTTTTTTTTTTTTTATAGAAGCACGACAATGTTACTGCACTAAGCCTGATGTTAAGCATAGTACAATCCAAAAACATTGGCAACCAACGAGAGACAGATTATCCATCGCCGGTTGCCGCTGTCATGCCGGCCATAATGACGAAGGTCGCCCGGTACTGGATATGCACAGGCTGATCCCGAAACGCGACGCGCAGAAGCGAGTCACTATGACGGGCTTTTTCGCCATATGCATGGTGGTTGCGACCCAGTCGGGCTGTAAAACCCTACCACCCCGCTCTCGCCATTGCCTCGTTCGTTGATCAGCAGGGTGCACCACATGCAGGTGAGGTTGGCTTGGGTGTCTCAAGTCTTAAGATGTTATTCGACACCCCTTACACCCCTAGTCAGTTCGGAAAAAAAAACAATTCTGTTGACGGTACATGACTTACAACTGAAGAATTTCCCATTAGCTGCGTTTTTTTTTTATACACACAATTGTCCTCATTATCTGAGATCCCAAGAAACAGTCTCTGTCTTTCTATGTATATATTACAAAGTGTGCATCATTTTTACAGAACTATTTTTTAAGATTAGTTTAGTGAAGAATATAATAGTTTTTTCTGCGGAACACGTTTAGTATAAAGAATACTAGCCCCTACCGGTGACTTCGTCCGCGTAGTAATAATTACTTGGGCTAACGCTAACACACAGCGGAAGCTCCCAATAGGTAAAACATTACTAATTTTAAACATTCATCATTGTTGCTGCGCTCTTATTGGTCTTAGCGTGATGATATACAACGTATATCCTTCCTCGATAAATGAGCTATCTAACACTGAAAGAATTTCTCAAATTAGCCCAGTAGTTCCTGAGATTAGCGCGTTCAACCTTTACAACCTTTCTCGTAGGTGGTAGAGCCCCACTGAAGCTATTTTTGGTTTCAGCATGAATGGGTCGGCTCCTCTGGGGTAGTACCACCCCTCTCACAGATAACCGACGTGAAATAACAGTGCTTGCAATGTTGTTTTTCGTTCGGTCAGTGAGAGAGCCGGAGGCCCACGTCCCTTCCTCTTTCCTGCTTTCCCTTTCCTTCCCCTCCCTCTTCTCCCATATACAGGGTAGCAACGCACTTGTGACGTCCCTGATGTCACTAGTGTCTATGGACGGTGGTGATCACTTAACATCACGTGACCCACCAGTTCCTTTGCCTCCTTTTGATATAAAAAAAAAACAAACAAACAAACAAACTCTTCAGCTTTATGCATTAGCGTAGATTAGTATAAATTTAAAGATTTATATGAGTTGTATCTTTAACTGTTAAAATTTTTCTACCATTTGTTTGACACCCTTACTAATATTATAAATCCGAATGTGAATTTGTTTGTAACGCTTCCACGCTCTAATTACTATTGTGATCGTCATAAATTTTGGCGTATGCAATGTCATAAGTACCTGAAAGAAGATAAGTTATCTTCCATTGAGAAGAAAATATCGTTCTCGAGGTATATATATTATCTAGATTAACATTAGCGGCGACGCGAGCAAAGTCTAATCTCGGTTTTTTCTCGTCAAGTTACATCCCATACATTATTATTTAAGTACTTAGATTTGTGATTTATAAGTTGGGATAGGGTTGTCAAGATTTTTTCGGCGAAATATAGTATTTTTAAAAATAGGTTTAAAATAAAAATATAGTACCTTTTTTGAAAATATAGTATTTTATAGAAAAAAAAATAGACAAAGATATATTTATTACATATTTATTTTTATAAAAACTATTTCTTTGCACTTTTTGCATTTTTAACAAAGTTTTGTCTGAAATAAAAGTATCATGTTTTATTGCATTAAATTTTTAGATTGATATTGATAACCTCGAGGTGCTGCCATCACCTCCAGTTAGTATAGAGAATAGAGATCAGTGGGAGTCAAAGATAAAAGATTGTAGTTGCGTTCAGAGTCCGGAATTCGGTTACGCGAACTGGCCTCACTCAAAATTTAATAAAAAGGCGTGTTCATTATTTTTAAAAATTAATATTTGTTAGATTGTTCATGTTCATGTGAAATCCAGATCATATAAAATAACTTTTAATAGAGAATGAAATTGTTTATTTACTGTTATTTTCTTTATAATTTCAGGTAAGAATTCATTGTGACGCATTGTGAACAAACCGACTGTCATTTTTCGGGGTAAGTAGTGATACATTGTATTTATTTTAAAAGGTTTCATTGTTAATGCCCATAGATACTTAATCTACATGTATTAAGTAAATTAATGTATCTGTTTGTCTAGGCTAATTAATAGTCGAAACGATTTTGAGCAGACTTTTTACATAATAATATATACTACTGGCGAGCCTCGCGGACGTTGTCCTGCCTTGGTATTAAAAAAAAAATCCAACCGCAGTGCCACCTACCGGGTCTAATTATGAATCTAAACCATCCTTGGATCCACTGGAACATGCGCACAAAATTTCATCAGAGTCGGTCCATCCGTTTAGGAGGGTTTCAGCGACATACACATGTACGGAAGAAATTTATACATAATAAAAATTTTTACAAAAAAAAATTGAACCGACTTCGATATCAAAACCCATACGGCACTGAAAAGCGAAAAATAAATACATTATTAATTCAACCAAATAAAATAAAATATGAATATTTGCGCTACCTAATAATATATTGGAAATCGGTGCCAACCATATTTCATATCATCTACATACAACGTTTAGGTCCACTCTCGCGTCTATTTGTATAGTGTAATATACTTTTTTATACCTACAACAAATTAGAAATTTAGGTTGGCACCGACTTCCAATATATTATTAGGTAGCGCAAATATTCATATTTTATTTTATTTGGTTGAATTAATAATGTATTTATTTTTCGCTTTTCAGTGCCGTATGGGTTTTGATATCGGAGTCGGTTCAATTTTTTTTTGTAAAAATTTTTATTTTTCCATTTTTAGTGTATATAAATTTATTTATCTGGTTCTAATTAATTATAAAATAAGTTCATAACTTGAAAAACAAACATGATATTACACCGTACTAGATCCAACTGGTCAAATTAGGTTGATTGTAAACGAATTTCAGAACCTCATCTTTCCTAATGTCCGTTTCACGGAAATTGCCTCAACAGTCATAACCCCACATGTAAGTCCTCGTCAAACGAGTCTTATGTACCCAAACACAAGATAGCTGCTGTAAGCCGTTAAGGAGTTCCATTCTTCATTTTCACGATCAACTCAGGATTGATTAAATGATATTCTTATCATTACAACAGGTTGTTCCAAGTTTTCATTAAAATTAGCTTATGGGGAAGTTCATTTATTCATATAAGCTTTATTAATCCCTTTATTTTCAACCCTTATGGTTGGATTTTTTTTTTAATTTCAAGAACACCATTCCCAGTTATCAAATTTCAAATAAAATTGTTGAAATCGGTTTCAAGTACACGAAAATACGTAGACACGAACTGGGTGAAAATCAAATAAACTATAATAAACCTTAGGGGTTGAATATTTTATTCAAATTTATATGGGACCACCTTGGAGTATAGCCGAATCAAACAAAAAAAGAATCATTAAAATCGGTTCACAAGTGACGGAGATATCGATTAACATACATAAAAAAAAAATACATACAACCGAACATAGAACCTCCTCCTTTTTCGAAGTCGGTTAAAAATAGAGGAATTTTAATAGGATTACTTAGATTACATGTCTACCCTAAGCATTGAATTAGAGTATTTTCTAATCCCTTCTGGCTAGTTACAACGGTCAAGCTGAATATCTGTCGCTACGTAACTATTTGTGTGTTTTGGTAGCCACAGCTCTCAAGAGCCTGTTCTTCATTCTGGGTTTAGCGTGTTTACCATTTTAAAATAAATAAAAATTGATTTTTATTTGATTCTTTTAAAATATTCACGCGTTAATATTATTGTTTTGAATCATCGATATATAGGTAGAAGTATAGTTGTATTGAGTTAAACGACAGTTATCGTAATTTCTATGAAAATGTAACCCGAGAGATCTCTGCCAGCGACTTCTTTCGCTTTTTTTCTTTTTCGAACTGACTGCTTTTCAGCTTCACCGGACTACAGCATTAACGTTGCTTTGTGTTGCCCTTACATACATATTTCATAAAAAGGAAGGGTGGAACTTCGTTCGTGTGTAATAGTTACTTTGGGCTAATTGCTAACACGCAGCGGAAGCTCTCAAGAGGAAAAATCCCCCGATTTTGAAACATTCTTCATCGGTGCTCCGATCTTATTGGTCTTAGCGTGATGATAAAACCTATAACCATCCTCGATAAATGAGCTATCTAACACTGAAATACTTCTTCATATCGGACCGGTAGTTCTTGAGACTACCCTCTACAACGTCATAAGCTCACTAATTTTCCCTCTTTATAATATTAGTATAGATGTTGTTTTATTCTTTGTTACTTTCATTCAATGATTAAGGGGATCAACTATATCTGTTTACCCAGTTTCATACGTAAGAACAGCTCAATGATAAGTAAATAAATAATAAAGGAAAGTAACGATCGTCAAGGGCACACGATAGTCTAACGAACCGAAGCGACCCATTCTACGTAAATGCAATAACGTTCTAAAATGCTCGTGTTTTGCGAAAATTAGCTTTTACCACAATGAATAATGAACCTTGAGTTTTATAACTTTAGGTATAAAACTCCTTGCATGTTTAGTGTATTATAATACCTTCTCGAACCAACGCAGCGGAATGTAGGGCGTTGTATGCTGTTCCGGTTGCCACGTGAGAAAAATCCATTTCCGTGACACCGAAATAGGGAAGACGGCGGTTCCCTTCTGGAAAAGGATGTTTCGAAATTTCTATTTTATACTTCTTTCATTCTAGGCGGGGCCTATAGGTATAATGAAAACAATAATAATTCAATTGCATAGCAATTTTGTCAAAACTACTGAGCGTATTGGCATAGGACTATGACCATTCGTTTGACCTTTTGTTTACTTTTTAATGCCCAACGAAGCAGGCGGGAATCGGCTACTCCGTTTCTATATCATGTGTACACGGGAAGGAAACATTTTATACCCCTTTTAAACTAATTGTTCACGATTACATTAAATGGAATTAAATAAATATTGGTTAATTTTCATACTCAATGACAAATAATATTAATTTTTGGTCAAAGAGTCAAAATTCATTAATATCTAAGCTATCTATAAAAATAAATTTCGCCGGCATTGTCTAAATAAAAATAGCTCAGATGGAAATCGGTTGCTTCGAAAATCCGTCTAACCCCAGTTCGAATCCGAGTGGCAGCAAAAGAGATTTTTTTTTTTTTTGTAAAAATGTGCCAAACCTAACAATTTATTTTAATTATAATAATAAATTTATTAATAATAATACAATTATAAGAGACATAACTTTTTAAATATATATTTTTTGACAAGAATTGCTCATTTTGTGAGGCAAACCTGACAGTCTATTTTAATTTAAAAATGTTTTGTAAAGAACCGAGCTGGGTTCGGTCCTCCTGGTACTATGTATAATATGTAAAAGAACATAAATTACAAGAAATATATGCCATGGTTATAGAAGTAAACTTTTTTTACAAATTCGGAATCGAGCACTCATTGCATCGATTGCTATAGTTTTTTTTTTCTCGAACTAACTACGCTATTGACCTAGCAAGGTCTTCTTAACAGCTTCACCGGACTACAGGCTCAAACTGGGAAGGTGACTTTTATATAGTGATATGTCATTACTGAACCACTACGATTCTGCGCAAATGAAATGGACTAAAATGTCTTCACAGGTGTCCTAAATATTTGTTCACGTGATATAAGAGTATCTCTAGACTTCATCAAAGTGAAACAAGACAAATACGAATGTTTTTATTCTTAAAATCTTCTAATACCTCTATAAAAAATTATCCTTTTTAACATGGCCCAAAAGTAGGCAATGCGGTCTCATGAAAGCGTAATTTTACCAGATTACAGATTGAAAGACAACGTCAAACGTAATATTTCTGCTGCAAATATTTAATCTGTCATATCTTGTAAACTATGGGTAGAGCCATGGTGAAGCTATAACTTATTTGAGCATGAATGTGTCGGCTCGCCCCCGGTACAACCACCTGACCCACAGAAACACCGACGTGAAGTAAGAGTGCCTGCATTGTTGCGTTTCGTTCGATTAGTGAGAACGCCGGAGGTCCACCTCCTCCCATACGCCTTCCGCACCAACAACACAGGCTGGCAACGCACTTGCGACTTCTCTGGTGTTGCTGGTGTTTATGGACGGTGGTGATTACTTATCTACATCTATGATTAAAAAAAAAGTAATTATCGAAATAGTATGTTATACACTGCAATCTTGATGTAGTTAACATCATATCGATATACCTGTATAACTTGCAAATAACCCCTTATTCTGCTCTATGTCTAATGATGAGAATCGTTCCGGTTGGCTATCCTTAGGAAAGATGCTTCAACCATGTAGAGGTTTCTAAAAACCTTTTAGAGATATATAATTCTACATTACATTGTTGTGATAGTTCTCATAAAGTTTGGTCAGCATTAGCAGCGTAAGCTTCTGAACAATTACTTCTTACGGGTTCGTTACAAAATACGTCATCATTTCTGTTTCTTTTATCGTAAAATTATTTAAATTAAATTGAAAACCGTGTTTTGTAGATTATAAAAAAAAACTTTATACACATGAAGACAGACGCGTGTATCAATTTTATTCTATATAAAGGGCAGGGGGCACGCGACTTCGTTCACGTGGAATAAATATATTCCTTATTTCTTTCACACAGCGGAAGCTCTCAAGAGGAAAAAAGCCCCGATTTTGAAACATTCTTCATTGGTGCTCTGCTCCTATTGGTCTTAGCGTGATGACATAATGAGCACGACAAATAAGCTATATAATATTGAAAGAATTTTCAAATCGGACCAGTAGTTCCTGAGATTACCCCGAACAACATCACAAACTCAGTCACAAACACACAAACTTTACCTCTTTATAATATTAGTATAGATAATTTAATACGAGCATATTATTGTTAATGTGGACGATGTTTCCAACTAATTTTTATTTGATGTAATGTTTTTTTTTTTATATCAAAAGAGGCAAACGAACTGGTGGGTCACGTGATGTTAAGTGATCACCACCGTCCATAGACACTAGCGACATCAGGGACGTCGCAAGTGCGTTGCCAGCCTGTATATGGGAGAAGCGGGAGGGGAAGGAAACGGAAAGAAGGAAAGAGGAAGGGACGTGGGTCTCCGGCTCTCTCACTGACCGAACGAAACACAACAATGCAAACACTGTTATTTCACGTCGGTTATCTGTGAGAGGGGTGGTACTACCCCAGAGGAGCCGACCCATACATGCTGATACCAAAAATAGCTTCAGCGGGACTCTACCACCTATGTACCTATGTATATGTAATTTATGTAAGACTCGTGTTTACAACTGTTTAAACTGCTTCATTGTCCAACAGAATGTTTTCTAGAAATGTACAAATCGAAAACGCTTTCTTTTGCAAGTAAATCGGCGTTATTGCATAAACGTTAAATGCGTATTGAATACTTGCTTTAAGAAGGCTTCGTTTTAAATGTACCGCGCTCGTCCGAGGTAAGTTTGCGTTATCCTTTTTACGCAAGTCTAACATAACCTAACGAAAGGAAACCTTGTCTCAAAAGAGCAATATGGCGAACATTCAGCGAGCGCAGTGCCTTTAATACGAAACCTTTACAAAGCACGTATTGAATACGTATTTAACTTTTCTGTAACAACACCGTATACGTTTTACGTAAGTAGAATCCTACAACGATACATACACGATACACGTTTATCTTAGAATTCTGGATTTGTTGTTTATTTTTAATACGGAATCTAAAATTAGTAAATAGTTACGTTGAAGCTTGCAACCCCGTATACGCCACCCCATTTTACCGTTTCCGCTAGCAGTGCGAACCTAAATGCCACCGCGTAAGGACGTTTACCAATTCGTGACGTGTTAAATTTGTGCTATGGTGTTATTTTTAGTGGGATTATTCCTTTAACATGGCCAGGAAAAGGGTGAGGAGACGATCGTATTGCATTTGAAAAAGTCTTTTAGCTTTTAGTTGTTGATTCTTTTAATGAAATGTTATTAATGAGTTCATATTTGGATATGTAAGGTTTCGAACTAGTCTTATGTTAGATTCTATATTCATATAATCGTTTGTGTCTCATAGTAACTATTTATATGTGTCAATGTAGAAGTTGTTTAAGACTTGATCTTCAATATTGATTACTACGTGATATTTGTTTTATGTTCGTTATAATTATCTTGTAAATAAGAATAATCTTGTTGAATGTATGTAAGTAAATAATTACAGAACGTTTAAATCTATTTGTCTTATTCTTCTTTTTTGATATGTTTGTAATTGTCACGACAATGTTAAGATGAAATTGTTTTTGAAAAATCTTTAGATAGTATTGAATGAGTGAGTGAGACGAAAAGAGTAGCTCATCAATAATATTGATAGATGAACTTGCATTTGTTTGGTTGGCACTTTATTCCACTACACGTTAGTAATGTACTGTACTGTTCATCTCTTAGCTCTGTCACAGCGGCTTGTCATTTTTTGTTATATTGATTCCATTAGTCGCTTCCTCGCCGTTATATATATTTCCTCGCGTGGAAAAATTATGGTATTGAACATGATTGTAGATACGTATTATAAGCAATTTATATTTACAAGTAACTGTTATTTATGTATAACAACATATTTTATGTACAATAAAAAAAGCATTAATAAATTTTTATTTGGTCTAGAAATTTTTTTGTCTTTTGTGTAGCGTTTTTAAAAATCGTAGGTTTTCTAATAACTTTGAATAAAGACATCATTCTTTTTTCTTAAATAAGGAATAAGTGTCTGAGAATTAAACTAAAACAAAATTGATCGCTGTTTAGCAGTTTCTGCGTGATGCTCGCACGTCGGCAGCCCCATGGTTTTATTTATCACTAGCTGACCCGTGCAACTTCGTCTGCACCAAATTCGTTATCACTGGTTTCAATTGTATTTTTAAAAGCGATAAAATTGAATAAAACTGATACCCGATTGCAGCCACAACTACCGTTTCCAATTGTGAATCCTAACTATCCCCGGTCTCACTCAAATATACCCAGATTACATGTGATTTTTGATGTAAAACATCTATAGGCGCACCCTAAACTTAAATCGGCCATGGCGACGTTCGTGGTGATTACACACAAACTTCGCACTATTAACGACCCTATCAGTAACGCATAAGATTCAAATTATTTTTCTAAACTATTATAATAAAGAGGAATCGTAGTATTTTTGTATGTTAGTTACGAATAAAGTCAAACTACTGGACGGATTTCGATAATTCGTTTACCATTAGAATGCTACATTATCCCTTAGTAACATACCGGATTAGACCTCCCATTAGGTTCGATCCCTCGGTAGGGAGCCCTTGAGTGCGTTGCTTGCGCGATACGGTGACACACAAATATACATCACTGCTACAACACTACACGATCACCCCCACACACGTGCACGCCTACACGCTTACACATGAAAGTGGAAGGGTTTACTTATTCCCCTTATCGAACTGAAAAACTCTCAATTTTCCGATAATAAATATATGGAGGAGTTGTTGAGGCGTGTATGCTTGGTACACATATACGTTTCAACAACTCGTACATATATAAATAGTTAGCTAGGTTGGCTAAGATAGGTCGCGATTTTGTATGCAACAGGCAACAGCCAAGCCGAGGTGTGCCGTGCACCCTTGAGCTGGTTGCCAAAATAAAATCGGATGAGTGCCTTAAGCGCTCGCTTTAGTAGTCCGGTGAAGCTGTTAAGACCTTGCTGGGTCAATAGCGTAGACATTTCGAAAAAAACCCTTAGTAACATAGGCTATATTTATTTTTTAGAAAAAAATTGGGATTTCTACTAAAATTGCAATAATGTAATCAAAGGTATGAAAAAAATTTGGCATAAAATGTATTTCACCGCATGCGCCCCGATAACTATGAATGATAGAACAAAAATATGTTCTACAATATTAAAGAACATATTATTAACTATAAAAAAACCTCGCGGCAGCATACATATGTCTATACCTAAAAGTAAAGTCTATACTCAAAAACCTTTACAACCCTACTTGTATAATTGTAAGATTCAAATTGTTTCTATTTAATATTATGTAACGTCACAATAATGTCAGAGAGACGCGTGGATAGAAATGTTTTGTCGTCAACGTCGACCGGTTCATGTCCGATCTCACCAAAGTTAAGCAATGTCGGGCGTGGTCAGTGCTTGGATGGGTGACCGCCTGGAGATATTGCGTGATGTTCGCTTTTTACGGGTCAAATTAATCGTCAGTAATTTTTTTAATGTATAGATAGGTATATGTATTTTTTATATTTTTAAATTAGGTGTAATATAATATTTTTATAATATTACGGAATTGGTTTTTTTTAATCTTACTAATGTACATATACACTGGCCAAAGTCTGACCTACGTACATCCAAAAATTACTCGATAGATTTCAATTACATGTTTTTATTTTTAAAAGAGAGGAGGCTTATTTTCTGCATTAGGTCGAGAAGAGCTGCCAGTGATGATGATGATGAAGATTATGGTTTTTTGTGACGTTACATTTCCGAAGCTACAGGTTATAATACGAACTTTGCACTATTGACGAAGTACTCAAAAACATCTGCAACTCTATCCGTATAAACATAACATTCAAATTGCTTTGTCGAACACTCGTCGTACCAGTATTACACGGCATGCACAAAGGGCGCCCTTTGACATACCGCCAAACACACCGCGCTTGCACCTTTCACTGATTTCTTTGTTACTATTTAATTAGACAATTGACTGTCACGGATTAAACTACGCATTTTTAACGCTATTTATAAATTATGAAACACCCTTCGCAGTTGTGAATGTAACCAGTGTTTTAATTTAAAATATGTCGGACAGCGATAATTTCGGAACTGAAAGTATGCACCCTTCTACAAAGAAAGTAAAATCACACTATGACATATATCTTGATAATGCTATATCTAATACTTTTATAACATACTTCAGTTATCATCGACCAATTCTCACAGTATTAACCAGCTATTCTAAATTTGAAACCCTTGCGTTTTATGGGACAAAAAGTATCCTGGATGTAGCCTTGTAATATCAGTTGTCACTGTGTTAATTTTGGCTTCTATATGGATAACATAGTCTACCTTCATTAAAATTTCCAAAAAATATTGAATGTACAGATTTCGATTTGTTACAGTTTTAATAGTATAGATTAGTTATTAATAATTTTGTGGACGTTTTCGGAGCAGTTGAAATTTTTGAATAAAATTATTATGTAAGCGTAGCCTAGAGGTAAAGTTGGCGGCTCTATACTACTGTCATCATCGACGGGGAGACGGTTCGAACCCCGTCGTTTTTTTTGGTTATCTGTTTTTTTTTATGTAGCCTATATAGCTTGAATTTTTAACTAATCTGTCTGCTGTAAATAGCACAAAGGAAAATTACCAAAATCCATTAAGAATCTCATGAACTACAATTTTTTTCTTTCGTCCGTTATTCTGGAGAACTCCTTGCGTTTTATGGGACAAAGAGTATCCTGGATGTAGTCTTCTAATATTAGTTATCACTGTGTCAAATTTCGTTAAAATTGGTTCAGTACTTTCAGAGTAATTCGGGTTTATATTCTAGACTTTAATCCTTTATCCTGGAGAACCCTTGGCGTTTTATGAGACAAAAAGTATATTTGATGTAATCTCGTAATATTAGCTATCACTATGTCAAGTTTCGTCAAGATTGGTTCAGTAGTTTCAGAGTGATGCGTGTGCATAGGGACAGACAGACAGACAGACAGACAGACAGACAGACAGACAGAAAGACAGACAGACAGACAGACAGACAAAAATTGTAAAAAGATTATTTTTGGCTTCTATATCGATAACATAGCCTATCCTGATTAAAATTTTCAAAAAATATTTAATGTACAGATTTCGACTTGTTACAGTTTTATTATAGTATAGATTTCATTGATAACAGAGCGAGTTCACTGAACAGTTCCATTATGATTTCTTTATTAATTTGATAATATTTTATTATCTAGATATCCATTTAGTATACCGAATAAATCGAATATGAACGTAATGGCAACACTCCACCGCCCCTTCCTATTCCGACGGTAACATTGTACAATGCTTTTTCTTTTTCGTACTGTCTTGTTTTCTATTACACGAATTAATTAATTTATGATGTTTTGAAGAAGAACAACCATTTATTTATGTATATGCATATATCGATAAAGTC
Source organism: Antheraea mylitta (assembly GCA_014332785.1). Lineage (NCBI taxonomy): Eukaryota > Metazoa > Arthropoda > Insecta > Lepidoptera > Saturniidae > Antheraea > Antheraea mylitta. The sequence continues at coordinate 3,390,421 of JACEII010000007.1, read as the reverse complement.
GTACGTTGGTGTTTTTGTCGGGATCTTGGAATGTCATGTAGTGGATTTTATATATGATTCATATTGTCGTGTTATTTCGCTCTGTTTTGCAATATTGGTGGTCTTTTACTTAATGTAATTTGATAATTATGTACAACTGAATTGGAATGAGAAATAACACCACGGAGCATGAATTTTTGCTTGCCACAAAAACGGTCTGAAAAATTGTAACAAGATGGCCACCATCTTGTTTAAATGATCACTAAAAGCTTGTAATATAAATAATTACATACTCGACAATGGTAGTAATAATCTACAAGGAGGTTGGAAACCAAAAAAAAGACGTCATAGTCCAATTACCATGAAAGTTGTCCATCTAAGATGTTTTTTTTTTATTGAAGAAGCTATTCATTTTACTATAACGCAGATACGGAAACAAAGAGTTCTACCCTTATTTTTCCTTATCCTATCCTATCCTATATAGTTTTGAGGAATTTTTGCGCAACAAAATACATATAGGAGTTGTTGAGGCAGGCATGCTTGGTACACATGCATGTTTTGATAACTCATATACGTATATCTAAATAGCTTAGCTTAGGTTAACTCAGATAGGTCGCGATTTTTCCACAAAACAGGTGACAGCCCAAGCCGAGGTGTGCCGTGCACCCTTGACTTTGTCGCCCAAACATCCCAAATCGGCTGAGTGCCTTTAGCGCTCGCCTCAATAGTTCGGTGAAGCTGTGAAGACCATTTCAGGTCAACAGCGTTTTCATTTAGAAAAAAAAATAACGCAGATACTGTCGCGAGCGTTCGCAAGTTGATGATATAGTGCCAATACTAGACTTCTAGAATATCTAACGCGTGGACGGTATAACTTATGTCAATATGTCAGTGTTATATACAGCGTGTTTATTAGCTTTAGTCGGTGGCATTCTTTGCGTGTAACGTAGTGTTTTGTATAGGAATAGAATAATATTCTAGAATCTATTCAATGTTTTGCTATTTATATTACTTCATTATCAAGTTATATGATTTATTTTAAATAAAGAATAATGTGTTTTGTATGATATTCTTACCAATGTTACTATAAATGCAACTGTGAGTTTGTTTGTTGCGTTTACACGCCTTAGCTTTTTATTTTAGTTTACACTTAAGCTATAACTCATTTCACTATGAATGGGTTGGCTCGTCTGGGGCTGTACCACCCTCGCTTAGAAAACCGACGTAAAGTAACAGCGTTTGTATTGTTGCGTTTCGTTCGGTCAGTGAGAGTGCTGGAGGCCCATCTCCCCCTTCTCCTTTCCTTCCCTCCCCCTTTCCCCTCCAACCCAGGCTGGCAACGCATTTGCGACTCCTCTGGTGTAACTGATGTCTATCGACGGTGATGATCCCTTAACATCAGATTAGGTGACCCACCAGTTCATTTGCGCCCCATGACATAATAAAAGCTACTCGATTGGTCATCATAGAATATTTTTATAACGCATTGTCAGAGGAAAGAAGATAGATATACCTTTTATTCAATTTTTGAAGGAAAGAGACAACTGGAATCCGACCTTTTCGGTGTTATTAAAAAAAAAAAAACGTATTAAATACTCGCTTTAAAAAGGTTTCGTACTAAATTCGCACCGCATTCGCCCGAGGCAAGTTCGCAATATCCTTTTTTCGCAAGTATAACCTAACTTAACCAAAGCGAGATAAAAGAGCAAGATGGCGAACATTTTTTTTTCTCGAACTGACTACGCTATTGACCTAGCAAGGTCTTAACAGCTTCACCGGACTACGGTGGCGAACATTCAGCGAGCGCGGTGCATTTTTAAATGTAACCTCTTTTAAAGCAAGTATTCAGTGCGTATTTAACTTGTTTGTAATAACACCGTTTTTGTTTATTTTCGTTGGCATATGATATGATAATAAATCGATATATTTTCAATCTTACAAGTTACTACACGCGGAAAACTTAAAAACGGGTATGTTTATAATGAAATGAACCAATGTTTCACAATGAATTCTCTCGAGATTGCGTGCTTTGTTACGCAAATGCGGTCTCGATTAACGGGCGGTATTGACGAGTAGTGATAAACAAATAACAATCGAGCCGACGACATTGGCAATGAAATGGGCACGAAGCGCAATGTTCTGGGAATGAAACTGATACCACTGTTGCATCATTTTTTTTACCCTCTGTATACACGCGGATTCGACATTGGTCTCGGTGGGGCGGTTTTTGAAGATGGCGTATGGAGGTCAGTACCTGTTTTAATGATGTGGAACTTACTTTTGGGTAGGTGTGAATTGGATTTTGTGAAACGACAATGTGTAACAAAAAGAGATAACTATAAATGTGAATATAGGTTTTCGACTGTGTATATAAATATATAACGAGAGGGAGAGAGATAGAAAGGGAGAAGCGTTGAAATCTATAGCACATTATTTTCTTTTGGATCGTAGTGACTGTCGCGAATCTTTAAAAAATATTCTGTGCTGTGTATTATTAGCAATTTCATGTATATTATAAATAGCCTCTGCCCGCGGCTTCATTCGCGTGAAATAGATACTATGGGCTAACGCTGACACGTAGCGGAAGCTCTCGAAAGCAAGAAAAAAACCATCTATGAAACATTCTTCATTAGTGATCCGCTTCTATTGTTCTTAGCGTGATGATACATAGCCTATAACATAACCTTCCTCGGTAAATGATTTATATAACACTGAAAGAATTTTTCAAATCGGGCCAGTAGTTCCTGAGGCTACCCCCTACAACGTCACAAATTCTCTAACTTTACCTCTTTATAATATTAGTATAGATATTGCAAAATAATACCGAAAACTTAATGTTTGCCACATCCATATTCATTCTTCCTTTTACTCCAGTTTTCCACTAACAAACTTGATTATTATCCAAGGAAAAAATATGATGGTATCTTGACCTAATATAAAGTTTTCAGAAGCTACGGTTTCAGTTGTTTTTTTTTTAAATAATAACGTTAGACTAGAATCGCATCCGATGTTAAATGATGGTGTGGTATAAAATGGTATTGAAACACGCGGCAAACCTAGACGGGCACTACACTAATAGGTGCTTGATAATAATACATTTTCAATTTGAGGGTGGTAGCTAGGCAGCTGTATTCGCGAAAAGCCTTACCACCATTCTACGGTTTGATTATGCTGCTTTTCCTCATCGGCACCTCCGATTAAGTTGCTAGGATTCGAACCTATACCCATCGACTTAGTTTAGTAATGTGTACTTTACTACCGTAAAAAAAAAACGGGCAAGTAGTATGTTTGCATATACGCGAGACATCGCAGACGAACTCGCTAGATTACTCAATTGGCTAGATTACTAATAAAAAAAAAAAAAAAAAATTCATCTAAGAGTGGAACGTAAACAACTATCCTTAAAATGGTCCTTCGATTTCTCAAATTTAAATCTATTTAAATGTGTATGGCGAAGACACCTGTTGAAGTTAGTTAAATGGTAGTTGGTAGAGTGGAACTTCAACAGAATTATCCTTAAGACGGTCCTTCGAATTCTCAAATTTAAAGCTCTGTATTTAAATTTGTATGATGAAGACACCGGTTGAAGTTAGTTAAATGGAAACGAAATACCCGATGAAGTAGGTAAATTGATAATTGAATTTAGTATAGATTGAGTTCGTGTGCGGCGAGTTTATTGATCGACGGACACGCTTCGTTGAAATCGGTCACTCTCGGTACATACGAAGCGCATGCATGCATACGTGTAGTGTGGTGTGGTCTGGTACGCGTGAGTTATTGCATATTCGCCAGCATACTCTCAATAGTCGAATTGATAACGGTGTATGTCATATCTATATTCAATTGAAAATGAATTAATAATCACTCGGCCGCTTTTCTAAGACCTGGGCTCAACATGGCGGATCATATTTTTAAAATATCTAGTCGATTTCTTATATTATAATTTTACATTACATAATTTGTTAGTCTTAAATCTTTTTGAATTTGGTAATAAATACAGATTTTTTTAAAATTATACTGCCAACAGTCTGATATGGTCATAAGCACTATGCGTCATAAGGTATATGTTTGTACTCGTTTGTTTGTTTGCATCGACCATAAATTATATATAGTCTTCTATAATTAAATTGGTTTCACTATATAGGTGAATGAATGAAGATAAGACAGGTAGCCAAATCAGAAATTGTAGTGAATTGCGAACAACGCTCAAGGGAGTTGCTCGGGGGGATTTAGTTTTTCTAATCGGGCAGCGATCCCCTTGTTCTTAAATTAAATAAATAACTCTGTGTTATCCGTGCCGGTAGTGCCTTCTATTATAAAAACCAAATTATAGCAAGAGTGGGAGTTTCTATGGAAGCACCATCACTACGAGTATTTCTGTCGCTTTATTCTTCTAATGCGATGTGTATTTAATAGTTACATGAGACTTTTCGATTCAGCCCACAGAAGCATTTAATAACTCTTATTACCAATGTTTTAAGACCGTGGTTCTTTGAGGTCGGCTATTATACATGGCTTGTAGGCTATAGTAACCGTCAGTTACTCTGCATTTATCTTTTTTACTGCATATGATAAAAATGTCAATAACGAAGAAAAGGAAAAAGGGAGAAAATAAACAAGATAATTCCAGGTTTGCTTGATCATTTCCACTAAATGACTTTAAAAGTATCATTTCCTTAAAGTCTGAAGCGACCTAGAGGTCGTCAGTTTAGAAACTGACACCAAACATAACCTCAATCAGTTTCAATGGAAGTCTTTTAGAGAAACCTTTGAAAGCGCCTTTGCAACAGTCTCCGACGTAGTCCTAACCTATATTCATTCTTGTGGAAATCTAGGATACGAGGTATACCGTGTACGGTTCTTAAAGCCGGCGTTTAGAAGCTTCATATCAAATCTTTGACTCGGCAATTAGGTTTGTTAATTTCGACGTATAACGTCTAAATAATCATTTCAATAAGTATAGCTACTGTCTAGAAGTAAGACATTTTAATCTCCATCAATAGCCTGTTAGAGACGCACTGCAAGGCCACATAAACCCATCCGAAGAAAGATATGGGCATAATTACCCCACCAGCCCACGACGTATTGGCGATTTCAAGCTCTTCGTATGTGGTAGAGCCACGCTGAAACTATTACTGACTTCAGCATGAATGGGTCGGCTCGTCCGGGGTAGTACCACCCGACCCACAGAAACACCCACGTGAAGTAACAGTGCTTGTATTGTTGTGTTTATTTCGTTTGGTCACTGAGAGCGCCGGAGACCCACCTCTACTAACCCTCCCTTCCTCTTCGCCCCCCCCCCCCCCCCCCCTCCAACAAAGGCTGGTAACGCATTTGAGACTCCCCTGGTATTGCAAGTGTCTATGGACGGTGGTGATCACGTAATATCAGGTAACCCATGTTCTTTTGCTGGTTATGATATAAAAAAAAACTGAGAAACTCACAGTTCTATATATTCCCACATACAGTAGTACTACAAGAACATTTCTCAGGTTCAGGTTTCCTCACGATGTTTCCCTTCACCGTCAGCCGATATTGTTACCAATTTTAATTAGTAAATGTACAAGAATTCCGAAAAATTCGTTGGTACATGCCGGGGTTTTTGACCTACGGACATCGGATTGATATACCACTGGTCATAAAACTAGACCACTACGACTTTGGCATCTTGTACAAGTTTTTTAGCATAGTGGGCATTAAAAAAGGTTAAAACTTAATTCTAAACTCTTGATGAATTTGTAATGTAATCTATATTAATTTTATAAAGACTTAAAGTTTGTGATGTTGTGAGTTTGTGACATTGTGACGTTGTATCTCCGGAACTACTGGTCCGATTTGAAAAATTCTTTCAGTGTTATATAGCTAATTCATCGAGGAAGGTTATAGGCTATCATCATGCTAAGGCCAATAGGAGCGGAGCACCAATGAATAATGTTTCAAAATGGGGTACTTTTTCCTCTTGAGAGCTTCCGCTGCGTGTTAGCGTTAACCCAAAGTAAGTATTCCACGCGGATGAACCGTAGTCCTGTGAAGCTTTCTAGATCAATGACGTAGTCAGTTCGAGAAAAAAAAAGTTGATGAAATCGCGGGCAGAGGCTAGTTTGTAATGTTTAGTTTTTTAATTGATGCTTTATTTTGGATACGTTTAAAGTTATGTAATTACGTAGAATTGTTAATGCATAAGTTTTCCTAAACGGTGGTGTTGTTTTGGTCGAGTTTGGTAGACAGATGTTCGAGTTTCGATAAGCCCTTTGTAATCTAAAGGGTCCGTCGGTATTGTGCCCCTTCGAAGTGTTTTAGTTTCATTGTTTGCATATCCCTCTAGTTCTAAAGACTTAACCGATAACGCTTTTGAACTTGTAGAAAAGATTTCAGAGTTTAGTTGATAAGTAATTGTGAATTTAATTTAAGGATCTGTAGTGCGGTGAAGCTGTTAAGACCTTGCTAGGTCAATAGCGTAGACAGTTCGAAAAAAAAAGGTATATTTTAGATTCATTAAGGAAATTGTTGTTTGAATTTTCAATAGTTTTGTATCAAATAGGTAATGAAATAATAAACGGTTTTAAATATTAAATACAAAAAAAACTTGAACGTCTAGGAATAAACGAATATAAGAAAGAGTAATTAATATGTTATGGTCATATTTAAATCTTTTTTTCAAAACGGGTGTGTGTGTGTGTGCTCGCGTGCGTGTGTATATGTGATTTTACCTCACAGCACTCATCAGTAGGTGTCAGCAGCGAGGCCTCTTCAAACTCAGTCACCATTCTAGAAAAACTCACAATACGGCTGTAAGACTTTACGATCATTATATTATTTCCGTTATAATTTAATCATGTCATAATTAACAATATTATGCAAATGATAATTAAAATTACCAGTTTGTGTGTCGTTAATTGAAGTTGCCTTGTTACAGGTAAGCACGGGACTCGAGGTCGGTAGAAAGTTTATCCAGAATGTGTTTGTACGAGAATGACGAAGGTAAAAATATTTAATTTACTGTTACGTAGAAATTTTGGAGCGGAGTATTAGCAAGTACTGATTCATCCACGGAAATGTTTTGTTATCATTCTATACGTACTAGTTAGAGCGAAAAAATAATGCGATTTTTACTTTAAAAAAGTGCGAAATGCAAATTTTTTTTCGCAAGCAATACATTTCGCTATAATTATAATGACCTAAGAGACACTGACTAAATCAATACGTTTTACTTTTCAGCGATATATAACTACAAATCATTATTTTAGCAATATAGCATGCCATTCCTTCAGTCTACGAGTTTAAGGATTTTTTTTAAATGTAATCTCGCACAACATAGATCATATCGAAAGATTAGCCGGCTAACAGATATTGCCACTGCTACGTTGGTCTACTTCGCTTACTTCTATAGATTAATATATTTTCTTGTGAAGGCCAGCAGCTGAGTTAGATAACATATTCTTTCTATAATAACAGGCCGTTCAAGCGATTTATAATATAGGGCCTCGTGAATCATTAAAGGCTACAATTCTGGAATTCGGTATTTCAACTATGCCTTCCCAATATATTATAGATAATGTCCGTATGTCCGCAAACAGTTATAACTTTTTTTTCTCGATCTGATTACGCTATTGACCTAGCAAAGTCTTAACAGCTTCATCGGACTACGAAAAAAAAAATTAACGTTTCAGGAAATCGCTTTTTTTTTTCTTACTTTATTTTTGGCAATCAATCTTCCGATTATTACTGCCATTGTCACGTAGTCAATAATATCACAAACTTCGTGTGATCATTCCAATATTAAGCATCGTGTGAAATCATATTCTAACAAAATGGTGGATCCCTTGCTAGAACCTTCCAGGGTGTTTTTGTGGCATCTCAGAATTTCATGCTCCGTGTTATTATTTTCCATTCACTTCACTTATGCATAATAAACTAACTATATTACGTAAAACACCACCAAATTTACACAATATATAGTCAAATAACACAAGATTATGAATAAAATATAAAACCCACTACATGACAGACTAAAATCCCGCCAAAAACTCCCAAATCGGTATTTTAACACTGCCCTCCAGTACATTCTTGATAATCGTTGTATGTCAGCAAATATTTAAATGGATTTAGTAAAACAATGACAAATTGGTCATTCCGTGTTTTAGGCTTACTAAGAATAGTAACAGTTTTGTAGGTAATAGTATTAGGTTTTATAACAAAGTTCCAAAGCTTATTACCGATTTGTCGGTTGGTGAGTTTAGGCACCATGTCAATGAGTTTTTAATATCTTTAAGGCTAAGGTAGTGTGGATCAATACGTAAAAGGTGGTCTGAAAATGACGCCTCGATCTATGCATTCACCAAGAACAAATGTGACTATGTATGCTTGTAAAACCATGCGTGATGAAAAGATAAACCAAATTGAGTTGCTTTCCGATTCTTCACGATGACTGGGTTGTTTTCCGAACCGTTGGTAGTTTTGACGTTCATAAGCGCTTTCTTTGGGTCCGAATTGAATAAAGTATGTGGGTTTTTTTTAGATAACTCTAAAATATCTGCTGTTAATAAAACCCTCAGTTACAGTCGATAATAGTTATAAAACATTATTCTTCATAATAATAATAATCTTACCAACATACTCATGTTGGACGTAGCCAAAGAAATCTTTAATGTATAGTGTAACCAAAACCGCTGTGATGCGCCTTAGGTATGCGAGCGGCGCGACGGGGGGGTGCGGGCGCGAATGAACTGTTTTTGTTAGACGCACATGAGATGAACTATCTAAAGATGGGTCATGCGTGCTCTTTCTTTCTCACTCCCCGTACCCCCACGCATACCAATAGCGCGGTACAGCGGTTGCCATCAGATTATAGTACGAATCTTTTTCTGTTTGGAACAGATCTATGATAGCAATTACGTACATAAAAACGTAATTAGTTTTAAAATGTTGGTACTTTCGACCTACCTGTCTTTCGGCCGTCACACCGTACTGTGTATCAATCGTTATAGGTTAATTAATCTAGGTTATTACGCACGTCTGACCGTTTTTCACGGGCCGTTTGCACCCTTACACGTTACTTGCCTCATCGGGTACGTTCTTTTATTAGATACCCAACAGCGGTGACCCTCGGTTCCAGCCAGTGTACCGTCGCGCTTCGGTGTATCTGTACTCTTTGGTACTCTGAACTATTAATATAATTATTCTAATTAGTTATTTAATTGCTAACTTACGTTTTGTGGTAGTTGGAATTGACGATCCGATGAGAAAGTTCTAGAAATATATTAGTTCTAATTATTTTTATTAAGATGTTAATATAAATAAGATATGTTTGGTCGGAAAAAAAATAAAGGAATAATTTGAATTTTTAATCAGATTGTTTGAAGTGCACAGTCTTTGGAGCAATCGGCCTCCTTCTAATGTGAATTATCTTGCGTTGAGTACGAAAGAGATGACGAGTTTATACAAGATTCATATGAAATTCTTTATAAACTATAATTTGTTTCAGTTTATATAAAAAAAAAACGATTATATTTAGTCGCATCACTTCAGAAAGGTTGTACCTATTTCTGTTAATTATCGGATTTTTTTGCATTTGCAATTGTCAGGGCAACGTTTGTGTTAAAGAAAATATTTGAAAATTCTTACGGAAGAGTGAAATAGAAACATGTGTACAGTTCACACACGGTAAAAGTAAAACATTTAAAAACGTAATCGAGAAGAGCGCATGTTTCACTGTTCTCTAATTCCCAAAAGCAAGCGGTACACTTCTCCCTCTTAAATCGACACAGTGTTTCGTGTTTCGTCACACAAAAATGTTGCAGATCAGAATTTCAGAGCCCTTCTATAAAAAATTTTACTTTAAAAAATTTGGTTAAAAACTATCCATATTAAGAGTAGCTTTGTCAGTGTTGCAGAAGGAATGAGACTGTTTTCAAAAATATTGATAGATTGGCGTTGTTGAGTTGCTATTTTATTCATTCCTCGTCCGCGTTGAATTACCATTATAAAACTTTTTTTTTATATATATATCAAAGGAGGCAAATGAACAGGTAGGTCACGTGATGTTAAGTGATCACCACCGTCCATAGACAGTAGCGACATCAGGGAAGTCACAAGTGCGTTGGCCAGCTTGTATATGGGAGAAGGGGAAAGGAAAGGGAGAGGAGGAAAGCGGAAGAGAGGTGGGCCTCCGGGACTTTCACTGAACGAACGAAACACAACAATTCAAGCACTGTTATTTTACGTCGCTTTTAATGAGACGGGTGGTACTGCCCCGGACGAGCCGCCCCTTTCATGCTGAAACCAGTAATAGCTTCAGCGTGGCTCTACCACCTACCAACGTGGATCTACCACCTACCAAAACTTAATAACAAAGAAATATAGCACCATCTAGTCGTGAATTATAGTTAAATGCATAAAATAGAAAGTTCCCCATTGAGTAATGTTTATTATTATGCCTATTTACATTATGTATGTAGATATAAAAATATTTAACGAAAAAAACTGAGCCCAGTTCCCAGAGTTTCCAAAGGTATTTATAATTCTATTATTAAGAATCCTACCCGAGTTAAATGCTTGTACATATACGTCGAAACAAGCAGCCACACGCACGTCTGCGTTTGTGCCTTTATAAATATTGGTAATTAAGTATTCATACATCTATATTTATACGTCTATACTAATATTATAAAAAGGTAAAGTTTGTGAGTTTGTGACGTTGTAGGGGGTAATCTCAGGAAATTTGGGTTCGGTTTGAAAAATTTTTTCAATGATATATATCACATTTATCGAGGAAGGTTATAGGTTATATATATATATATATCATCACGCTAACACCAATAGGAGCGGAGCACCAATGAGGAATGTTTAAAAATCGGGGTTTTTTTCCTCTTGAGAGCTTCCGCTACGTGTTTGCTTTTCCAAAGTCACTATTCCACGCGAACGAAATCGCTGGCAGAGGCTAGTTACATATAAATTATCTTTATGCTTTATGCGTTGCACGCTGATGACTCGATTTTCTCAAAATCACTTTGCGTTTTATCCTTACCATTTTGGTCATATTTAAACAGAACCTTTATAAATTATCATTATTATTATATATTATTATTATTATAGGACGTTTCTAGATGGAAGGTACCCGTATATCTTTATCTGTGCTTTTTACAACATTCATGTACGATTTCATAATGTTCGATTGAGTAATTTAGGCCTGAACATGTAAACAACTTTAAAAATAAATAATTACATATTCGTATTCCTAATATTAGGCAGAGCTTATGTTACTAGCGTTTGCAGAAAGTGTAGCGCTCGTTCCTCCCCCCCCCCCCCCCCGCCCATTTTTGACCGCTGTACTGTTCCACATCAATTGAACCTCGCAGCGAGAATTACAGTAGTCATTCAATCGACTATAATAAACTCTATTTAATTATACAATTAAATAAAAAATACTAGTCATAATAACAGTACAAAACTCAAGCAACTGTACATACATAAATTATTAATAGTGGGGGTTTTATTGTTCTTATGGCTTTTGTGTTAATCAAGCTTGTTGTATTTTCTTCGTATAAACAGACTCATGAGACTTTTTGTATGGAGGTTTTCGTCCAAGTATTAATATTGTTGGTCTCGCCAACTATCATATACAGTTTTCATCAGTTAATGTTTTTGATCGCTTGACCTCTATGAAAAGTCTCTTGGAGTATACACAAAGAAAACAGACCCTCAAAATATATTTAAATGATACTTGGAGTGTTTTTAAGTTAGTACTTATGTAGAAGGCTACATTCCTGACAGCCTTAGGTCAGTAACTCCATTGATCTCGGGAGAAAAAATGATACAAAGAAAAATTGAAAATAATCTTTATCGCGGATCTTTGTCTAAACAGAATTATCAAAGAATGTGATATACGTATTTTGTTAGCTCGTAATAAGTCCTAAAAAATTAACACCTATATTAACTTCACGAGCTACGGGAAAAAGAAAAATTTCGAGACCCTTAAAGTCTTTCATGGCCACAAAGAATACATAGCCCTGAAATATATGGAACTGTCTTTTGAAATTCGAAATGTTGGTTGTCGCCGTGTAGGTGATATTGCTCGCGGCCGTGGTGGTGGTTCACACTAATAATACCAGACATAATCATACCACAATTACACGTTTAAGATAAACAGCCTCGAGAATCTTTTTGGCCCCAATCAAGTAATACGGTCAAGAGTCATTAACAAAACAACAATGATATTATAACTAAAAAGCTTGATTAAACAAATGGCACGATAACGCACACATACGTAAAGTGATATTGTAACGGCACACTGTCTGAGATAAAATGTGGAAGTAAGATGGCGTATTATCAATATAGATGGTGCAAAAGAAATAGTTATATACTGCCTAAGCAGTAGATACGGGCGGATTCATGGGGCAGCCGTCAAAAATAAGCTGGTTAGTGAAGTTTTTAACCAGACGCTATCGAAGCGCTTATGACGTATCTATAGCTTCTTAGTTATAATATCATTGCAAAACAAAGTTAAAATATTATTATAAGAATCGTTAAAAGCGGCATTTATTTATATTAAATTGTTTCGACGCTATACATATAATGTAATACATATATATACCTTAATTTTTTGGTCAGCTCATCTATATTCAGAACAGTCAAAAATATCAGCAAGGATTATAATCCGATAAAATTTACTTAGATTCTTTACACATCTTAAAAGAAACACCATCAGCATTATTATGGTATATTTTTTGTCGGCCATCTTGTCAATTGCGTTTGTGGGTTTAGGTGTCATCTGAAATACGGGTCACTTGGGTGGCCATGTCAAGAAGCCTTACAAAGTTTAGTCCGTGACGTGCGCACTATACAAGTGTGTCGGTCACTAAAGTTCAGGCACTACGTTCTTGTTTTTTTTTTTTTTAATCAGTATTCTATTTATAATTGAGAGGTATTGATTCGTACAGAGCGTGCCGAACTCGCATTGAATTTTTCAGTGCTTCGCTTTGTTTAACAGTTTAACGTGTTCTGTTGTTGACTTTGAATGGAATTATTTTATCATTTATTTGTTGTAGTTACCTTTACATAGTATAAAGTGTAACGTCCTCTCTGTTTGTCTGTCTGCTAGTTTATGTGTCGTTAGAACTGATGTACTAATTTATAATATACTTATTGGTTGCACCTATTTGGTTATGTTTTTTTAAATTTGTCAGGGCAATTGTTGCCCTCGACTGTGTGATTGAATATTGAATATGAATACAAAATCTTATAGGATAAGTGAAAATTTTAGACCAATCTCCATGTAGAAAGCGAGCGATACTGAATACAGTAGGTAAATATTTTAAAGTTTTGACGGATTGACTTTTTTCATTACGTTGTTGTACTATGAAGATTTGGTATCATTTTTTTTTGTCAGTATACGCGTGTGAACCCGGGCGAACGGTTAGTCTTAAGAAATGATATATTATGTGGCAAGTTTTAGTAATTATTTGTGTTACATTAGGTAATAATATATTGAATGTCAAATGAGGGTAGTAATACATTTTATATTTATCCTTTTCCATTTATTGTTGCGGTGTGGAGGAGATAAGTTGGATTTAGTAAAAGACCAACATAGTTTTAAATACCAGAAACAGCAAAAAATTAGCCATTCGTTGTTTGAGGCTTACTAAAAGCAATAACAGTTTTTTTTTAGATAATATTGTTAGGTTTTTTATAATAAAGTCCCAAAGCACATTACCGATTTATCGGGTAGTGAGTTCTAGAATAATGTCAAGTGGATTGTAATGTTTATTGGCTATTTATAGGGTGGATCAATATGTGAACGATGGTGACGCCTTGAAATGACATCCCCCTGTGTGCATCCACTAAAAATGAATGTAACTATCTATGTGTATGTATATATATATATAATTTCTTCTGTACGTGTGTATGTCTTTGAACTCCTCCTAAATGGTTGGACTGATTTTGATGAAATTTTGTGGGCATCTTCCAGAAGATTCGAGAATCATTTCGATTTACAATAGGACGCGGTAGGTGGTTAGGTCAAATTTGAGATTTTTTTTATTATCATGGCATGACAACGTCCGCCCGGCTCACTAGTGTATATATAACTAGCCTCTGCCCGCGAATTTGTACGCGTAGAATAGTTACCTAGGGCTAACTCGTAACACGCAGCGGAAGTACTTGAGAGAAGAAAAACCACGATTTTGAAATATTTTTTATTGGTGCTCTGCTCCTATTGGTCTTGACGTGATGATATATCAGTGCCTCTATAACCATTCTCGTTACATAAGCTATATAACACTGAAAGAATTTATCAGATCGAGTTTCTTGTCAGTTCTTCTCGATGACTGGATTGTTTTCCGAACCGGCGATGGTAGCTTTGACGTCATAAGCGGTAACTGGGGACCTACATTGTACAAAGTATTTTTGATTTTGAGTTTTTTTTTTTTTAATTTTTCTACCAGTCATGCGTCTAAATGATAATTTTTATCGAAATATGGACGCAGCTTCGTCGTATATCCGAATGAGATTTATCATTTTCCGTCGACGAGTCACTCCATTAAAAACGGCTTAACAATTAACTAATCTATACTTAACCTGGGCTCTGTTAGGTATTCGTTATCTCGCGTCGTTAATTGGTTATTTCAACTTCGTTTCCAGTTTTGTTACAAATTATACGCCAGATTCTTCATTTTAACAAATGGTACAACAACTCCATTTTAACATTGTAAGGCTATATAATATAATATTAATGTCCGTTTATTATTTTTACTGTCAAGAGAAATATATTAGCCATTGCGTGTAAGATTTTCAAGGTTATGGGGTGTGATTACGCGTGGCTAAACTATGGCTGCCATTGAAAATGTGTCCTTTACCTTGTTTTAAATGTATCAGAACGGGAAAAGAGTCGTTATATTGAAATATATAGGTGGTCACTACATTAGTGTTTACAAGTCATGTGATCCTTTAAGTTGTGCAAGCGTCCGTTGGCTATGGTAGAGACATAAAATCAAATGTTTATGAATAAAATAAGAAGACGAGGCAGTCATAAGGACTGTCGATAGAAGTGAAAACTCAAAATAATGAAATAACTGTGTTTTTTTTTTAAATCTTTAAGTCAATTCATTCAATCTGAATTATTTAGATGTTATAATTTGTAAATTAAAATTATAAACATTAGCTCATATCTATTGGCAATCCGAGCACACATTATAAATCGTTCAAAATATTTTTGAAGTGAAAACTTCTTTAGGCGTGTGAGCGGTATTATTTTGGAGCGCGATGAATTTATAACTTTCCGTCATGACATGCTAGTAAGCGTGACCGGCTATTTTGCGCTCGCGCGGATTGCGTCAGACTAGCGAATTCCTAGGGCCAATAGATGTCAAAGAGAGGCTAATGACAATAATTCCAATTTAAAAATTATGAAATTTAAATAATTCACAGTATAATTAATTTAAAAAATCAAGAGAACACAGTTTAAATTCTATTGATTTGAATTTTCACTTCTATCTACAGTATTTATGACGGCGTCGAATATTTTAATGTAACGAAAATGTGGCTATATGCTATACCAGTGGCGGGAAAACTTTTTTAATGGCGGGCCACAAGGTTTACGAAATTCTGAAGGAGGGCCAGAATTATAGAAATAATGCATTTTCTATTAAAGCTTCTAATAAACAAAATTCCTTTGTACTGTTACGCCTCGTTAGGCGTGTGAGACATATGTAATTGGAATATTTAGGATAGTCCCTCGGCGGGCCGGATTAAATACTTTCGCAGGCCGGAGTTGGCCCACGGGCCGTACTTTGCGAATTACTTTGTAATTTTTGGCGGAAACTTAATCTATACTAATATTATAAAGAGGTAAAATTTGTGACGTTGTAGGGGGTTTTGTAGGTGGTAGAGCCCCGCTGAAGCTATTTTTGGTTTCAGCATGAATGGGTCGGCCCCTCCGGGGTAGTACCACCCGTCTCACAGATAACCGGCGTGAAATAACAGTGCTTGCATTGTTGTGTTTCGTTCGGTCAGTGAGAGAGCCGGAGGCCCACGTCCCTTCCTCTTTCCTTTTTTCCCTTTCCTTCCCATCCCCCTTCTGCTATATACAAGCTGGCAACGCACTTGCGACGTCCCTGATGTCGCTAGTGTCTATGGACGGTGGTGATCACCTAACATCACGTGACCCACCAGTTCGTTTGCCTCCTCTGATATAAAAAAAATCTCAGGAACTACAGGTCGGATTTGAAAAATTCTTTCAATGTTATATAGGTCATTTATCAAGAATGGTTATAGGATATATATATTATATTATTATGATTATCATCACACGCTAAGATCAATAGGAGCGGAGCACCAATAAAGAATGTTTAAAGATGAAGGATTTTTCCTCTTGAAAGTTTCCACTGCGTGTTAGCGTTAGCCCAAAGCTTCTATTCCACGCGAACAAAGCCGCGGGAAGAGGCTAGTTTATTCTCTATAAACGAAAATCGTAAGAAATGGTACATAACAAAACATTAGGCATACGTCTGTATTCCATTAAATACATAACATCCACATAAGTTAAGCATATTTAGATTCCTATATTAGTTTTTTAACTTTGTTTCGTATTTAAACCCTTCACTGTATTATGCGGGAACCCGAAATTACTGTTATATTGAGAAAGGACAAAAATTTTGACGACGACTGTACTTTGGTACGTAGAAAAATATGTGAAGATGATTGTGATAAACATGTCATTACTGACGCGCGTACGTCACTGGTAATTGGTTAACCGTGTTGTTATGTAAATATTACTTGTTTACGATAACCGTTAAATGAACTTTTAACCCTTTGTTATCAATCGAACTTGAACAAGCGGATTTAACATGTACTTGCGAAATTGTTACTTACCTATGATAATAGAGAAATTAAATGTAATATACCACGTTATCATATAAAGGAGATGAAAGCTAATTTTAAAATTGTAAAGATAAAAATCGTTGGTGTTATATAAAAATACCAAATTTTATAATCAAGATAATGATCGCTACAAAACTGAACATTGCTAATTAGAATGTTATGTTATTTTTTAACAGTTTCTTTTTAAAAACGGTTGTCTTCAAATCTCTCTGAGGGCACCAAAAAAAGGAGTTTTTGGCGGGATTTCAGTCTGTCATGTAGTGGATTTTATATTTTATTCATAATCTTGTGTTTCTTGACTCTATATTGTGTCAAGTTGGTGGTGTTTTATGTAATATGGTTAGTTTATTGTGCATAAGTGAAGTGAATGGAAAATAATACCACGGAGCATGAAATTCTGAGGTGCCACAAAAACTCCCTGGAGAGTTCTAACAAGAGATCCACCATCTTGTTAGAATATTGATTGATACGACGCTTGATATTGTAATGATCGTACGACGCTTGTAATATTATTGATTACTCGACAATGGCAGTAATAATCTGAAAGATTGATTGCCAAAAATAAAGTTAAAAAAAAACGGTCGTCAGTTATTCTGCTGTTGATTAATACGATGTTTCGTGTTGTATTGTAACAATTATGGCATTAATATATATGCTTTTGGGTGTAGTTCTGTCTTATTTTCAATTAGTCGGCTATTGCGTAACGCTGTTTTGTTTGCACTTTGATATAACATCGGGTTACAATTGTCAAATAATAATAAGTTTTTCTCTTTTTTTATATCATAAGAGGCAAACGAAGGGTCACCTGATGTGAAATGATCACCACCGTCCATAGAGGCTTGCAACACCAGGGGAGTCGCAAGTGCGTCGTTAGCCTGAGTTAGTGTAGGGGGAGGAAGAGAAGAGGACATAGGGAAGGTGAGCCTCCGGCGCTCTCACTGACCGTTATTTTTTTTCGAAATGGCTACGCTATTGATCCAGCAAGGTCTTAACAGCTTCACTGGAATACTAAGGCGAGCGCTTAAGGCACTCAGCCGATGTTATTTAGGCAACCAGCTCAAGGGTGCACGGCACACCTCAGCTTGGCTGTTGCCTGTTGCATGCAAAATCTCGACCTATCTTAGCTAACCTAGCTATCTATTCATATATGTATGAGTTGTTGAAACGTATATGTGTACCAAGCATACACGCCTCAACAACTCCTCTGTATATTTATTATCGGACGATTGAGAGTTTTTCAGTTCGATAAGGGAAAAAAAGTAAACCCTTCCACTTTCATGTGTAAGCGTGTAGAGGCATGCACGTGTGTGGGGGTGATCGTGTAGTGTTGTAGCAGTGATGTATATTTGTGTGTCACCGTATCGCGCAAGCAACACACTCAAGGGCTCCCTACCGAGGGATCGAACCTAAGCTTGAGCCGCTGACGTGGGAGGCCTAATCGGGTACACTGACCGAACGAAACGCAACAAAGCAAAGCACCGTTACTTCACGTCGGTGTTTTTATGAGAGGGTGGTACTACCTCGGGTGAGCCATTCCTGCAGAACCTATTCATGCTGAAACCAGTAATAGCTTCAGCGTGGCTCTACCACATTTAGATCGTGGTTAAAAACTAAAACCTATACGTGCAAAAATAAATCCTTTAGAAACTATGTCTACTTCAGAATCCATTAAGAAATGCCTGGTGGGTGTGAACCCTTTGAATAAAAATTCTGTCAGCGAAAATCCAGGTTCATTGAAGGTATCGAATTCACATCTATCGAAGTGTTCGGTTCTCTCACTACTGAGTTATCGTCGCCTCGATTTTCGTTGAACCTTATCGGATTAATATTATACGAGTAATATTACAAATGAAATATGAAAAACATGACTTCATTGTAAATGCAATATTTATAGTTAAATGCAATGAGAGATAATACAAAACCGCAATACATACTCGCGACGTGCTCCGACCTCGAAGAGTTATTGTGTTTCGTGGTATGCTCACGCGTTTTTTATTATTTCCTAGGTAGAGAGGAATGACATACGATGACTATTTTTATTCGTTAATAAAATATAACCGTGATTTCGATTACATTGGTTTAAAAATGTTATTATTCTTTTTTTATATTATATATGAGGCAAACGGACGTGCGGGTCACCTGTTGTTAAGTAATCATCACCGTCCATAGACATTAGCAACCCCAGAGGATTCGCAAGTGCGTTGTCAGCCTGTGTTTAGAGTCAGTTCTAGGAGAGTGGATGGGATATAGGTCTCCGGCGCCCTCGCTGACCGAACGAAACGCAACAATGCAAGCGATGTTACTTCACGTCGGTGTTTCTGTGGGTCGGGTGGTACTACCCCGGACGAGCCGACCCATTCATGCTGAAACCATTAAAAGCTACAGCGTGGATCTACCGCCGACTCGCGCGCCATCTCTTATACAGTGGTTGTACTACTTCAAAAATCTTCAGGATCAACAACTCAATCATATATCTCTCATCTTTAAGACATCGTTCGTAAGAAACGTTTTCGTTCGACCGTATTTTCTCCGACTTATTTTAGCAAATCCGACTACCACAAAAAAGTCTCTTCATCTTTCGGATTAATATATACAGTCACAAATAACGTGGCTTTCTATTGCTAAAAGCATTTTCAAAATCGGTTTATTAGGTCCTGAGATTACCAACTACAACCTCACAAGCTTTGACCTCTTTATATTGGTATAGATTTAAGATTAAGTCGAGTAAGAAATACTCATAATATTTTAACATTGACGAAAGTAGTATAAACAAAGTGACGTCATTTATTCAAAGCAATCCTAACGATAATGTTTATTATATAGGTGTACACGTAGTGTATTATGATGTGTGTATTCTTTATAATTCTGCATAATATGTGTATTAATAACGTGACATATTAATATGTATAAGTCGTATAGAAAACGCATAATTATGAGTCAGTTTATATATTTGTTCTGACCAGAACGCTCGCGCTCGTCCGGTTGTTTTTGTTTTAATTTTGCATATACGTTAATGTTTTGAAGGACTTAATGCAATAGTTATTTATGAGTAACATGCAATAAAACATACGCGAGTGAGATTAGTTTGTGGATTAGTCGTGTAACATGTTTTAATCGTGACGTAGTGATAATTATCGTTCTAATGTGTTTTGTTCAAGCATATGTGATTGTTATCATTATATGCTAGACGGTACCCGCGACTCGGTTCACGTGAGAATCGTTTTATTGTTTCATAGAAACTGCGTGTTTCATCTGTCTATATAATTAACTAGTCTCTGCCCGCGACTTCGTTCGCGTGGAATAGTTACTTTGGGCGAAAGCTAAAACGCAGTGGAAGCTCTCAAGAGGAAAAAGTAACCTGATTTTGAAACATCTATTAAGAATGTTATTGCTCCTCTCCTATTGGTCATAGCCTGATGATATATAGCCTATAACCTACCTCGATAAATGGGTTATATAACGCTGAAAGAATTTTTCAAATCGGCCCAGTAGTTCCTGAGATTACCCCCTATAACGTCACAAACGTACAAAATTTACATCTTTATAATACTAGTATAGAAAATCAATTGTCGTATGTATGTATGTAAGCGTACCACTTTAAAACGGCAGGAACTATTCGGATAATTATTTCCTGTTGTGTTTCTAATTGTCAGAGCAAGCTTTGTGTGAAAGGAAATGTTTCAATAAACGCACGGAATAGTCTAAGAGTTGGGTAAAAAAAATCACCATTGAAAAAAGCGTTTGAGTGTTTGACGGAGACAGAAGAGAGTAAGTAGGGAGATCTTCAAAAGTATTGACTGAATCTACAGACTAAGGTTTAGTTATTCATTATTCATTTCCTTATCGCACTGTAAAGCAAAGATTTGGCCTTGTTTTCGTTGCTTGTATACACGTGTGAAACCGGGGAGGCAGCTAATTAATTTAAAACAAATAATTAAAAAATATAAAAATTCCAACTACTGCAATACGAACCAAGAAAATAGATTAAATTCGATGTGTAACTTATTATTATCAAATAGGTAACATTGAAATAACTAAACCAGAACGAGTAAACGTTGTATGTTTTGAGATTTAATCAAGTTTGAATTGTGTAGTGAGTGAAGTGTTCCGTGTTAGTGAGATCTTCTAGCTCTTAAGCTAGATATTATTCCGGGGAGCGTGTTAGTTCCGAGCCGGCAAAATAAACCCGCAGACGATGCGGCACCGGATGCTGCCGCTGTTGGCGCCGGTCTTCCTCTCGAAGTTGTGGCGGAGGAGGCGCGCCAAAGCCATACAGAAACTCCATGGGGTAATACACCTTCGATTCATTTTTGGCTATTTAGCTAACGATGGTGATGTATGGAATTGACTCCTCTCTATGCGTCCGAGAGTACGAGATCAGTTTTCCTGTTCATGAAATTATCTTCGTTAATTCTTGGGTGAATCAACGTACGATGATAAGATACGACATGCATACGCATTGGCATGGGAAGGCTTCTTTGAGAGACGATTGGCATTTCACCTACATGAAATGTTTTTTTTTTCTTTTTTACAAAAAATATTGACTTCCTTGATTTATGAAAGATAATGATTATTCCTGTCTAGCGTGGTCTTACATTACAATCACATACGTGATTGAATCTTCTAAAAACCAAACTTTACTTATAAGAATGGCGGGGTGTTTATATACCGATATCTAGTTACTCCCGCTTTGGTAAAAAAAAACTGAATTTATTTGGGTTTACTCCTTCAATTTGATCCTTTAATTTAGTTTTTAACTAACTTCGTTGTTTCCAAAGCTGTTGGTGTGTTGTTTTCACGAGAACTATGTAATTGTAACTAAATTAGTTTTAGTCTTTTATTTTCTTAAACTTTTGTTTTATCATTATTATTAAACGATACAAACATTTCACCCAGTTTCAAGCTATCATCTAGATTACATTTCTTATCATTACTCCTTAACCCTATGGAAAAGCGTAACACTTAGCTTATATATTAGCATAAAAAGTTTACTATATGTTAGTACAAGCCTTGGACATTTACATGTATACCATAACATATGCTGATGAAAAATATAGAATTACAGACGTAATAGTAAATATATCTCGGGTTGTAGTGGAATTCAAACTAGTTGGATGTACACAGGAATAGGTCTTTATCTGTTGTTAAAATCAAAAATACTTTATTAAACGTAGGCCCTTAGAAGGCGCTTATGAACGTCAAAGCTACTATCGGTTCGGAAAACAACCCAGTCATCGAGAAGAAACGACATGGAACTTGATCTGGTTTATCTTTTTCATGATACATATTTTTACAAACATATGTAGACAGTTACATTCGATGTTGGTGTATGTACAGAGAGGGGCGTCATTTTTAGACTTTACCCTCGTTCAGATGTTTATGCATCCTGTAATCAATGATATTATAACTAAGGATACGTTACTTATATGATATTTTGATAAAACAAATGACACGATACCGCACACATACGTAAGATTATGTCGTAACGCCACACTGTCTTAGATGAAATGTGGATGTAAGATGACATATTCTGAAGATCGGTGGTGAAAAAGAAATAGTCATATGTTGCTTAGATACGAGTGGATTGATGAGGCAGTTTTCAAAAATAAGCTAGTTAGCCAGGTTTTTCTCAAGGCGCTGTTAAAGCGCTTATGACGTATCTACAGCTTTTTAGGTATAAAATCTTTTCTTCTAATAGCCTTTAGACATTGAATCGATCTGGTTTGTATTTTTTCTTATTTAGAATCTTTTTCGTCGCACTAACATTATTAATTTATCGTTTCAGCCATTCTATCTTTTGAATTCGTTTTAAAACAATTATTTTACCAGCATTTTAACATTGGATTCTTTTGGCTGGTACGTTATGCACTTTACGGTATACCTTTACACTTTCCTTAGGATGGAAACAACAGAAAGAAATAAAAAGAAAACTTTGGAATGTATTTTTTCTTTGTTTACATAAGAAGCAGTGTAATATTTATTATATACTTGTTTGAACATAAGGCTGCTCAACTGGGACAAAGACTTAAAAAGTTAACCGCGAAACCCAACAAAGTATTCGCTTGTGTAAAATGGAAACTCTTGGCGAGACGACTTTTCGTGACCTACAGGTCATGTTGTTATATTTTATATATGAGTACTATATTATTTGTTTAGTGTTGTATTTTTTACGTAATATTGTATAAAAAAAGGCCGTCATGAAAATCAATATTCTCGGATCAGGCTAAAGACATCTAGTTGTTACACTTTATGCCTTAAGTAAAACTAAAAAGGTGAAAGAGTTAGTAAATATCTATAAATATAAAAGAGTAATGTAACATAAATATTTACTACATCTGTTATATCTAATGAAACGGTAAAATGCCACGCAATACCGAGTGTATTGCATACCGTAACCGGATAAACATGCCCGGTTTATCGCGTGTAACCGGGTGAACGACCGTACGAGACCCGGCTACGAATGTGTGTTTGTAAGAGAACCGGGTCAAACGTTTCTCAGCAGAGTTTCGACCGGACAAAATATGTGTCTCGGGTGTTGTTTTTTAAAGTAAATTGTTGCGAAGTGTTGGTACTTATTTGGGAGGTTCTACTTAAGATGTTTTTTTATTGCTAGTGTATATCGTAGTTTGTTTTCTTCTTGGATACACTTTGGTAACAGTCACGTCTGTTACATTTAATAACGATGCTCCCGAAAAGGACGACTCATGTTTATTTAACTTCAAATACACTAAATAGAACAAAGTGGGAAGTATTAACCTTGAGGGCATTAGGTAGCCAAGCATGCTCTAAAGAATTCTTCCACGCTATGACAATAATACCTAATTGGTTTTAAATGTTTTTAGCATTACTCAATTAAAGAAATAACTCAAATCGGAATATGTTATTAGGAAAGATTTTTTATTAAACAGGTATAAAGAGTAGAATTTTCACTCAACGTTAACTCTTATGATGATGATGTGGTAGCAATAGTTTCGTTAGTTATTTCCTGTACCACGATGTTTACGCTGTTAACTAATGCAAACAAACCTTAACTAGTTGATTCAATTGTCTTTATGTTGTGTTCACAGAGTGCATCAGAGTCGTCGGCGGGTGCAGGCGGTGGTGGGACTGCGGGAAGCAGCGCCAGGGTATCATCGCGCTCGAGAACTTCAGAAGAACCACATATTGGTATATACAATTTTTTTTTCCAAATATTCGCCTCAACTTATTCAAGTTATAAGTATATATATAAGTTATAACTCCAGTAGAACAATATAAGATGCTAGGTGAACTCATATTTGGTAAAATGCAAGGTTCATTATTAATGAAAGGGAGAGCCTCTCAATGTATGTGAAGTCTAAAATAAGAATAGAAGAGACTAAAGACTAACGCATAATCTTATAGGTTTGTGGTGGAGTGAAATGTAAATTATTTGCAGCCACGTCACTACGTAAAATTATTTCTGATTGTGTTTAAGTACCTAGGGTTTAATATAGGTTGATTAGCTGAACCGGCCACGCGTTACTGCGACTTAGTTATTGAAAAAGAAATTATAAAAGGAAAACGTGGTTATCTATGAGATATCTATAACAGTTGAACCGATGGTTTTCTGTAAAAAAAAAAACTAATTTAAAGCGCTATCTGCAGGGGTCTGATGAAACTTACAATTAATAATAATAATTAAGAATGACAATAATTTCATTTTTAATCAAAAAAAAATATTGAGGCCAATTATCCTATCTTTCAAGTTGGACCATACTATAGCTAAATACCAACGCTCAATGAAGAAAGGTTGAGTAGTTGCGGAATTCATTGTGGACAAACATCATAACACTAGATATTTTTATATATTTAGATAAGAATACATGTATATTTTTTTTACAGGAAAGTACAAGCTGTTAAAGACGATCGGTAAGGGAAACTTCGCGAAAGTAAAATTAGCGAAGCATGTGCCCACCGGCAAGGAGGTCGCAATCAAGATCATCGACAAAACCCAGCTTAACCCTGGTTCTTTGCAGAAATTGTTCCGAGAGGTGAGGCTTAACAATTGCACGTGTGTATGTCATAGTTATGTCTTCTAATTTACTTACAGTTTCTGCGAAATAGTTGACCTTGACCTAACGACTGTTTAGATAGAATGTAGTTAAAAGGGCCCATATTACATGATCCTATTTACAAATGGATTGACCAGATACATTAGAGAATTGTATTATAACACGATTGTTGGACATTTATTAGAATCTTTCTATAAGAGGTTCTTCATCTTGTTCGTCACAATCAATACAATTTATAGTTTTATGGAATTTGCGTTTAACCCTGAATGCACCTCCGTTGTATTTATTTTTGCGACTTTTATGTAATTGATCCAGCCATTGTATGAGTAACAAGTAGACAAGACATAATGTATATAATTGGATATCATTTTAGGTAAGAATAATGAAGATGCTCGACCACCCAAACATCGTGAAGCTGTTCCAAGTCATTGAAACGGAGAAAACGTTGTATCTCGTGATGGAGTATGCGTCGGGTGGTGAGGTTAGTATATTCATTCTCCATTATTCTTTCCAGAATTAGGAAGAGGAATTTCTATAAGGAGGCCCGATTAGGCCCCCCACGGCCCCGATTAGGCCTCCCGCGGCAGCGGCTCAAGCTTAGGTTCGATCCCTCGGTAGGGGGAGCCCTTGAGTGCGTTGCTTGCGCGATACGGTGACACACAAATATACATCACCGCTACAACACTACATGATCACCGCCACACACGTGCACGCCTACACGCTTACACATGAAAGCGGAAGGGTTTACTTTTTTTCCCTTATCGAATTGAAAAACTCTCAATTTTTCGATAATAAATATATGGAGGAGTTGTTGAGGCGTGTATGCTTGTTACACATATACGTTTCAACAACTCATACGTATATGAATAGTTAGCTAGGTTAGCTAAGATAGGTCGCGATTTTGCATGCAACAGGCAACAGCCAAGCCGAGGTGTGCCGTGCACCCTTGAGCTGGTTGCCAAAATAAAATCGGCTGAGTGCCTTAAGCGCTCGCCTTAGTAGTCCGGTGAAGCTGTTAAGACCTTGCTGGGTCAATAGCGTAATCATTTCGAAAAAAAAAAATCTATAAGGAGGAAAACAATATAAAAAATGTAATGTTTATATTAGTACACTAAACAAGTGTGCAAAAAAAGACAATAATATTGAAACAGGAAAATAATTTGTATTGTACAATTAGTGAGTTTGGATTTACACTTCGCAAAGAATTATGTCCACTTCTTACTTCAAATGGAATCGCAAATCACTTGTTAACGTGTTTAGGGATCGGATATGACGATTTTATATTAAAAGTATATTCCTGAAATACGTTTTATTGAATATTTATCATAGTCGATCAGCTGAGACGTTTCATTATGGAATAATGAGGTCAAGTGCGAAATCTTTATCGACTATCAAGGCTCTATAATATGCCTGATGTCTCTGATTGATCAAGGCATTACAGTGAAAAAACCTATCGAAAATATTAAACACTAGCTGTTACCCGCGGCTCCGCACGCGTTTTTTGAATGTATTAAATAAATGTAAAATTGTTATTAGATGTGTAAATAACAATAATACTCTTTCAAAAATATTTGTAAGTATGACACGCACATCATCTACAGTAATAGGTAAATGGGATGGAATTTATCATAAGCCACATAGCTGGAACTTTAAACTACTATCTATGTATCAGCCTCATTGCTCACTTACACTATATAAGAAAGTAATGAAAATATTAAGCTATACATTATCGAACAATATGTGTTCAATCTTTTATTGTATAGATAATAATATCGGGTATCGTCTGCTGAACTCGCTAGCTTCGCTCGCTAAAACAGCTAATTAGTTGGTTATTTGCCCGTAAAATTTCAGTTAAAATATTACTTGTAGTCCGTTGAAGCTGTTAAGACCTTGCTATGTCAATAGCGTAATCATTTCTAAGAAAACAAAACCGTTCATATAGGTCCAGCTGTTTCGGAGATTACCCGGAACAAATAAACAAACAGATATATCGACAGAATAAAAAAAAATGTTGATATTTGTAGCACCGCAGATATATGTATTCATCAAAAAGTATTTATTTGAATATTATATACACACGCTTTATTCTTATAATACATAATACGCAATATATCACAAGCCAAAAATTGGAAACAAAACTAACGTAGAATAAACTTTTTGAGGAGTTTTTGACGGGATTTCAGTCAGTGTTATGTAGGGATTTTATATTTTATTCATAATTTTGTATTATTTTACTCTATGTTGTGTTAAATTGGCGGCGTTTTATGTAATATGGTTTGTTTATTATGCATGAGTGAAATAAATGAAAAATAATGCCATGGAGCATGTATTCTGTAAGCTTGAAATTAGAAGATAAAAATTTACGAAATATTATATAGAAGATTTGGCGCTTATGTATAGAGAATACATAAGAACTACCTATACTGACAATTTCAGAATTGGCAGTATGGATTAATTCCTTCGCCTGTATTGTGATGGACGAATATTATTACTACTAACCTTTTAGAATATCAGCATAAAATAAAATTTACAAATGTTTCCGACACAAACGTACTACGTATAATAAAAAATTGAAAACAAAACTAACGTAGAACAAACCTTTTGAGTAGGAACACAAAATAAACCATGAAAATATTTCCGATAGAATGTTATCGCGTTACCATGGCAACGCATATAATACTGACATTAACACGCAGCGGAAGCTTAAAAAATAGCCCGTTTTTTTGACATTCTTAATTAGTGCTCAACTCCTGTTGGTTTTAACGTGATGATATGTAGCCTATAGCCATCCTCGATAAATGAGCTATCTAACACTAAAAGAAACTTTTAAATTGGATCTGTAGTTCTTGAGATCATAGCGTTCAACCAAACAAACAAACAAACAAACAAACAAACAAACTCTTCAGCTTTATATATTAGTATAGATGACTATATGTATGATAGCCACAAAAGAAATGTAAAAAAGGAATACAAGTTTTTCTTGCAAATCTTCTAAGTGATGGAAATGCGTTCTCGTTGTGGGTATGTTTTCGGTTTTTGAGTGATTTTTCGGTTCTGAATACTACTAAATTCTACTATATTGATATTTTATTTAAAATAGTATTAATGTATGTATATTTGTTAAAAATAGGTGTTCGATTATTTGGTACTACACGGTCGGATGAAGGAGAAAGAGGCTCGTGCGAAATTCCGACAGATCGTCTCAGCGGTTCAGTACTGTCATCAGAAGCGAATTATACACAGGGATCTCAAGGTGAGTTTTAATCTAATTTGTTCAGTTTTAAAATCTTTTTCTGCTATTTTAAATTTCGATGCTTGTTTGGAGCAGTGATTAAGATAACAAGGTCGTCTAAATATAGAGTCAACGTTGAAAAAAATAAGTTTGGGGTAAAATGAATGTATTTATCTTGAGTAGTATAGCAGGTTTCTTTTGTAAATAATGTAATAGAAAAAAAAGAACTTTTAAAATACTACACTGCAGTTGTTTACTAATTTTCTGACTCACATGATTTTGTTAAAAGTTTATTAAACAATGCTGATGATTGCGCTACAAATAAATTACGACATAGTTATTGTAGCACATAATATTATATGGCATTTAATAGTACATACTTACGAGTACGAAAGAGGTCTCCGTTTTTTACCCTTTTAATAGTAAATGTTTAAATTGATTGCATGAAATTTGTCATAATTAATTAATATGTGAGGTAGAGTAAAAAATTACATAATTTTTGTAGACGAAGCTGGAGAGAAATTTAGTGTCTTATAAGTTGTTATTTGTGATTATTTACCATTTGCTTCGTATTATAATTGTGTTAAATTTAAGATAAAATATATACAGGCTTATCCGATGAATTCAGTTTAGGATTCAGCAGGTCTATTGCGTACGCTGCCGGGAAAATAGATGAGGGTTGTGAGTTCCAGTTAACTGTTCGCATTATAAATGAGGAAGGAAATATCTTCTTGTGAATCGATTGAATATGTAGAACATGTGTATGGAAAAACCTTCTCGATGTACGCTGGAACAGAGATTGTGGAATTCATTTGAGTAATTCCCGCATATAGAAAACACGTTTACTGGAATTTGGTTTCTCTATATAAATAGATACAACTTGCCTCTCTTTTTTGACTAATTCTATTTGATGCGTTTGCAATTGTCAGGACAATGTTTTGTATGGAAAAACACATAAAGATAAGTGAAAAGTTTAGGTTTAAAAGTGTTCATTTAAAAACTGTGTAAGATAAAAGACAGTCTTTAATGATAAAATATAAAGATTTTTTTAAATATTAGCAGAATTGACAGATTAACGTACAATTACCATTTTATTATATAAGTGGTTCATACTGCAAAGGGAATAATTGGCCTTTATATTTCTCGTTAGTAAGCCTGACCGGGGTGTTATTGTATAAATCTTGTTACGAATATGAAGTAATTTAATCTACTTTGCCAAATTCTATATCCTTACAATATTTGCACTGCAGGCGGAGAATTTACTGCTCGACGGCGAGATGAACATCAAGATTGCTGATTTCGGTTTCTCCAACGAGTTCACGCCGGGCGCTAAGTTAGACACTTTCTGCGGCAGTCCACCGTACGCTGCACCCGAGCTATTCCAAGGTATTGTAGCAAGACGAGGACTAGTCTACTATACTATGTAGCAAGTTGGTCTGTGTTTAAACGTCCATAAAGACATCACAACAACGAAACATCTGATATGCACCATGTTAAGGAGTATTGAATTGATTATATGTGAACGATGGCGACGTCTAGAAGTGACACCTCTCTCTATCCGTCTACCAAAAACGAATGCAACTTTATGTCTATTATGTTATATCAACAAATATGTTATGTATTATTATTAGATAAACCAGATCGAGTTTGTTATCAGTCCTTCTCGATCAGTGGGTTTTCTGTCTGAACCTGTGGTAGTATTGACGTTCATAAACGCCTTCTCGGGGTCTAAATTGAATAAAGAGTATTTAGATTTGAAAGGTCTAAGGTCATATTGACATAGCGAAAATGTCGTCTTATCAGTTTTATAAAATTGGTCTAGTCATAATTATCATTTTGTAAGTAATGCCGTGTACTTTTATAGTTGCTCCTGATAAAATTATAGCGTTTGTTTCTCTACCGTCGACTTTAGTATATAAAATGTATGAAATCAAAGTTTGATTTATAATTTCTGGCTTGATATCTGACCACAAATAACCCTTCAAAAGCAGTCTTCTATACTATCCAGAATTTTGAGTTTCAGGTTACTCGTTATTCGAAATGTTGTAACCTCTATTGCATAGTCATATTATAATTTTTATTACAGCTACAAGCTAAATAAGTAAGGGTTTTTATACTTTGTAAGAATGAATTAATATTTTTTGATAACATGCCAACTAGCGCTTCGTGAAAGGTTTTGACGGGATCATAGAATGTCAGTTAGTGGATTTTATATTATGTTGTAATATTAATGATGTTTTGCGTAATACGATTCGGTTGTTGTGCACAAGTGAAGTAGATGGGAAATAATATCACTTAGCATGGGTTCTAAGATCCCGAAACTCCCTGGAAAGTTCTAACTAAAGAACCACCATCCTGGTAGAGTATTGAAATGAAATTTGAAATATTGAAATAAAAAGAAATTCGTTACCCACTCGACAATTACAGTAATAATGTACTAGAAAATTTGTTGCTAAAAATAAAACTAAATAAATAAATAAAGATTTGGCGGGAGGTTTTTAAAAATGATAATTAACTTATAGTTATATTATTCAAACATTACAACATATTCACTCATTATTATTACGAATCATTTTTGTCGCACTCGGAATACCATGTTTTACGATTGTCTAACATATTCCGTTAACTCAAGTTCTTATTTATTAGATATGTTCAAGTCACAGTTGTATTAGTTCTCGTTATAAGAAATTGTAATATCAGCGATACGGTTTGTAATCAGTGCAGGCTGTAAATTATGTACACATTGATTTGAAACATTAAAATATACTATTATTATTATTGCTTCGATGAATAATTAATGAACGTGTTCCAGGCAAGAAGTATGACGGTCCCGAGGTAGATGTGTGGTCGTTGGGCGTCATCCTGTACACTCTCGTATCAGGATCATTGCCCTTCGATGGGTCCACGCTGAGGGAGTTACGCGAGAGGGTGCTCAGAGGGAAATACAGGTAACCGACATAGTATCAGAGCTCGCTAATTAGCAATTTGTCTTTCGTTTAGCATCAGATGTTTCGTTATAAAGGTTTTCGTGATCATCATCGGCTTGTAAAAAGCCCACTGCAGAGCTATAGGCCTCTTCCTGAAGGGAGCTATGGGCATATACATCACGCCAACCTACGAAGTATTGGCGATTTCAAGTTTCGAGAATTTCACAATTCTACGTTTTCCCATATACGATGGTAATAGGTGTAGTCCGGTGAAGCTGTAAAGGCCTTGCAGGGCCAATTGCGTAGTTAGTTCGAAAAAAAAAAAGACTACAAGAACATTTCTCAGGTCCGGATTTCATTGCATAGATAAATTTGAGTAAACAACGCGAATGTTTTGTTTTTGATATCTAAGGATTAACTAGCTAACACCTGCCCGATCTGTTGAGCTTTAAATGATGCGAAAGAGTCTATCGTAACCGAGAAATTATTATTATTATTATTATTATTAAATACATATAGATTATTACCAAGTCTCTTATCTGAGTTGATGTCAAATGGTCTCGATAATTTAGTTAGTTACAATTTTTAATAGGTTATAGCGTTTGGATTAAAATCTCAAACCTGATGTGAAATGATGTCACCCAAGACGGTAAAATGTTAACCTTAGACTAACTGGGACTAGTTCTCAAGCAGTGGCGGATTTGCAGTCTTGGCCGCCCTAAACCCCAGGTCATATAGTAAGTACCAGCCACCCCTTTTTCAGCACCCATCATATTTATTAAATAATGAATTTACTTTTTCACCAACTTTTATCGAAATCGATTTGATTTAGGAAGATTGTTGTTATATACGGTATGGTGCAGTGTGACCCACCATAATGTGCGTGAGTCATTAGAATATTCAGAGTATTTTTTGTTATTATCAGTGAATTCTTATCACGATTGGCCGTTCCTAATATTTGGCCGCCTTAGGTCCGGGCCTCCTGGGCCTTAGAGCAAATCCACCACTGTTCTCAAGGGCAACTATCCAAACACCCCTATAGGTGGTTTCCTAATAGATTTTTAATTTGAGGCTGAGAGATACTTTCATATAGTTTATCAATTACATTTAAAAACATCACAGATTATTCGAATGACTTTGATAAAATACTGATCTTAATTGTGGTCTGATTTGGTGTCATCAAACTTTCCATGGAGGAAAATCAAACGGTATTGTTTTTTTCTCTCCTTTCGAACGTTGTTTCTACAAGGTGCTAATCGACATCAACGAACATTCCAGAATACCGTTCTACATGTCGACGGACTGTGAGAATCTGTTGAAGAAGTTCCTGGTGCTGAATCCGGCGAAGCGCGCCTCCCTCGAGAGCATAATGCGGGACAAGTGGATGAACACCGGCTACGAGGAGGACGAGCTCAGGCCCTACATCGAGCCGCAGCAGGACTTCAAGGACCATAAACGGATAGGTGAGACATCGTTTGTCTAATTCAATAATTCGGAACATGTTCTTATAATCATTATTCTTAAAAATAAAATCTCAATAAGTTAAGGGATATAGAAAAAAATCAAATTCGTGGGTTATTTTCAGTAAGTTGTAATTCGACAGTAAATGGTCGTATAGCAAAAGAAAACAGATTGTAGCTTCAAGTGTTTAGGTTTTGGATTCGATCACGAAAAAATCAAAATCCAATTTTTTGGTAATTCTCTGGCTGTAATTAGACAGTCAAGGCCGTACAACAAAAAAAGTAAATTGTAGCTTCCAGTATCTAATAATTTTGGATTTCGTCCATGAAAAAATTAAAATCTAATTT
The DNA here is from genome assembly GCA_014332785.1 of Antheraea mylitta. Lineage (NCBI taxonomy): Eukaryota > Metazoa > Arthropoda > Insecta > Lepidoptera > Saturniidae > Antheraea > Antheraea mylitta. The sequence goes on along the minus strand of JACEII010000007.1, from coordinate 3,357,567 downwards.
TTTTGGTAATTCTCTGGCTGTAATTAGATAGTCAAGGCCGTACAGCAAAAAAAGTAAATTTTAACTTCCAGTATCTAATAATTTTGAATTTGTCCATGAAAAAAACAAAATCCAATTTTTTTTGGTAATTCTCTGGCTGTAATTAGATAGTCAAGGCTGTACAGCAAAAAAAGTAAATTGTAGCTTCCAGTATCCAATTATTTTTGGATTCGTCCATAAAAAAAATAATATCGAGTTTTTTGGGTCATTGTCAATAGGTTGCAATTTGATAGGAAAAGTCCGTCAGGAAAACAAAACAAATTGTAGCACCAAGAGTCTAGTTTTTTGATTTGACCATGAAAACATTTTTAGATCTATGTTTGGAGACGAATTCTGAGAAAACCTTTGAGAAAAAAAAAACAAATCTTATTTAATTTTATGTTAACTATATTTACAAGTTTTTATAATAACAATTGATTACTGAAACTAATAAGGGCTAAAGTTTTTCATTGATCATTTATCGATAACTTTTTATTCTATTAACTAACTTTAGAAAAGGTAGGTATATTGTTTATCAGATTTGTTTGTTTCTAACGATCTCATCTGAAACTAGAGGATTGATTTTTATGATTCCTTTATTGACATAATATAGTAACTTACGGGAAGATTAGGTTACCATCCTATACAAGTTTACTATTAATCTTTAACGAAGTGTGCTTGTTTAAAAATATTTTGGTATTATTTTTGAAGCTTAGTGTATATTAGAAAGTTTACGGATACAACATTAATAACTTCTTTAACGTTAACTAAGTATCTGGTGGCGTTTTTGTGTTAAAAATTTCTCGTTATTTGTATTATGGTACATAGAGCAAACTAAAATCCCGTCAAAAAATTAAAAATATATATTTATATTTTATATTTCATGCGTACGCCGCTACAATTATAACGGCACAGCGCAAGTCGGTACGTTGGTACTATGGAAATGTTTTTATAAACATTTGTTTGTGTATTAATAGATGATATATGAGTTATTAAATTTCAAAACTAAATAAATCCAATTTTAGCCTTTCCTAATATTTTACATAAATTTTCAAAATCTACAAATTTTGAACACGTAAAATATGAAGACCATAAAAAAAAGTCTTACGAACGGCAACATTTGAACTTCGTTCTCGGTGTATAAAAACTGGAAATTTAAAAAAAAAAAAACATGTTATATGAAGGATTAAAATTGGATTTCACTGATTTCAAAATTTAACAACTCATATTATAATTTTGTTTGTATTGAATGCGTGAATGTGTTTTTTTTTTTAATTCTTTGTTTATCGATGATTATTACCGATTAGTTATAGGTTCGTTTAGTTAATATGTAGTTTTTTGGACTAATTTTATACTTTGGAATTTGAAAACAATTTTTGTGTATAGAAATGTCATTTTATTTCATAGGAATTAAAATTTTGTGGGTTTTTTTAAACGATTAAAAGTTTTAAGTACAGTTCTCGGCAATCTTTGTAATCAATCTGAAAATAGCTCAGAACACAATTTTAGGTAATCATACCTAAATGTGTGTAAAATAGTAATATAATTATGTAAATTTAACTTTGGGCCGAAGTTACGACGCGGCCGAAAAGATTGACAAGGATTGTACAACATGTGTTCTTGCTAGTTTTTTCACTTAATTTCATCGGTACATTACTATTTAGTTGGTCATAAATATTTTAAGACAGCTTTGTAATTAATACATTCATGATAAAGAAAATTATAGAAAGAGTTTATTAGAGGTATTTGTATATATCTCTTAGCCGAGTTTGTGAAACAATTTTCTGGATTTTTAGATTTTTTTGTAGTATAATTAATGCATTTCAAGTTTTGCATTATTTTAAAAGGGATAAGATAATTTTTGCTAATCTAAGCTCATAACATTTCGGACTCGGTATTATTTAAATTAATATGTACTAGCTATCTCTGCGGCTCTGCTCGCCTTTGTTATTATTTGTTGTAATAACTATTTAGTTATTTAACAGAATAGTTATAATGAAAAAGACATTGTGTAATTTCCGTATTAGAATAACAACAAATACCAATTTTCATGAACTCAACCTCTGTACCATTGATGAAATCGTACAGATTTTTTTTTCTCGATCTGGCTACGCTATTTATTTAGCAAGGTCTTAACAGCTTCACCCGACTACAATGGTACAGAATTTGATGTACTGTAGCACCACTTATTGGGCGACATGTATAAGCAATATGTTACATATGTGTGCCAAATCTCATGGGGTCCAAACGTTACTAAAGTTTATCAGTGTCGTATATATTGTTTTAATTATAAATACTAGAAGTAGACCGCGACTTTGTCTATATGAGATATTTATTTAATTTCAGAAAGCTATTAAACGTTTGTTTTTACATTTTAACACTTTGACAACGACGCCTTAATCACATGTTTCGTTAAGGGCGCGATGGACGAATTTTCACAATTGTAAAAAGATCTATGGCTGATATGTCATTCAACGTATTACTGAATTACTAAATACCAATTTTCGTAGATGTATGTTTAGAAATGACAGGGTTTTCTGACAAATTTTCACCCCCTTTCACCACTCTAGTGTTACATTTTCTAAAAGTCTTTCCTTAGTGTTCTCCTACAGTGTAAGAGGAGATCGCATGCAAATTTACACAGACCTAGTCCCAGTAGTTTGGGCTGATGTTATTTAGTACATCGGTTATGCTTATATATATATAGATGAATAGATAGATAATAAAAACATTGTTTCTGTGTGCGTATTATAATTGAGATTTTGTTTTATTTCTGTTTTTTTTTTTTAGAGAAAATTTTATAAATTATCTCATCTTTTATCGGGTTACATTAGAGATAATGTTGAAACTTGCCTGTCAGTTTTCTGTATGATTATGTGTAGTTAGATTTAGTTGAATGTTTAGTATGTGGGTTTGTTTACTAGTTGTTGTTAATAATAAAGTTAATACGTTTATTTTCGCAGAGGCGTTAGTTTGTTTGGGTTACAACCGGCAAGAGATCGAGTACTCGCTCGCTGAGGCGAAGTATGATGATGTCTTCGCGACGTATCTCCTGCTCGGAAGAAAGAGTACAGATGTGAGTATATATAATTACTTTCTTATTTCATTGCATTCTTGAAAGGTTTAAATGCTATTGTTGTGAAATTTTAGCGTAACGTAACTTCTCTGACTCAAAAGATCTACTAGAAATAATACTTTGTTAAAGAGATACAAAGATGTATCGTTTGTTCACTTAATCTTCTATAAATACGGGAGTACCTTAGATTTAGAAAAAAAAATTCTGAATGCAAAGAAAAAGGCTTATGTATATTTAAGCGATCGAAGCCTCGGGCAAAAATTAGTGAATGCGTTAGAATAAGACGAGTAGATTTATGAACCTGTATATTACTTTATTACTACGCTCTGTGTGAGATTTGTTCGTTGATCACATTTAAGGTAGAAGATTTACATTCATGTGGATAGATTATCTAAACGATTCGTGTATGGGGTTAAAGAGAAAGAATCTCGGACAACAAACATCATCAATATCTCAAAATATAGAGTCGAATAATATGAGATTCTGAATAACATAAAATTTATTACAATGACAAACTAGAATTTTGCCGAAAATTCTAAGAGCAAGAAGAATTCAGTTGTTACATTTCAAAATGAGTTAAATCCAATATTAATTTTTCGTATAACATGTTTATTTTATTTTTTAAGATTTCGTTATTTATACACTAAAAACGTTGTTTAAATTTTGCCGTTTATAAGGTTTTTAATTTTATTTTATCATATTTTATATGTATAAAATTTCAATATGTTAAAAATGATTATAAATATAAATTGTATTTAGCTTATTTTGAAATGTATGGATTCAAGTGTATTGTGACTATTGCAATGTTCAAACAAGAATGTTCTAAGAACTTTTCTAGGAGTTTTTATCGCATCTCAGAATTCATGCTCCGTGGTTTCATTTTTTATCAATTTAACTTTTGCTCAATATCCGAACTATGTTACGTATAACATCACCTATATTACAATAGTCTGTGGCTAAAATTCCGCCAAAAACTCGAATAGTCGAGTTTTTTTTTTACTTTATTTTGGGCGACCAGTATTCTAAATTATTACAGGCATTGTCGAGTACCTAATAATATTACAAGTGTCGTGTTATTATTTCAATGTCAATGTTAATGTTCCAACAAGATGTTGACTCCCTTGTTATAACTCTCCAGGGATTTCTTGTGGCATCTCAGGATCCATGCTCCGTGGTATTATTTTCCGTACACTTCACTTATGCACAATAAACAAACTATGTTACATAAGACACCTCCAATTTTACACAGTATAGAGTCAAGTAACACAAGATTATGAATAAAATATAAAATCCATTACATGACAAACTATAAGCCGGCCAAAAATATAACCGAATAGTCGAATTGTAAATAAGCATATGTGTTTGTTGGTAGTTTTTGTGTGTAGTCTAAGTAAAACAAGGTAAAAAATGATATATCCAGCCGGAGTCGGACGGCAGCCGGTCGGGCTCGTCGCTGTCGCTGCGTACGGGCGCCGCCGCCGCCGCGCCGGGTTCGCAGCCGCCGCAAACCAACGCGCACTCAGGTAACCCACCACTCACCACGAACATACACACGCTAAGATACACTGCTATTTTGTTTACATTTATGTGGTACATGTGCACATCTATGTGATACATGTGTACATTTATGTAATACATGTATTCATCTATGTGGTACATATGTACATTTATGTGATACA
>JACEII010000007.1:3283650-3350413 GCA_014332785.1 Antheraea mylitta | reverse complement strand
ATTTTAGCAGGCATTACCGTCTTTAGTACACGCGTGCGAGTGCGGGGCTAGTTTCATATTAAATCCATGTCTTTAATTCGTCAGGTGAAGGAACGAAGTCTGAGAATACTTATTTTTGCATCATGCTTAAGATGACTTAAGATTTTTTTTCTCTACGCCAGATATATTTGTGCAAATTAAAAATGCATACGCTGTTACAGTTCATTCAAACGGTCCGGTATGTCCGTTACCTACATTGCTTCCATTACACGACTACAGTTGTTACGAATTCGACTCTTCGAAAGACGCTTAATTTAGATATTAAAAAAAAAAACAAGAATTGACTCTACTAGCTCTCCGTCGTGCATCGCAACACGTGTAGTGTACACGCCTTCATATTAAGTACAAACACACATACAAATTCACTTATAAGATAAAACACTACCTACATTAAAAAAAACATATGTTTCCGAGTTAAGTGATTTTCGTATAATAAAGTGGAGAGCAATTATTTAATTTATATACATTTTTCTATATTCTGTGTGAGTATCCGTAAATTTGTTTTAATTGATAAACTACACAACATAAATAAATCACTGAACATGACACAATTACACCACTACTTGGATGTGACATAAATACACCACACGAAAACATGATCAATACGCAGAAAAAATATTCTCGTGTAGATAAATGATTTGTGTTATTTAGCTTCCGTTACACGCTTAATATTTTATATGCACGAAATATGATTAACTAAAAAAAATATTAGGGTTCCGTAAACGGGTTTGTAGACGTTTAAAACGTTCGTGCTCTTAACAAGCTTTGAAGCGCAGGAAAGCACTATTTAATTTACACGCATAACACGCAAGCTAACTACTAACAGGCGTGGATATCATGTATTCTAACCATGGCTTGTGGGTGGGTCACAAAATGAATTTAATAAATCTCTTATCATATTATTTCTAATCTATTTTTGGGTATAGGTAATGTGCGCATTAGTAATAGACTCCACTAGAGACTTACTTAGGTTATTTAATTACAATTAAGTTGAATGTATAACAAAACAGAAATAAGAACGATATGTTATAAAATTAAGTTAATTTAAGGTAGGTTTAAAAAATATAACCTATTAACATCGAAATTATAAGGCGACTTTATATTAATCGAATGAACGCGGCTAACCCGAGCCCTTTTTAACGTCTCAACTTATTATTTTCAACGATAATATTTATGTATTTACGTTAACGCAATATCATATGAAACGATAATAAAATTCACGTTAATTTTGCAATGTATACTTTTTTGAGCTCACGCGTCTTTATTTTTATTTATATTGGTTGGTTTCGTGTACAACGGGTGATTTTTAATATTGATTTACTCATAACGCTTGTGGTTAATTTTTGGTGACTGGGGTTTTTCCACTAATCATCGTATTATATGTTTATTAATAATAATTTTTACTGCAAATTGCTTCATCTAACGCAACGCCAATTCTTTGTTGGGTATTGGAACGTATTATTTTTGGATTTTATGTTTTATGCCATTCGACAAAGAACAAACATGTAAGAATAGTGTTTTTAAATATTGGTTTTAATTGTAATATTATGTGAAATTTTGTTTTTTTTTTTTTGTTTAAATGTTTTTAGTTACAGCTAATAGGATGATGTCTTTTTTATTAATAATAATAATTTTAAAAGACAATAACTATATTGTTTTCTTTATTTTTTATTAATTATATGTATATTCGAGTTATCAATCGACAATATAGTTGACATTGTATAAAAACCTGTTAAAATTGGTTAATTTGAAACACGTTTTCCTGCTTAGGTTTGTAATGCCAGTTACAAGTTATATATTATTTTAACTTTTGCATAGCTTAAATTGTTTGATGTTTACCTTTACACGAAAATTAAATAAACAATATTAACGTGCAAGTTATGTATTGTATGTTTTATTAAACGATATTTGTTACTAATTTTTTTCGTACGGTGTATGTATGTACAGTCCTCCCCAAACTTACTGACCGCTCTGAATATATTGCATAGAATAAAAATATAGGCATAAATACGTCTTATATTATAGGTATAGAATTTTAGATTCGGTTAATAATTATTTAAACTGTATTACCGTTTAAGGCCGAACTTAATGCTATATTCAAAGCGGCCAAAAAAATCGTCAAGTACTGTTTCTATTAATGGTGTAACTGTGGTGTGATCATGTCTGGTATTATTACAGTGGGTACCACCACCACGGCCGCGAACAACACCACGTCCACGGCGACAACTACCACTTCGAATTTTAAAAGACAGGTACGTATTCTGCACGGCTATGTATTTTTGTGCCCACAGAAGCTCTTAAGGATCTTTAAAAATTATTTTCCAGTAGCTTGTGAGACTATGTAGGTGATATTTTTTCTTTCTTAGGAGTTATTATGAGTTAAAAAAATATATTACATTTTCGATAATTGGGTTTACACAATTCCGCGATGAAGTTTTTTTTGTTAACATAATTTGTCTCTCTTTCTCTTCTTTCGATAATCATTGCAGTTACTGATCTACGGCTTTAAGGATTGCAATATTCTATTAGTACTCACATATATTACAATTGTCATTTAAATAACTTCCCTAGGGTCGGTTCTGTTTGTTACTAGTCTTTATTTGTATTGACTTTAGCTTTTAAATTCATCTTTTAGTTTTATCGAGTTTGGTGATACCCTAACGGCAAATTTTGTATCGTCGGTGCTTTAATATTTTGTATACCACTAAATTATACGATGCTTATTATCAAAGAGTAAAAAAAGTTCAGTCTCTTTATTAGTGACTAGCCTCTGCCCGCGACTTCGTTCGCGTGGAATAGATGCTTTGGGTTACCGCCAACACACAGCGGAAGCTCTCACGAAGAATAAAAGGCCCTATTTATAAACATTCTTCATTGGTGCTCCGCTCCTACTGGTCGCAGCGTGATGATATGTGGCCTATAACCATTCTCGATAAATTAGCTATATAACATTGAATTTTTCAAATCGGACCAGTAGATCCTGAGATTACCCCTTAATATTAGTATAGATATCGAACTAACAGAAGGAAAGAGACAAAAAATAAGAGTGAATATTGAACCAGCCGAGCATTATATTACTCATATCCCATTTAAGGGTTATACCCTCTGACCCAGCATCACTGTTCACTTATGTACACTAAAGTTAATTGCTTTACATTATCTCTTGTCGTTCCACTATATGATTGTAGTTCGATTGGTCGAGGGGTTTGATTTTTTTAATATTTCCAGATTTTATACACCGAGAACGAAGTTCAAATTTTGCCCTCCGTGAGGTTTTGAGTTTTTTTTATGATCTCCATATTTCACATGTACAAAATTTGAAAGTCTTGAAAAATAACGTATAATATTAGGAACAGTTAAAATTGCATCTAAGTAATTTTGAAATATAAAGACAAATATATAAAATTTATTGAATGATATTATCTTATTTACAGAACACAATCGATTCGGCGTCCATCAAGGAGAACACAGCGAGAATCGCCCAAATGCAGGTAACTTCGTGCGATTAATATAAGTTCACAAATATTTTTTTGTTCCATATATATTATTCCTAAGCATTTTCCAATAACTAGTGTTTAAAACTTAAGTGAAAATCTTTAAAACTTAAGTGAAAAATATATGGAAATATGATAACGGGAGTTATAAATGCACCGCGCTCGCTGAATGTTCGCCATCTTGCTTCTCGCTTTGGTAAGGTTAGATTAGACTAGGGGAAAAAATAACGCGAACTCGCGTCGGGTGAACGCGGTGCATTTAGTACGCAACCTTTTTAAAGCTAGTGTTTAACACGTATTTAACTTTTTTATAATAACACCGAGGATGTTTTTATTTTAAATTTAGAACAAATTATATCAGATGACTTTTCATATGACATTGGATTTCAAACTTCTGTTCTTTTCTTGATTCTCTCTTGGACTTCTTCGAAAACTATCTAGAGCAAGGTAGGTACACGTGAATATCATTATTTTACTATTTGCTCAGATATAAAACTATTATGTATTTGTTAACAATTTTAAGACATCATTACGACGTATAAATTGAAGAAGTTAATAAGTGCTTGATATCACTTTATCTGTCAGGAGGGATGATTGCTATTCATGTGTGCATTGCATTCAAATCATATGTGTTGTGTTTCAAGAGGGATAAATTGATGTTTACTCATAAAGATTGTTCTAAGCTTCAGGGCTGCAAGTATTAATGACTTTCGTTTGAGTAATATTTTACCGTATATGTCAGGATGAATCTATAGTATTTATTATCATGTTGTTGATCAGGAGGGATGAATTGGTGGTTGGTGTTTAACGACTGTTCTAGACTTCAGGTTTAGTGGGGTCGAGGAGTTGTTATTAAGTGATGGTTTTCGGTCCGTTCAGGTACAGAGTACGAGCAGGCCGACGAGCGCGCAGCCGAAGCTCGAGCCGCGGTCGCGCACCCTCACGGGCGGCGCCGCGCGCAGGCACTATGAGCCGCCCGCGCACCCCCCCAAACTCTCACCCCCACACGACCCCGTCAGGTCAGTATTACTATATCATCCCCCATGACATAGTGTCATATTGTTTCAGGATTATCAGAGAAATTTGTGATCTTGGGAAATTTCTTCTCTATCCTCTTTTAATCCCTTCTATCCCCAGTCACCCTTCAGTTAGAAGTAGCAGGCATGTGGTTTCGTGATCCACTTTTATTACTTTTAAAATTTGAAATATATAATATTAAGGTTTATTTTTCTAAAATAATAATTTGTATGAAAAATTAATTCCGATAATGACATAAAATACTTTCAAAAAGTCTTGTATAAAATATGTATATGGTGTATATATTATTTTACATATTTATTTATACACATAAATGTGATGGTAACATAAGTTTCAAAGCATGAAGGTATAATAATATATGTATATATGTATGACTAACAGCATGCCCTTATATTAAACTTGCGCGGACAGTACGGTGGTACAAGCGGAGAGTAAGAACGGGACGGCGGGAGGGGCTACCGGGGCGACGGTACAGTCCGGACAAACCGGTGCGCCGTCCGGTCAGACCGGTGCGCCGTCCGGTCCGACCGGCGGCAAGACGCACGTGAAAAGCGCGTCGATATCGTCCGCGAGCGGAGCGCCGCCGCTGAGCGCTGAGGCGGCGCCGCACAACGCGTCCGCGCGGGACCTCGCACAGACCAGGCAGAGGTAGAAACGTTTGCCGCAACGCACTCGCTTCACGATGCACATATGACTTGTTTATTTCATTTGCCCGACTTTTCGATTTCCGATAGTCCGGATATTTATTATTTCCGAAAGTTCGGATGAATTTTTGGGACAGAGTCTGCGTTCGTATTTCTGACATAAAATTAGTATCTAAGTGAGATTAGTTTAATGTATGTTTTATTAATATCGGTGTAGTAATTCAGTAAGGAATTATTTCAAAATATTGTGCTGAAGCTTGTGGTATGCCTTAGAAAAGTGTAGAAGCTTAAATTGTATGGTTTTAACTGTAGTTAATTACGAATTGCCGAATGCTTTTTTCAGATTTCGCACTTTCTTAACGATTGATAGACGCTTGAGTTATTTTATCGTTTCGCAATAATTAGTTTAGATTTGGGTTGTTTTTTTTACGTTTTGTGCCACCTGTTATTTTATTTATATATTTTTCTGTTTTGCATTAACCCTTTTATTTATTTGTGTTTATTTAATTTACTTTCTTTAATCTAATTTATATATTATATATTATCTTAAATTTAATCTTTTTAATCCTCTCACAACTATATATATATGGTTGTTTTTTTGAACGGTTTTTATTTTAACGTATTAAACTCAAATATATTTTGAAATTAAGCTAAAGTATCTATATTACTATCAAATCACAATTACAATTTTGTATAAGTATTTTGTGTTATAGAGACATCAATCACTCGATCACTCGAATTCTAATAAAATAAATATGCTCCGTTCTGTATTTTAATGTTACATACTTTGCTTTGTTTGAAAATAAATCTGAAAAACAAACAAACAATCGAAATAGGTGTATAAAAAAATTAACGCATAAAAATATTACAATACAATTTCTTGGGATGAATATAAAAAAAAATTGTTATTTTGTAATAACAAAATAAAAATAAAATAAAATTGAATTGGTCTGAAAATAGAATAGTACTTATTCTTGTTTTTGTTCAATGTGTTATTTTTTTTAGCAGAACTCTTTTTAGTAAATAAGCCATCTTGTATCGCTGTTGTACGAACCCTGCTGAGATAACAGTATACAGTTTATATGTTTTTTTTTAATATCAAAGGAGGCAAACGAACTGGTGGGTCACGTGATGTTAAGTGATCACCACCGTCCATAGACACTAGCGACATCAGGGACGTCGCAAGTGCGTTGCCAGCCTGTATATGGGAGAAGGGGGAGGGGAAGGAAAGGGAAAGAAGGAAAGACGAAGGGACGTGGGCTTCCGGCTCTCTCACTGACCGAACGAAACACAACAATGCAAGCACTGTTATTTCACGTCGGTTATCTGTGAGAGGGGTGGTACTACCCCGGAGGAGCCGACCCATTCATGCTGAAACCAAAAATAGCTTCAGCGGGGCTCTACCACCTACAATGTAAAAATATGGCACGGGAATTTCGTATTATATAAATAATACTCCTTTGTAATATAAAAAGTAATATTTGTAATGCCTAATTCTTATTAGTCAACTGAATAACAGAACTGTTAATCTCTACAATTTGAAAAAATCTATAATTTACTGAAGGTATTTGGTATAGTAAAATTTATAGGCTTTTAGAGACAAAATCAAAATGATTATGTTTTTTAACGCTTATCGCATAAAAAACAAATTATCATTTATCGATATATCCAAAATGTATTTAAAAAAATGATAATAATTGACAGAAACACTAAGCGTGTGACGTCACACCTTCCGAAACATTCGTCTGACACTAACATATTAATAATGAGGATTATGATGTTATTTAGATTACTGTATGGTCAATCTAACGCAGTGTTTCCCAAACTTTTTTAGGTTATGCCCCACCTTAACATTTCCATAATTTTTATGCCCCTTCTAAAGATAATTTTTAACCTTTAAAAATTATTTTGTTCCCTTAAGAAATATAAATAATAAGTTTTAAAAAGAAATCACTATGAAATTGTTATCAAAACATTGTAAGTAAAACATCATAAACCATTTCAAAACATATAATGAAAAACTTATTTGACTTGACCACTCCAAATACCCAGTTGATATTTTGGTAACGTCAAACGAAATTTACAACATGTTTTTTAAGAATTTAACTTTTTTGTAAATTTGTCACCGATACCTAGCATTGCATTTAAATAACCCAAAACGAAAGGGTTAAAATCGTGTCAAGTCCATTTTTAAATTGCCCCCAACTATCAAATTGCCCAAACATTGGGAAACACTTATCTAACGCCATCACAGACGTAACAATTTTAGTGGAAATATTTTAAAGAATAATGAAAATGAATTTATTATGTTTCTCTGTGTACATCTATCTATCAGCTGGGAAATTTGCTGCAACCTTGTAGACCGTGGATTTTTTAATGTTTGTTGTGTGAAGACCGTAGTTCTTCTCGGTTTTGTTTTGGTGTTTAGATGATAATTAGGAATGATCGGAGATTACCCGAAACAAATAAAAAACAAACATATCGACAGAATTTAAAAAAATGTTGATATTTGTAGCGTCACAGATATATGTATTCGCTTTACTTTTATAATAAGTAATGTATCACAAATCAAAAATTGGGAACAAAACTAACGTAGAATAAAGTTTTGACAGGATTTCAGTCTGTCAGGTAGTGGATTTTATATTTTATTCATAATATTGTGTTACTTCTCTCTATATTGTGTTAAATTGGTGACGTTTTATGTAATATGGTTCGTTAATTTGTGCATAAGTGAAATGAATGAAAAATAATACCACGGAGCATGTATTCTGTGGTCTTAGAAATTAAGAAGATAAAAATTTATGAAATATTATATAGAGGATTTGGCGCTTATACCTTTACATTAACTTGGACATAGAAGAAAACATATTGACAACTTCAAAATTGGCAGTATGGGTTAATTCCTTCGACTGTCTTATTGGACGAATATTATTAATACTAAAGTTTTTGAATAGCAACACAAAATGAACTTTAGAAATGTTTGCGATATAAACGTAACACGTATAATTAAAAATTGTAAACAAAACTAACGTAGAATAAACTTTTTGAATAGGAACAAAAAATAAACCATGAAAATATTTGCGATAAAATATTATCGCGTTACCATGGCAACGCATATAATACGGACATTAACACGCAGCGGAAGCTTCCAAAGTAGCCCGATTTTGAGACATTCTTCATCAGTGCTCAGCTCCTATCGGTTTTAACGTGATGATATGTAGCCTATAGCCATCCTCGATAAATAAGCTATCTAACACTAAAAGAAACTTTCAAATCGGACCGGTAGTTCTTGAGATTATCGCGTTCAACCAAACAAACAAACTCTTCATCTTTATAATATTAGTATAGATTTCCTCCAACTTGAATGATAAGATAATTTATATTACGATTAATGGCTTCAATATTTTTTAAATACAAATTGAATAATTGTGAATGTTGATTATTGTTGTTAATTATAAGTTTCATCAGTATCGAACAGATGGCGCTTTAATTTAGTATGTTGCAAGAAAACTATACGATCAGTTGTTATATATATATCATAGATGGCGCCACGTTTTAATTTTGAATTTATCTTACAACTCCATTTTATTTTATAGTGCATATGTTCTGTTGATCTTTTTACTAGGTAACCTCGCTTTTTTCTTTATCAAGTTTTTCAACAGACTCATTATCTCGTTATACCAAATACTTTATTATAATTTTAATTCCACATGTGATGACTGAGCCACAGCATCGTGTGGCTCCGTCAGCTCGTATTAGTGATTGCAAAAAGTTATTTGAACTTTATTTATTTGTATATATGAGCCATTTATTGGTAATGGTCGAGGGGTTTGAGTGTGTGTGACGGGTTTCAGCGTGACGTGCCCGGTGTCGGTGGGTGGGGGTGGGGGCGGGGGCGCCGGTGGGGCTGTGGGCGCGGGGGGCACGCCCTCGGGGGGCTCCGCCGCGGCCGCCGCCAGGAGGGACTTCCCTAACCCTCTCGTCTTCCCGAGGAACGTACCCTCACGTTCCACCTTCCACTCGGGTGAGTTTTACATCCTTTACTATTTGCACTTACACTGTTACACTTAAGAATATAGAAGAAAAAAAAAAGTCTTCATTGTGGGACAATATCACAAACAACAAGATAAATAGAGGAAACATATACATAGTTTACACTCCCTATTCAGGTACATGCTGCAGTACAACTGGGCGGTACTGGAGCACTGATTTTCAATGAGGGGTCAAAGCAATGTACGGACGGATAGTCGGTGACTTGATAGAAATATTATAGGACACATAATATATAAACAATAGGCAATCGTAGCAAAATTGTTGCCCAAGTGTTTCACAGATTATTAGTTTTTTTTTGCAATTAAACTTTGCAGGTCAGACGCGATCCCGCGGTGGTGGCGCTTATGGAGACGGCGGCTCCCCGCACCAGGCCAGGCCTTCCTTCTTCTCCAAGCTCTCCTCAAGGTTCTCCAAACGGTAAGCTCCACAGACACATACACACTGTCACAAAAACACACCAAACATGCTCTCACAAAAACACACACACCAATTACATCCTTACAAAAAACACAATAAACACACCCTCACAAAAAAAAAAACAAACATAGTCTCAAAAAAAAAAACACACCAAACAAACTCACCAAAAACAGCCTCACAAAAACACCCCCATAAAACCAGACACATAAAACTCACGTCCCCACTGACCGGTGTCATTAATATGTCACGATTACTCAAAATTTCTCATATAAAACATTGTTCAAAGCACAATAATTAACATATTAATGAAACCGTATTAATATTATGATAATAGTCACACATTAACGCATAAAGGTATTGAAAACGAAAGGAAAGTTCTTTTGTTTTAATTGAAATTTTCATGAACTTCAGTTAGAATGACAGTTTAGTCTATTCATCTAGGTTTCAGATGGTATCGATCCTTTTAAGAGTTAACCTACTATTTTATAAATTTCAATTGTAGCTACTAAATTAAATGCATAGATGTTAAAATATTCTCAACAACAATATAAACTTGAAAATCACAAATCAAAATGATCAAAGCGAAATTAATTACCATATTAAATAATTGTACATTCATTATCACGTCTCTCATACAAGATATTAAAGATCGACTTTAGTCATACATTTTTTTCTAATTATCACTTTACGCTGAATTTTCGATAGACATTGGTGAAATACCTAGAGTTTTCAATTGTTATATTAATATAATTATATACAGGCCTATTTTTTTCTCACTTCCTCTTTGGAGGCTCGTTAATTGTCGAAAGTTGTAGGTCCATAATTTTTTTATCCGAAAAAGTGCAACAATGTACTTGCGGCGTATAATAGTAAGATACTGTTCTAAAAATTTTAAAATGAGTACTAACTTATGGCAATTTTTAACACACTCCCCCAAAAAAACCCTGATTATACATATATTTCATTCAGTATTAAAATTAAATAAAAATAAAATTTTATTCTTTGATTGAATTCTAAATCTATTTGAAAAAAAAAAATGTTAATAAATAACAAATTAGTTATTATTTTTTAATCAAGTTAACATTGAAGAACGAACAATGACAAATTGATCTCAAAAATTACAGTAACTTCGTGAAAAAAAATTTTGAGACACTTCATGGATCGCTTAAGTTTCCTTTATATATATGTATATCACCGGTGACTTATGATATAACCAATTTACTAATAGAGTTTGAAATTGTAGTCTATATTATCTAATCTATTAAAAAAAAACCCTCCCTCATTTCCACAGTACACTGAACAAATATGTGACTAACTTTATACTTATATATAAATACTAATTATATAACATAAACAATATAATATATATAAAAGAAATGGTGTTAATTCAATATTTATGTTTTTCTTTAAAATTAACATCTCATACGCAACGCTTCAACGCTTGCTCGTAGATCTTACATCAACTATTAACTGGTGTTTAAAGGCATTTTGTATTTCTATATATATGTATGTATATAACATAAAAAAATGTATAGTTTTTTCTATGATTGATATAACAAATTGCCTTTAAATAAATGATCGCTGTATATGTGTAATATTTAATTGCAAAATATCAATGTTGTAGAAGGCACAGCTTCATACTTTCTTCTATCTCATTACATAAGATCTCATCCACGTTATAGTCTATAGGTAGTATAGATGTTAGATTCATTTAGCCTGAAGTGGTGTTAAAATATTGTTTTTATGTGTTAGTTTGGTGATAAAAAAAAGGGTTGTGGAGACGACACGTGGATCGAATGTTAATTTTTTATTTATTTATTTTTGTTTTTGAACAATTCGAAATAATCAAAGCTCTGTTTGAAAGTGTTTGTTAATTTCATTCAATTCAATTAATTAAAGTTATTTATTTAAGGGTTACACTGTAAACATGATTTTTTTTCTTATATAATGGGTGTGATTTTTGGGTGTAGTTCGTTAGTAATTTTGAGAAATCTATATATATATATAAATGAATGTTAGTATATAATTAAAAGTTGTACATTTTATTTTATTGTTTGGTATACAACAACATATAAGATGTCATTTCAATGATCACCCTATAAAATACAAATCTTTATTTATTTATCTTATCAATTACTTGTTATCAGTCTGATTTTTGGGTGCAATTTAGTAGTAATTTTGAGTATTTTATTAATATGAATTTATTTACGTAACTCCAAAACTCCTTGTACCCATTGTCGCAAGATTTTGCACATTTAGAAGTCTTTTACTGCAAGTCATCGCTAGTTTGTGTGTTCTTTTTTTCGAACTGACTACGCTATTGACCTAGCAAGGTTTTAACAGCTTCACTGGACTACCCAGTCTGTGTTTAACATGTTTTAGTTTAATAATGCGATATTAACGCGGATGAAGTCACGAACGGTCGCTATATTTATGTAAAAACGAAAGTTTCAAACCGTAGTTGTGATCATTTGCAATTTAGTTATCATAACGCAACAAACATTTTCAAAGGAGCTTCTAGAACTATCGATTTTTTTTAATCTCTATCTCTCTCTCTGTCTCTTGTAAATAAATGTATTACACTATATAAACACACTGTCTATCTTTAACTCGTCACGTGTTATTAACCCATTCGTAATGTCTCGTTATGTGAATCATATACATATATATGTGTGTTTATTTAATTTTATACAATTTTTTTTAAATACTATAATCGAAATTGTCTCCCTCTTTAAGATTCCGAGCTCTTTGTTTTTAAGATCTCGCGTCAACACAGGGGATGCACGATGCTAATGACTCCTACCTACCTCCCTATTGTAGACGTTTCAAGAAATACGCACAATAATTATTCTTTATATAGTATATATATATCATTTTTTTTTCTATCGACAACCGGTTTTGGAACACGCGCTAAAATTTTTTACCCTTATCGCACACCCCCCTAAAGTACGTCGACAGTATAATTTTATATGTAAAATTCAAAGCATGATGTATGCCCCCTCTCTATTTTCGTTAAAACGCTGATTTTTTTGTATATAATTTTTTTGAAATATATATATGTATTCATTTTTTTCTTTGCTAATTGAAACGTGTGAGCTAAGGACAGCATACGCAATGCCGACATGCTTTGAGTGTTGTACGTAGTGCTTTATATATCGATAGTGACGCGCTGTGACGTGTCGATAATTCGAAGTTAACGTAAGTATCACTGTGCCCTCGTATCGATATCGATAGTTTGCGGAGTATGAGAATATCTGATTCATGCCGGTGTAATGTTTCGTGCATCCCCGTGTTATTATTACGTCTGTTGTTTTTTTTTTTCAAATCTAACCGTACGCTTGTACTAACAAACGTCGACGGTCGCGACCTCAACCGATTTTATATCGATATATCGCTTTTAGTCTATCCACAACCCTTTAACTGTTGTTGCAACGTGACGGCATCTTTAAATATACATATATAAGTACATTTCTATTTTTTTATAACGGAGGGAGTTCGTTTTATAGTATTGTGCATCTTGTGTTGCGGCGCGTTGAATTTTATTTGTCGATGAATTTTATCGATAAAATTTATTACATTTTTATAATTTTGTGATGATAACGAATGTGCGTTTAAACGAGCGAGCCGGAGACAGAAGATGGGGGGCGATTCGACTTGTGATTGGTCGTATCGCTGACCCGTTCCATTGTACGCAGGTTGAATCAGAACCCTTGAAGTCAGGTCGAAAACAATTCAGCAAGACAGAAGCGAACGACTTTCTCGTGGAGGAGATTTATGCCGCTATTATAATATAGTTATAATTGTTTACAAAAATATAGCAGCTGTTAATTTATATTGTCTAAATTAACAGTTTGGGAGTTGTTTAATTTATCGATATTTTACAAAAAAGAAAAATAATCGAAAAGTAACATTTCTTAGATTATTTTAATTCGTCATTTTTTGAGTCGATAAATTGATCAGTTTCCATTGATTAAGTATTTACACTGTTTTTTCATCAGAATTAAAACATTTTAAGGTCCGTTTTCAAATTAAAATCATTTCATTCGAAATCGATGTTTAGATATCATTAAAGTTTAAAAAAAATCGCGACGACTTTTTTGCCTACATGTTATTTTTTGTTCGAATCAATTCAACTGGGAGTGACCGTTTCGGGTGAAATTTTTAGATATATATAGCGTTGGAGTAAGTCGATAAAAAATATCGAATTTCACTGATTAAAGCTATGGTGTATATTGACGATTGTTTTCAAATACTTAAGCTTGAAACGGTTATATGTTTTTATTTGATTGTTACAAATGTTATATACGTCGAAAAATTATCGACTTAACCCTAAAGCTCAGTTTTTTTTTCTAAAAAAACAGTTCGTCCTTATTGAAAAGTTAATTAAGTAAATTTTAAGATTAGTATCTAAACAAAATATGTACAAAATTCATACTATAATGTAGTACACTCAACAGTAAGGTATCGATATATTTTTTTAAAAATCGTGAAATGACATGTAGCAAAGTCCTAGTCCCGTCGCGTGACGCATTTGATTCTAGATTTTTAGATAAATAGAGTTTTTATTTCGAACGAATTTTGAACATTCCAGGGTTCCCGTTATTTATATGGAGTATATATACGGATGTACATGCATATAAATATATATATATGTGTTCCTTTTGTTATTAATAAGTTCATATTAAATGCACAAATCTCTCATAAAATTGATTTCGGACTATCGATGAATAAAACCGTTATGGTTTCCACAGTTGGTGCAGTTTTGGAATGAAATTAATTTCTAGGATTTTCTATCGTCTATACTCAAGAGTAATGTAAGATTAATATCTCTGGTATATTGAAGAATGAAAGTTTAAATGTAAAAATTAATTTCATTACAATATTGTGTACTGTAATTGTTTAATGAATGAAAATATACGACTGACATATTTTGTATATTTGTATTACATAATTAATTAATTATACACTATAAAATAAGACAATCTACTATCTACATAATGTTTGATCATTCATCGTGGACCATGTTAAATATATGTTATATATTTATCTTTAGCACTCTTAATAAATTTATATATATGTATAGTTTATTTACTCAATGTTTTTTAAAAAAGATGCTGGAAATAATAAAAATAAACTTAGTTGTGAATTAATGAAAAAGAAGAATATTAAGTTTTTTGAATTTACGCCTGAATAAAAAATAATTTGATACAGTATAATCCAAAAATGTATTAGACACCCATGTGGTTTCTGCCTAAATCAACTCAAGGTCTATCTATACTTAATATCATAAAGAGGTAAAGTTTGTGAGTTTGTGACGTTGTGAATTGTGACGTTGTAGGGTGTAATCTCAGGAACTACTAGTCCGATTTGAAAAATTCTTTCATTCTTATATAGCTGATTTGTCGACGATAGTTATAGGCTATATATCATCACGCTAAGACCAATAGGAGCGGAGCAACAATGAAGAATGTTTAAAAATCAGGGTGTTTTTTCCTCTTGAGAGCTTTCGCTGCGTATTAGTTAGCCCAAATGAACTATGTCCACGCGAACGAAGTACTAGAGCCAAGCTGAAGCTTTTATTGCTTTCAGCATGAATGGGTCGGCTCGTCCGGGGAAGCACCACCCTCTCACAGAAAACCGACGTGAAGTAACAGTGCTCGCATTGTTGCATTTCGTTCGGTCAGTGAGAGAGCCGGAGACCCACCTACCCTACCCTCCCCTTCCCCTTCCTCCTTCCCTTCCTGTCTCCCCCCGCCCTCCTTCCAAACACAGGCTGGCAACGCACTTGTGACTCCCCTGGTGTTGTAAGAGTCTATGGACGGTGGTGATCACTTAGCATCAGGTGACCCATCTGTTCGTTTGCCTCCTATGATATAAAAAAAAAACTTTTAAAAATTCCCCTACAAAATTAAATTTTATACCATCGAAATTACAAATCTCCGCTTTGTGCCCATCCCAAGAAAGTTCTGCCTACATATTTGTTTATATGTCGCTCAGAATCCGATTTTGGATACGGTAACTGTAGTTTAAGCTCCTAACAGTTACTAAGTGCGGCATGTCTCTAAACTTAGTCCAGTATATAATACCAGACCTTATATATGTCCAGTTCGCTCTGTCCAACCTCTTAAAATATATTTTTTTTAGATTATGAATCCTATGTCCATCAAATTTGCTTTCCAGAAATTGACGTATCCAGAATTAAGACGTGCTCTGTCCATTGTAAATCTACGCAGTGGATTTCTGAAAAATGTTAGTTTTTCCTTCATTTTTTCGTTGCCATGGGTTCTGTAGAGTTTTCAATCCGGTCCTGATTACTATGTAATGCAATTTAGTTTTACTGATGGACTGTCATTTGATCCCCTCGATTGTGTTATTTACGCCTAATTTTGTGATTTCCAAAAATGAAGCGATCTTGAAAAAATCCAAATTTCATTAAAATATCAGCCATTACTGTACCAACTTTTTCTATAGATCGACTAATTCGTTGCTTTACTGAGAACAGTAAAGACTTTTTTTATACCCGCTTATTTGACTACCATCTTTTCAAATCTGCCGTTTATAGGTGTGTTCCGGTAGCTCCATTTGAGAACTAGTGCCTAGACTTGGCGTTCTATCAACTTGGGTTACATATTCCTTTCATATCAGATGAGGTTGGAATTCAAAGGCTTAAACCTATGACAGTAAAAAGACATTAGGGAGTCGATTACAGTGCAATTTTTTTTTCAAACAAGGCCATATGAGTTTTATTTTAAAACCCATAGTAGTTCTGTTGTTATTGTGTAATGTGAAAACATTATAATACGGTCCATTGAGCTATTAAATATTATGATTTAAGGCATGAGTGAGATATCTGTTTATTGAATAAGGATAGATTAGATATGTAAGTGTCGTCCCATCCTTTTACGCTTCGCATTAACATATAATTTGTGTTTCTTGCGAACATTATGTTTAAGATGTACTGGCAGCTTCAGATATAATGTCCATACATGTGTATTATGAAAATATACAATTACATCTCTTTTTTTTACCAATTTCCTTAATTAGTTTGCATGTGTTTTGTACAGTACTATGGTAAAATCTTTACTTAATAAAATTCTTAGCGTGTATCGATTAGTCTAACAAAGTGGTCGGCAAAATTCTTAGCGTGTATCGATTAGTCTAACAAAGTGGTCGGCAAACCGCGGCTTGCGGACCGCGTGCGTCTCTTTCACTTCTCAGTTGCGGCTCTGCCACAGAGTATTTAGTGTAGATACGGTATATTCTCTTTTAACTTGCCTTATAAGAGACGAGTAATTATTTTTGAAACGCAAGCATACAGATAAGAGTTACATTTTTTGAAAGCATGGAAGGCATTTTGAGCAAAGCCAAGCTCGAGCGTTTTGTATTAATCGTAATTGTTTCCGATAAAAATGTGTCTTCTAAAGCAAAGCCTAAGAAAAAAAAGACTGAATAAATTTCAGTTTTGTATTGTTTATGTTTGTATTTTTTTTTTTTTTTTTTGACGAGTTTGTCGACCACTGAAATAAGCCATCATTCGTAATATTTCTCATTCTGTTTAACATAAAATTGAAGTAATAAAGAATATATTGCACTAATCATTTGAATTTCGACAAAAATATGGTTACGAAGCTTACCCACAAAGGGGACGATATATAATTATTTTTCTATATCTTTTTAAATTCCCTTTTTTCCAACCAATCTATTAAATTTTGAACATTGTGCAGTAAGTAATAATATTACAAGGATCTTGTGTTAATTTCAGTATTGTAACATGATGGTGGCCCCCTTGTGAGAACTTTCCAGAGAGTTTTTGTCGCATCTCAAAATTCATGCCCCGTGGTATTGTTTCCTCATTACTCATACGCAATAACTGAACTATATCACATAAAATGTCATTAATATTACAAGACATAGGGTCAAATAACACAAGATTATGAATAAAATATAAAAACATGGCAGACTAAGACCCCGTAAAAAACTCTTTCTATACTTTGCAGACATATAATACTTTCTTTTACCACAAAACTGTCAAAAAACGAAAACTAATTTGCATTAAAAAATTACAAAATTTTGGTAACACTTCATTTTTTTAATTTGTATGTTTTTATCACCGTATAATATAATTATCTTGGATTTATGACATTTAAATAATTGTACATATTTGTATGTACGTGAATAGTGCGGTGGCCATGTCGATAATATTACGTAAAATCAGATGTGTGATTGCTGTATCGATAATTCACAAGTTTTCATGTTTTTTTTTGCTGTAAAGGTAATTCAATTATTCTTATTTGTTTAAATAATGTTTTTTATGCAGCTCCTTGTTGGTCTGTAGTTTATCCACTGTAGATTTTTGATTGTCGTTAAAATTATTTTTGCGGCCCTTCTTATTATGGCAAAACAATCTTAGAACGCAAAATAATTCCTAAATTACTTCAATTTTATACATTTTTTTAAGGAATTATTGTTGAAGCGTTATTTTAAAATTAATTATTTTGAAAGGATTACATGGTCCAGTATGGCTTAACCTTGTCGAGATTTTTTCCTACACATGAATTAGGAAGGCATCAAATATTTATCTCTTTTGACTGTCTATGCCCGAGTGATTTATAAATATAGTTAACAATTTCATCCCTGAAAATGTTGTAGGATTAAAAGAAAAATTATGATGTAGGTGCTGCTTTGAAATCTTGTGAGCATATCGTGTATCTGTTTTTTTTTTTTCACTTAGAATCACATAGTGCGATTACAGTATTATTATTATTTTTTTTTGTTTATGGATTAAACTAATTGTGCTAAATTTTCCTTTTTAATTATGATTTTTTTATTTTAAATTTTATAACTTGAACAGTGCTTACAATATATTTACGTGTTTATTTCTGGATTAAATTTAACAGACAAAATTTATAATAAAGACATAGCTAATATATTGACGTACATAAGAGGTAATTTTAAATTTATATATATATGTGTGTGTGGTGTTTGTGTAATACGGTGCACAGAATTTGTGTGTGCATTATACTTTTTTTTCTGCGAGATTTTTTTTTTATATTTACAATTAAGAAGTGTATGTATTAATTAATCGTTTAAATAAAACTCAGTATAGAGGAAAAATGCAATACATTCTAACTTTAGTTTGTAAGATTCAGTTTAAATTCAATAGAATGTATTATCTATATTAAACAGTTTTTTTTTTTATTTAGCTTCTTTTTTTAAGTTAATAACGTCATCGTTATCATTTGCAGTAAAAATATAAAAGGCAGAATAAATCGAGAAAAACGTAACTAATAAAGTTTCAAAGTTGTAAGAACCATTTTTATTATCGTAAATTAATTTTAAGTGAAATGTTGTGCTGAACTTTTTGAAGACTTCCTCCATTCTTAATTTAAATATAAGCCAAGTAAACAAACCGTAATAATTTGGTGATTGAATAAATGTAAACTTTAATTGAATCCGTCGAAACGTGTTGAATATTTCATTACCATTCTTGGATAAAGAAAAATTTACAAAAATTTATAAAAAATCTGCCTATGATGTTTCTATGTTATTCTCATCAACTCCCTACTTTACTAGCTTTAATTGTATACGATTTATATCTGTTTCAGTTGTGAAAAATGCACATTTTTTTATTACTCAAATAAACCATCGATTATTGACACAGAAGTCTTATTTTTACTAACGCAATAAGAATGAGACATCAGAGAAATGATTTTGTTTATTGCAACTTTAGTTTCTTAAAAAAAAAATGTAATTTTGGAAATATTTAATTGGGAATGTTTGCAAGATTAGATCTATTATGACTCGTATTTTTAATTCGAACATTATAGTAGAAGATATTACGATATACTTTTTCAAAATTCAAAATATATCGTACAGTACGTTCTGCTACCAATACTTTGACTAGTGATAAACGAAATCTTCAACAATGAATTAGTAAATAGTATCATAAGCTATGTATTATTTTGTATCATGCGTTG
This sequence comes from Antheraea mylitta, assembly GCA_014332785.1. Classification (NCBI taxonomy): domain Eukaryota; kingdom Metazoa; phylum Arthropoda; class Insecta; order Lepidoptera; family Saturniidae; genus Antheraea; species Antheraea mylitta. The sequence goes on along the minus strand of JACEII010000007.1, from coordinate 3,330,751 downwards.
AGTCTATCGAGAAATTGTATTTTTTTTTGCATATTCACAAAGTCATTTAACTGTATATTTTTACGTAATTGCATTCAAGTTGAAACTGACAATTATAATACAGTTTACTATGTCTCGTTTCATGTTGTTAATCAGAATTTTAAATTGAATGTGTTGCGCTACTCCGAATAATCAGTACTTTTCTTTAAATATCATGTGTTTCATTTATTTCAATATAACCTATTTCTTTCTTTTTTTTTATCATTTTTGCGTTTTGGTACACATATCGTGTACCAAGAAGCATTAATACTACATTTAGGAGCACTTAAAAGGTATTAATAGCCTTTTTTTGTGGGGGCACGTAATTTATGTATTTCTTAATGCTTTCTATTAGAGAAATCGAATAGATTTTTTTTTTTAATTACGTCTTTAATACATTTAGTGCCCTACGTCTGGCCGACCTTTACTACAGAGACAAACCACCCTGCGACGCGGTATCAGTTCAGGAAAGATAGTTACGATTTGTTTTTGACCAACTTTGGCATACTTTAAGACAAAGTTAATTGTAAAGTTTACCATATTTTTTAAAAACTAATATTTATAGTGTTATGACAATTTTTCGATACTTTCGAGATTCTATTTAAGGGCTCTGTGTGTCCCCACAGAAAAGCCCTAACTGTATTGTGGTACAGCGTAATACGATAATCTCAATAGTACCTTCCAACGGCATATAGGCATATCGGGTTACATACAATATTCATTTGTATTCACGTTACCATTCTATCCTTCAGGAAATTGTTCTAGAATGTTTTCTAGACGTAAGCATTCGTAATATCCTTTTCTACATTCCTGAGTAGCTGATGGCTAAGTTTAATGATGACTATTTGAATAATTAACGCATGAATTTTTAACAAAAAACAAATTCACATTTATAAGTCATGATTAAAAGAGGCTTACATATCTACACCATACTATTGACCTGACCTACGTATTAATGACCCGTAACATTTGGTTAATTATTACTATTGACCTGACGCTCTTCATAACTGGATAACGATACGTACTTGAATCATCTTTTTATTACTGTCTTCTTGTTATTGTATAAAAATATATAATTATATACTTTTAGTTTCAAAATAAATAACCAAAGCACAGAAAATATCACTATTCTGTGTTCAGAACGTTCTCCGATGTGTTTACTTAGCAAAAAAGTCACGTTGCAACATTTTGAAATATATAAGATAGTGTTAGAAAATTTACGATATGTATTATAGATGATACAGAAGGTAATTCATTATTTTACAAGTCAAGAAAAAAAAGTATTATTTTGACATTTCATGCGCTTATTTTGTGTTTGCGTACTGTGAAGTTCGTGTATGGTTCTCTTTGGTTAACTGTTTCAAGTGAACGATTTATATTTTGTTTCCTATAAGGTCGCGAATTAATTTACGAGCAAACTGAAACTGAAAATGTTTGATAATTATTTTTTTAAGACAAAATTCTTATAGGAGGGCTTTGAAATTCTGATCAGCAACCTTTGTTTGTGATAAGAAGTGGTGGAAATAAACACTGTGTGATCACGGAAATTAACAACGTCGACCACGGTCAGTACTTGGATGGGTGATCGCTTGGGAATTCCCCCGTTTCCCCGTAATACAAAGGTTTTACTTCTATCGTGTGTTTTACGATACTCCTGTTTTTTTACTATTCCTATCAGTAATGATTTTCTAATTACGCATTTGTTACCAATAATCTGGCGTTATATATGTATATTAATTTCGCAAGAGATGTAAGGTACGATGAATAAGGCAGTTATGTACTGTATGTATATAATAATACGGTTAGCAATGTTTTATCAGCTTGTCCGTGTTGGGAGAGTCGACCGGCCGACAGAAACCTCGCATTTTTTCCTCTCTGGACATACAGCGGAGGTACGAGCGCGGTCATATCAGGCGCTATATTACTACTATGTCTGTTTTTATTTATAAAATTTGTTTTTTTTTTTTAATTCTTGGTGGTATGAGAACGATGCGGAGACGGTTTACTTGTGTATATATTGCTCAAATTATTATATCAATATATCTTTTATTTCATATTTCCAAAAATTAAGTAATTTTTACACGAAGTTTTATCATTACATAGTATAAAACAAAGTTCTTTGTTCGCGATAAACTCGAAAACTACTGAGCGGTTTTTCATGCGGTTCACACCAGTAGATCGAGTGATTTACGAGGATGGTGTACATATAAGAATGTGAATCTATCGTGACTGTACTTTTTAGATTTCTATGAAAAAAATTGTTTCAGTTATCTAGGAATAAGGAATATAGAATACATTTCAATCATTGTTAGAAATTTCTGTCTGTGTCTGTTTGTATGACCACGCGTCATGGCTAAAGTACTGGGAAAACAATAAACTCTCAGCAAGAAAATCTCATATCCTCGGGAGTAACGGAGTGTTTGTTTCATTAAAATCGGTCCATTCTATCAACAGTTACTGTAATTTTAATGATGACGCCGCGTGAGTAGGAGAGAAAAGTAGAGGTGTAAATGATTTTAAAACATTCAGATAGCTTTATTTTATACGGTTGAAGTCGCGGGCACAGCTAGTTTTTATATATAATGGTAGAAGATGCCTCCTATTAATCCAATATATTTATTTAATGTACGAAGAATCCTTATTGAACTCAAAAAAGCAATATTACAATTGTATAATGTTTTTTTGGACAAATAGTAAAATAACAAACGGTCCAAATGTCAGTTCATTATATCAAGTAAACCTTCGACCATCGTTCTCTGTTTTGTTTGAAATTAATGATTAATGTTTTTTTACGATTTTTTTAAATCTTTGTTTAATATTGAGGTCCAACCAATTTATGTATTTTTTTCCCCTAAATTTATCAAAGGTTATTGTTTTGTATGTAGTGGTATGGTTGCATGGTGTTGAACATATTCTGAAAAAAGAAGTAGCATAGAATAATGTGTTTTTGTATTTTAAAAAAAGTGAATTTTTTTTTGCATTTTAAATAATCACTCCTAAAGCCTGTTTAAAGGCAAAGGCAGTAAAGACAAAAAAAAAAAAAAAGCAATAAATCCGAAAATTTAATTTATATGTATTTTTAAATATTTTATTACTCTATTACCTCTTTTGCTGTAGAAACATTTTACGATCTTTGTTATTTGTTAATACATTAAATTGGATGGATTATTTGATTTTTATGTTAATAACAACATTAAAATGTTAAAAAGATTAGGTTATGGGTCGTTATTTACATCTAATGTTTCCTGTTAGATCATTTGTCACATAAATTAACTATAGTTTTTAATAGATATTCTACTTAAATATAATGTAACATAATACAAATAATATAACAGTATAGGTAAGTATAGGGATTTTTTTGCAAAGATGTAGTCTATTATATGACTTCACTATTCATGTTGCTTGCTTAAGTGTGCTTTATTAGTAGAAGTTTTGGGCGTGTTTACTAGTAAAAATGAATTTTGTAACATGCTTTTTGTTCTCTTTTTTTTTAAGGTAAAGACAATGCTGGACAGCTTTGGAATAAATATGTATTTGGAGTGTAGAAATTAATTTTGTATTTGTGTTTTTTTTTATATAAATTAGGAAAGCTTTCCAGCGCTGATATTTTTAACTTTTGAACCGACTTCAAAGATGACTTCAGAACTTTGTGTTTTATATAGTTTTTTTTTTTGGAAAGAGGATACTTTCAAAGAGGTCTCGATTTAATCCCATTAACATTGGACCTTGGATTTCAAAGATAACCAGCATTAGGAAATATATAGTGAACTAACGTTACAAAGTAGATAGGTTGTAGTGTATTTTTTTTTGAAGTCGGTTTTATTTTTTTGTCAAAATTTTGTTGTTTTAAATAATACAAAACATGTTACAAAATAATTATGTACGGTGTTTGCAACGAGAATCCCAGAGCTCCTCGGTCTGTTAGTGTTTAGCGTTAGTTTTATGTTTTTCTGTTTTTAGGCCATTGGATGGTACAACACCGAAGCATGCAGTAGGCGCTAGTCCACAAACCATGCTTGGGTAATTATCGCTCGTATATTGTTTTTTTTTTATCTCTTCTCTGTGACGTACTCTATTCGTGTACAAGTTTCGTTGTATGTATATTAATCTATTACTTTTTATATACTTTTATTTAAATTATGTTACTTAATGTTGTTGTCTGTGGTATAGTAATTCAAAAAAGTTTGATATTGTATAGTTTGTAACTAATAGTTTAGTTTGTGTCAATTTATTCAATTACATTATTAAATGCACTTGAATTATTGTTTATTTTGTGGTACTTTTTATGAAGTTGATAGATAATTTTGACAGATTTTATTTGTTTTAGAATTTATTTTCTGAGGATATTACTATTTTTTTAAATATGTAATCTATTTAGAAATGCGCAACTAACAAATGCATAGAGCTTACTATTGTGACTTTTAATATCGATGAATATATACAATATTCGTAGGATTTTATCGTGAATTCTAATGTAATATTACATTTATAAATAGCTAGGTTTTGCTCGCGTTATTGTAGATTTGACTTATCTTTCGAGTACAATATATTTCTTATGGATTCTCGCTCTATGTCCTATTCTGTAGTCCTGTCGACATGTATTTGAAATTGCATGGAAGCGTAATAAATAAACAAACTCGCATTGTTCTTTACAATAATATTAATGAGGATATCTGCTCTATAAAATACGAAAGTAAATGATTTACTTATATTAAGAACTGTAATATCATTACAGTAGTAATGATAATAATAAAATTGATGTTAAAGAAATAATAATATATTCTTTAGTGTACACAATTAAAGCTAAGGTATAACCTATCTGTCTTAACAACGCTTTTTTCATCTTCAATTACTAATACAATTTTTGCGCATGGGGTCAAGGTGTAATTAATATTTTATCTAATGATAATTAAAAATGACTGGGAAAACATGTGCATGGTTCGTTTACACCTACTTGGAGTTCTAAAGTGCAGTGCTCGGCGTTGCCGAGTTCTACTTAGTTAGGTGACGTTGGTAACGCGTACTGGAGTAATAAATTTCCCAACTCAATTCTCATTAAAAACTGCACTCCCGTTTGAGGGTAGTCATGAGGTTTAGTGATGGACGGACAGAAATGATCGTCATGTCTATTAATAAAAAACATTTTTTATTTATCAATAGTGATTGGTTAAATTATATCGATAAAATAATCGATTTATACACGTCATTGTTGGCTTGAATTCTAGTTTCGAACCGTGTAGAAATAAGTCGGTAATTTGAAATAAATAGGCAGTATTTGCATAAAGGGGTCTTGATTCAATTTATATACAAGTGAGTTTAAGTTTTTGTTGAATTTTGGTTATAATCGAATCTGGGGTGAATTATCCTTTTCGGTAATCGTAATTGAGACAAAATAGTAGTGTAAATAGTCGTGTGATGTGGCCCTAACCAGTGATTTAGGATCGTGTGATATATATTAGTACTACAAAATGTATGTATGTCGATTTGCAGACAAGGTAATGAAGAACAAGTCAAACCTCGCGTGCTTCGGTTCACGTGGAGTATGAAGACTACGTCATCCAGAGATCCGAACGAGATTATGGCCGAAATACGAAAGGTACCGTTCATTTTTTTTAATTTAACTCAATGGTACTCTTTTCATTGGTTTAGAAATACTTACTCTCAAGTATATGTGAGTAGTCGATAATTTGTCTGCTTTGTATTTTTGTGTACTGTATTACAATAAAAATATACGATGATGAGTATCCGTTATTCGTGTTGTGATTTTGAATGTTCGTGTAATTTACATTGCTCTCTCCCTCTCTTTGGCACTTTTGAAAAAAGAGTAATATTTCATTGTTCGCACGTTAACCATTGTTATTGTGAATAAAATAATGGACGACGGATCATTAATAGGCAGAAATTTCTTCATTATTGCTCCATCAATGTATGTATTAATATTTTTGGACACTTGTCGATCAATGTAGGTTCCGATCCTTATGACTGAGTCATAGTTTCCTGCGAAGAAGAACATCGTGATCAAAACCGTAACGTTGTGGTAGGGTTTTATGTAAATTTGTTTGATTAGTCATCACGCTTGAGTTGAACATTTAATTCCAAGCATCAGTTCGTGTGTTCCGCCAGTTGGATTTGAAAGAGAGAGACTTAACATCAGAAGAGACTGTCGTTCAATGTTAAATTATATAAAAAAACGTTTCCAGGTGTTAGATGCGAACAATTGCGATTACGAGCAGCGCGAGCGATTCCTGTTGCTGTGCGTGCACGGAGACCCCAATGCGGACTCGCTCGTGCAGTGGGAGATCGAAGTCTGCAAGCTGCCGCGACTCTCACTCAACGGTGTGCGCTTTAAGCGGATATCTGGTCAGTCATCTGTCTACGTATATATTGTATATTGGTTTTTGATCCGAATTTATCTTTCTATAAATTATTAACTATGTCTTTTGTTAAAACAAAAGTTTTTGCGAAAATCGTAATTATAGGTAGACAAGTTCGTGCGCGACCGTCTTGGGTCGAAACGGACGTGAGTGACATGAGGTAGCACGTAATTTCTCTTTCCTACTACTACATCATACGTCCTCAGTCACGTATTCCAAACTTTTGGTTCGGAGCGGGACGGACAAACATGGAAACAACCATGTGAGCTCTGTATAAAATTCTGTTTATTTTATGTTATGTTAGATTTTGGGAGTGGATAAATGCCAACTATCGTCCCATCTGTATACGTGCCTGTCCGCTCTCTTTTGATATCTATAGTACCTCGTCCCTGCCAACGTCTAGCATATCGTAGGACGGTCACGCATGAAGATGCTAGATTATGTGTTTATTTATTGATGTTCGGTTCCATAATACCAATTAAAATGAGAGAGAATATAACTAGATGATATACTCGCAGGAACGAGCATCGGCTTCAAGAACATTGCATCGAAGATCGCGAACGAACTCAAACTGTGACTGCCCGGGAGCGCCCCGCGCCGCCGCCGCCGCCGCCGCCCCGCGCCCCCTCCGCCCCACCTCGCCCCCTCCTCCCCGCGCACCTCGTCCTCCTCGCGCGACACTCCGCCCCCTCCCGCGCCCCCGCCTCCGCCGCCCCGCACCGACAGCCTCCGCCTCTCCGCGGAGGACATGGTGGTCGTCGCGAACGGCGGCGTGCGGACCGCGTCCGGCGCGCTCGCTCACTTCCTAGCCGCGTACACGCCAGCGGAGCTGTCGCTTGCACGCAGCGAGTACCTGCGGCCGCCGCTCTCGCCCCCGCGCTCTACAGTCCGCTCGGTGCGGGTACAGCCTCGCTCCTCGCTGTCCCTACGCGCGGACTCGCTCGCCCCGGACGCGCTCGCCCCGCACTCGCACGCGTTGTACGCGCTGCAGTCCCCGGTCCCGGTGCACGCGTACTCGAGCGTGCGCGCGCTCCGACGGCTCGCGCCCTCGCCCCTCGCCTCGCCCCCGGCCTCGCCCCCCGCATGCGACTGTCTTCCGGTCGAGCCGATACCGCCGCCGGAGCTATTCGATTTTTGAATTTCAATGTCGGTGTAACAGTTCCCCTTCGAATTTCCAGCTCTTATTGTATTAGGGATGACCAATATTTGAAAAAATAATATCGATAAATTAAGACCTGCGTCCCAAAAATATGAAATACATCTGTATTTATCAATAACAAATATATAAATATAAAAACTAATGGGCCCGCCGGATTTTGTCTTGCCTCGATAATAAAAAAAAATCATAAGTCAACCGCAGTGCCAACTCAGATCCAACTGTGAATCAAAACGATACTTCAAATCATTTACACACTCAAAAAAATTTTCATCAAAATCTGACCAGGTGTTTAGAAAAAGTTCGGTGACATACACAAACAAATATTATATAAAGATTAAATGAATTAAATTTGAACACTTGTTCTTTCTTTGTTCCTAATACCTAAGACAACTCTAAAATGTAAATTTAATCAGTTGGACACTATAAAAGCAAGTTCCTGCAATATTTTACATTTCTGTAAAATAAATGAATAGTATATTGAGTTTTACTACAAATAAAAGTAGAAATATAAAAAAAACAGTATCATCGTTTTCAAATTTAACATTTCGATAACATCGACAAATATCGATCATCCCTATATGGTATAGTCTGAAAATGGTACAAGTTAATAAAACATAGAAAATTCCCATAAATCTTGACAGAGGTATTTCCACGTCCCAAAACGAAAGGGATATATTTACTATTAACTATCGAATTACTGCTTTTTATCGTTTCATTTACTCTCTCGATATAAAATGTATAGTTTCGAATTGCAATATTATCGATTTCTGTACCGATTAAGTGTTTTATTGAATATAATTAATCTCTTGTATATAGTTACTGTAAGTTAAATGATTCTTGTAGTTAATTTTTAATGAGGCGTGACTTTAATCGGCTTGACGAAACCGTTATTATGAGACATTAAAAAATACAGTAATTAAAAAAAATCGAATTTATGTACGTAAGCATTCAGTTTTTTCTCCACAATTAAGTAATTTATTTATATAACAGTTCAGTTTTAAATCTATCGAAATAACAATAAATGTCACGCGAAAATGTATGTCTTAAATGTCGATGAATAGTGTTGGGACATGAGTTATGGAAGGATATAAATGTGCCAAGTGAGTTTTGAATTATTATCGACAACAGTGACGTCATTGGTCGTAGCGTAAAAGATTGTTTAGTTAATTTTTTTTTAAATAGGTCGCTCTCATGTTCTAAGCGCATTGATTGTGTATAATAATATTAATAATTGTAATGTGTCATTAATTAATATTTTCAATTAGGTAAGTGTTTGTGTGTGCGTCTGTCTGTACGGTACGATCTATTTAGTGTTTACGAAGTGTGTGCGGGTTGAATTTGAGCGAAATGAGTTCTCGAAGATTCGTTTATAGTTACTGAAAACGTCAAGTTAAAATCTTAAATTAGTATCTATTCATTTGTATAGAAAGTTGGATATTTTGTGGATTTTTTTGTAATTTTTAATTTTACAAAATAGTATGATGTATATTTGTAATTAGAATAAATCATTTGTAAAAAAAGGTGGAATTCCAGTCACATTTATCGCATTAAAGATCGATATAAATCACGTAGAGTATGGTTACACGATCAAGTTTTCTTGTCAAGCAATCGCATCAAGCCTCGAGCAGAGTAACCTAAAGTTCGCGCGGTTTTAATGCATATTCGATTGCAATTTCGCTCAATCCATATCCTTGTAATCGTTTATTAAAAAGACATTTGTTTTTTTTTTTCTCTTTTCTGGAACGTTCCGTACAGACGCGCGTGGTATGTTCGTGCTAATCGCTTATTTTTTTTAAATACATACTACAATGTGTATTGGTTTTTATTATATTATTGTACAAAGTGAGTTTTGGCTCAACAACTTACAACTTAGCTTTTAGAATAAATATTTTAATAATAATCTTTTTTTTAAATTTTATTATACTTTTATTCTTCTTTTCCTTCATTTTTTTTTATTATGACAAATCGTGAATAGATTTTTGTGAGAAAATAATTATTGAATTAAATCTTTTTTTTTTTCATTTAATCTACTACATTTATAATAATGTGTATTTATAATTATAGTTATCAATGTGTTTTTGAAGCGGGTTCGGAGACTTTTTACGTACGAAATAATTATATTATAGGCGAGTTAAAAAAAAGTTGTATTATAGTTTTTGCATTAAAAAAATTTAAATACTTATTATGTACACAGAATTATAGCGAATCGGTGAATAGCGATGTGATTTTTCAATAATATTGTAATAATATCAGTGTCATCGTACTCCATCAGTCCGGATTGACGTCGCACGTCAGTTCGTTCTGACGGCGTGTGCGCGGTCGCCCAATGTTATTGTCTCTTTCTAATTATAAGGCTGAATTAGAAAGTGTTTCCAATCAGGTCGTTTATTGAATGATGGCTTAAGTGTTTTTTTTTATTAATTTATCTCACTTTTCACATACCTAGTAAGGAAAATAGTAAATATGATAATTTTAAATTTATATGTCACATATTATTTTTTATATTACAATTATCTTAATTTATGTTCCACAAATGATGTCATCATTCAATTGACATACCGTAATACACGCCAGATTAGCGAGCGTCTTTGATAGAACTCAATTTTTAAAATAAATGTTATAAATATATATATATATATATAGTTAGTAATGTAATTGTGATCAAAGTGTTATTGACTTGTAGTGTGTATAGCAATAAATATTGATCGTGTAATGTTGTTTTTATCGTTCGTAATGGTCTCTTGTTGACGACGATTAAGGAGTAGTCTGATTTTTTTTAAACGTGAAACATCTACAGGCGGAGGTTTAACATGATCGTTGGTGTGGGAACACAAAACACGAGCTTTGCACTTTAACGAAATATTCAAAAACATTTGCAACCCTATGTATCAGCCACTCGTTCGACTAGTGTTACGCGGCATGCACAGACGAACTAGCGCTCTTTAATAAATGCCGCCAAACATATCGGCGCCTGGGCCTAGTGGAATTTATTTATTTTATATTTAATAAAAATAAATATTCATGTAATAAAATAAATAAACAGTTATTATTTTATGGAATAAATTTGTAATGCATTGTCTTTTCATTATGACATAACTGATTCCTGCCTCAATCTTTTTATTAAGGCATATAAACTTATACAAAACAATTTCGATGTTTCACATCTGCCAGGCTTCTCGTGACAGCTCAGTTTTTTAAGTATTTTTTTTTATGGGAGGAGGATTTGGATATCTGAGCCGCAACGTTTTTGTGTGACGATGCGGTGGTGTGGGTAAACACTGTGTTGGTTAGAGTGGGAGCAGTATCACGCATTCCCTCGGGTATCGGAGAACAGTGTGTGTTCGGGCATTTTCACATTCTTCGTATTAGTGGCTGGATCGCGACGCCTACAACAGACAGCTGGGCTCCTTAACCTGTCCCGTGAACTTTATGCTGCCGAATTTTATTGGTTTTACTGTGGTTTTAGTCTCCTATTTCATTAATAAACATTTAACAATGATTGTGTGTACGTGTATGTGACTGTGCATTGAAGAACACCATCAAGAACGATCTATAATAACCAGGTTAGTGGTATGTCTTATATGGGGGTATGGAAAAACTGAACTGAGGGACAAACTAGGCCATCCCGGGTCCTTTCGATTCTTGCGAAAACAGACGTACGCTCTTCCTGCTTTCTTTCAGTGGTTGCGTATATTGTGTTCAGGTGGCGTGGCGATCACTGAACACGATCTATGCTATTCAAAAGTGATTGATGAATAATTAATTAACATGCAGCGGAAACTCTCTAATCGGAAAAAATACCCGAGTTTGATAACGCAAAAGTGATAAACACTCAACATCAGATGATTTACACAAAATTGAACTGGTGAAATAAATGAATCGCGCCATTTCGCAGCTCGGCTGACAACCCGCTTCCCTTTGTTCGACCGTGCGGCGTTCTGATAAGCAATTGCGTAATGATTAACCTTGAAAAGCGCCCCTTGAGTTCTGTTCATTGAAGCTAGGGGTGTTTTTTTTTTTTACGTTTAAAAGTATTCCCATCATACTTTTAAAAGTTTTAGAACAAACTACTAAGGTTCTCTTTGTTGTTTATTAATGTTTGTTTTGATAATATTATTTTGTTTGTTAAATGTGACCATGAACCTCACAATAGAAGGGTGTCACCCTTTAAACATTCATCTGGTATATACAAGAACATATACATGAATTAGTTATATAATAGAATGAGATTAAGGTTTTAATCAATTATATCACTTCAGATAATTTTACGAAAATCCTTTTACACATTTTATGCATACTATAAGTTAGATTTAGTTTATATTTTGGGAATATGTTTCATTTTTTTTTATTGTTTTCATTTATTATTTGCTCTTTTTATAATCACATACATTAGATTTTTTTGCTATATCTTTAATTATACATATAGTCTAAGATCCCGCTATACAACGACCTTCACCGAGATGTTTTTTTGATGAAACACATATAATGAAATAATCTTTAAATTCATATAATTTTAATGCGATAATCAGACCGGTGCAAAATGCGTATATCGATTTACCTGTTTATACCGGCTACCCTAAAGTTGTGAACGGAAAAAAATAGGCAACCTTACGTTTGCATATTCTATGGGCTTCATACTTTCGATTGGTATAGAGTTTGTCTAATTGTATGGAGTTTCACACCGGTGAAATGTTTAAAAAGATTATTTTAAATTATTAGTTAATCATACCCTGGACTAAAATTTGTTAGGCAACCCATGTATATATGTATATATATTTATAATAGCACGGCAAAGTGACTGCACTGTGCCTGATGCCTGCACAGTGCAATCCAAAAACAACGGCGACTGCCGAGAGATATGTCATCCTTCGTCGGTCGTCGCTGTCATGCCAGCCTGCGTAAATGCCTCTTCAAGTTACGCTTGAAGGACCCAATATTATAGGAAGGAGGGAACACACTAGTCGGGAGATTGTTCCACAGCTTCACGATACGGCAAAAATAGGATGTTGCGAACTTTTTAGTTTGTGCCCATATAGAGTTTACCGTAAAACTGTGGCTCCGTAGACCAACCGCGCGTGGTTCGGTTGTGAAAAGGAGAAGGGATTAAATTGAACAACTCTGCAGAACACTAGCCATGATACAGACGGTAGAACACGCTCAGTGAGGCAATATCCCTGCGCAGTTGAAGCGGCTCTATAAACTCTGTAATGTCTGCATCATTAACAATGCGGACAGCCCGTCTCTGCAACCTGTCCAAGGCATCCAGTAGGTACTTGGCGGAACCGTCCCAAAGGTGCAAACAGTATTCCACGCAAGGCCGAACTTGTTGTGCCTTGTAAAGAAGATATAACTGATCAGGCGTGAAAAACCGTCGCACCTTGTTCAGAATTCCGAGTCTCCGAGATGCAGTGGAGATTACGCTCCCGATGTAGTTCCTGGGATTAAGGTCGCTGCGAATATCTACACCCGAGATATTGAGACTGTCTTGCATTGCGAGCGAGATGTTCTGAAGAGTAGGAAGGGGGGTAAATGGAGATGTCTTGCATGTAAACGCGCACACCTGTGTTTTGTTAGCATTAAACTCGACCAAATTACTTGCTCCCCATATTGATATGCGATGCAAGGATCGGTCGAGCTCAATGATAAGTTCCTGCAGTCTCTTTTCTGTTTCTCCCCGGCCGCAAGAAGGTTTGCTGTAATATAACTCATGGATGGTACTATTGTCTGCATAGCAATGAATACGGCCCAAGGGCAACATATCATTGATATGCAGAAGATTCAGAGTAGGTGAAAGTATAGAGCCTTGAGGAACTCCAGCGTTTACTGACATGAGCTGCGAATCACATCCTTCAACAAGAACACGAATTCTGCGCTCATGCAGAAAACTAGAGATCCACTTGCATAAATTGTCTGGGAGTCCGTACGCTGGAAGCTTGGAGAGAAGAACACGGTGCCAGACCCTATCAAAGGCTTTGGCAATGTCGAGACTGATTGCCAAGGCCTCGCCGTGTTTGTCAATTACCTCCCCCCAGCGATGCAGCATGTATGCCAGAAGATCACCCGTTGATCGGTTTTGGCGAAAGCCATATTGTCGATCATTAATCAATGAGTGATCCTCCATGTAGCAGACAAGCTGGGTGTTGATCCACTCCATGATCTTGCACAATACTGATGTTACTCACTAGTTGACTCAGGTCATGTGTTAAGGCGAATGCATGGGCAGTTCGTCCTGCATGGTCCGTCTTGGAGGAACCCAACCACATTTCGTGGTGTGCATTAAAGTCTCCCAAGACCACCAATTCCGCAGTGGGAAACTGCTCCTGTGCGTCATCTACTGCCCTACTCAAGTAAGCAAAGAGCCGAGTAGTCCCATCATCCCCCTTAAAGGATCTGTAGAGGCACACGTAGGTACGGCTCTGAGTGCCCAAATCTACGTGTAGCCAAAGGGCAGAGAAGGAAGGGTCCTCCAAATAGCGCAAACGACGACAGCATACCTCCGACCGTACATACACACATACACCGGCTTTGGCTTGAAAGTTTTCTTCAAGCGAGTACCCGGGGTAGTGTAAATAAGATGTGTCGGCCGGACGGCGAATCTGTGTTTCCGTCAAATAGAGCACTTCAGGCTGAACCGTCTCGAGGTGTTGATGAACGGCATTTAAGTTAGAATGAAGTCCGCGAATGTTAATAAACTCCATTGTAAAAGCGGTGTAGGGGTTGTGCACCGCTGTTGAACCCATACTCGATGTCTGCGCTGTCATTTTTTTTTTTAAAGTAACTAGAAGTGCGAACGGCCTTCATTGGAGATCAGAAGTGACCAATGTTAATCGCCGGCTCACTATAGTTCCTGCGAGAACTGCACTGACCCGGCGGACGGAAGGGCCCCCATACCCCCCGGAATAGGTCACCGGGACCTCAATCCGGTCACCAACCGGCACGACGAACCTACCCGAGATTATGTGCGGCATGGAGGGGCAGCCTCCCATGGTGGTTATCCATGATTGGGCCCCTGTACTGTACCGCGGGCGGCCAGCGGAACAACCGTTTCTACAGGTCTCCCTGGCCGCCGGGTCAATGCAGCTCTCTTAGGAGGTGAACTATCGGAGAATCCTATCGGTACCCGAGCTACACCGAAAGTCGTCCGGTAAATTGGATATACACCAGCTTATCCCGAAACGCGTGCGCAAAATTACGCGCACTCTTACGGGTTTTTCCACTATGTGTATGGTGGTCGCGACCTAGTCGGGCTTTAGAGCCCTACCACCCAGCAACATTGACATATTAAATATAAAATATGTTTCATCAAATAAACATCTCGGTGAAGGTCATTGTATAGCAGTATCCTATACTAATATGGCATTTCTGAGCAGAGACGAATGGTGATAAGTTTCTACGAGTTCTGTTGTTTGTCGGCAAAGCACTACTAGCATTATCACGCAATATTAAAATTTAGTTGTATAAATTTATATATCTATATAAGATTTGTTTTTTTTTTTTATTCGATAGCTATAAGTGTGTAATGTGAACCGATGCTTGCGATGTTGCGTGAACACTGATATTTGACTGAGAATAAAATTTAATTTCAATTCTATCCTGTGTTTCATTTTAATATATAAGTACTTTTGTTTATTCTTATTATTATAAAAGGTACATGAAATAAAACAAAGTATTATATAAAATCAATTATTTAAATTAAACATTGAATATAACCTAATATTTACATAGAATAACTAAAGTATTTAAATAGCTTCTTACACTATATCTAATAATAATTCAATTGATTACTTATACGTACGACAGAGAAAAGGTGGTATATTGTTTTTTTTTTGCATATCCCATTAAGAATATGGCGTGATAGTACTAGGTGGTATGAAGTAAAATATGTATTATAAACAGAATATCTTATGAATGTGTAACCGAATAACGTAAGTACATTAAAAATTATTAATACTGTACTAAAATATATCTTAAAATATTAATAAATAAATGTCTTAATTAATGCTTAATTAATATTCAGATATCAATTTTCGTAAACAAAATGAACTAAAAATTAATTCTATGGGATTTTTTTTCAAACTAAGCGATTCTCTTGACCTAGTATATTGAGACACGGACGAATCTAAATCAAGTTTCAAGTTTGTACACAACTAATATTACGAGACAATTTTACAACGAATAGGGTGTTAAAATCTATACTCGATTCATCTTAAAGCTTTCCTACTAGATTGTTACATAAAAAAACTCAAAATTTTGAAGAATATAAAGTTCAGTCTTTGTTAACAGGCAAACCATCCAAATCTACCTCCGTGCTTGGAACCAAAGGTGGTTTGAAACCCCCGTACTCGATTCTCAAATTAGTAACCCTTGGAACTCTATCAGTCCTTCGTAACTTAAGTTCGAGCAAATAATTCTTATTTTTACCCAAATTGGTATCCTGTAGCGGCACAGGAACATACTGGTAAGGACTGTTCTGTGAGTTTACGAGATAGTTTAAATAACTCTTTAAAGATTGATTCGTCTTGAAATCCTTCTTGTCCTGTGTATTGTTGTATTTAAACCTTGAAGTATTCTGATTACCCCACATCGTCGATTCTATATTTGGATTAAAATTTACTTTACCGTAATCAGAATTGTAATTATTTCCTTGGTCATTGATTCTTGGATTTTGGTAACGATAATTCGTTTTAGACTCTTCTCCTTTCTCCATATACCTGTATACGGGAACCGGTACATGTTTTTCTATGATTTTCTCGACCGGGTATGGCACTTTTACCTCAACCGGTACTTGAACCGGGTAAGGTATTTTTCGTTCAACTATCTTTTCTACCGGGTAAGGAACTCTTCTCTCGACCGGATAAGGTTTATCGATGTATTTTGTTACCAATACTGGTTTTTGAATGATTCTTTCGACCACCTTCTCGACCGGATAAGGTACAGGAATTTTTTTCTCGATTATCCTGTCGACTGGAACCGGTTGGGGCACATGTACAGGTACCGCTACAGGATGTGGTACAGGTATTTGTATATGAACCGGTTTTTCAACTATTTTCGTAACTGGTACAGGTTTTTCAACGATTTTCTCAACTGGCACGGGTATTCTTCTCTCAACCGGATAAGGTACAGCTACTTTTGTTTCATACGGAACCGGGTATGGTACCATTTTTTCAACCGGGTACGGCACTCTAACTTCCTTGTGTACGATCTTTTCAACTGGTATGGGTTTCTCTATTTCCACAGCCACTGGGACAGGTTTTTCAATCGCTATAGGGTATAAAACCTGATGTTCGACAGGTACTTGAACTTCGTAGGGGATTCCCACTGGAGTTGGTATTGGAATCTGCTGCACAACTTGTTTTTCAACAACTTTTTCCACCGGATACGGTACATGAACTGGTCTATCAACGTATACTTTTTGTTCAACCGGATAAGGTACTTTAACCTGTACCGGATAAGGACGTGGCACTTCTACCGGGTAAGGTTTGTCAATATACCGGGTTACTTCGACCGGTCTTTCGACAATCTTCTCTATGGGCACTGCAACCGGTACTGGTCTATCCACATGGACAGGAACTTCCACTCTTTCTTTATATGGTACTTGTTTTTCGATAAATCTATCAACGAATTTTGTTACTGGTACTTCTTTTTCTATAACAATAGGTTGAATTATTTTTTGATTTTGATCACCGTAGGGATTTTCGTAACTCACTACTTCTTTTCTTCTACCGTAATTTTCAGGTTTTACTTCGAACTCTGTATGTATATTCTCACTGGGTTCGAGGTTTTCTTTGGATTCGGTGTAACTTTGTTCGTAGTCCTGATGACTAAGGTTTTCGTAGTTACTCATTGTGCCATACTTGTAAAGCATCTTATTCATGTTCTGTTGAATCTTTTTAGATGATTCTAATGCATCAACATATTTATTGTACAAAGTACTAACTGTACTAGCGGGCCCTGAATATTCTTTATCATTACTTTTCCCATCTTCTAAATATTCATGAACTTCGACGTCATTTATATGAGTAATTTCAATAGGAAGGGATTCTCTAATTTCTACTAGAGTTTTCTCAGTTTTTGGATTAGCAATTGTGTTTGCTACTAATTCGCTATCAGATGTCTCAAAGTCTTCAAATGACTTTAACGTTCCGTTGGCATTAAGCAATCTTAGTCCGACTGTTATTGGTACTAAATAATTCTGCCCTAAAGGTCTAGGGGTAACATCTATAATTTGTTCCGATGAGTTATCATTCCTACATGTAGTGTTACTGCTTTCAAGAGAACTCTTAATACTTACAATTTCATATCCATTTTCGATATATGGAATCATAGTGGAAACTATGTTATCTACAATTTGGTCTTTGCTATCATAAAACGTATCGGTCACTACAATAGGTGATGTAAATTTATAATGATTAGAATTTGCTTCTAAAATTTCTTTATGCGAGTTATCATTTTCTACAGGTTTGATATCACTTCTGAATATCTCTTTTATTTTATCTTTTACAGTTTGATTTTTATGCCGAGTTTCCTCTAAAAAATTACCTCTGGACTGGTGTGCTCTATAATTAAATCTTGGTTTTGGTTTAATTATGTCATCGCTTTGATCATTTAATTGTTTTTCTATAGCATGATTTATTTGTATTAAATCTTCGTTTGAAATGAGATCTTGTGTAGACTCTACAAGTCTGTTTATACCCTCTTGAGAAACATTTACTGTATTTCTTGGAGATAAAGGTGTGACGACAGTGGTGAAATAGAATCTTTCATTTCTTGCATGCGGTCTGGGTGTTTCTACTCTAAAATGTACAGCACCTCTATATGATAAAGGTCTCTTAGTTGTTCCTCTCATGCCGAAATCACCGTCTAGATTTTGTATCTCGTAGGAAGGTACTTCAGCAAATAATTCTTTAGATTTCTGCATATCACTATATATTTCTTTTGAAGTTGTTTCTAACCCGGTATTATCGTCTGTGCAATTATATTTGAACACTTGGTTAATAGGTAAAGAATCTTCTCCCTTACTATCAGTTACAGACTCTTTTTGGTGAAATTTAGATTCTTGCTTGTTATAGATGCGATCTCCGTTGCCTGTTTGATCATCGTCGTATTTAGTTTGGCTTTGTAGGGGGTGTTGAGTTTGTATATTGTAAAGTTGAGCGATATAAGGATATTTTGCCGACGACGTGTTAGGTATTTGAAATACTTCATGTTGTTGATTAGGTAGACTCTGTAACTGAAACTGTAGCGGTTGATCAGATGTAAGCGGTAATTGATTTTGAAGAAAATATACATCCATCGAGGGAGGAATGTTGACGTAAGGCAAGTTAGAAATGCCTTGAGTCCCATTTGAAACAGCTTGTTGAACTTGTGGAAACTGTAAGAAGAAAATATGTATAATAAATGGTTACATAATATAACGTTGAACATTCATTATGATATTGTAACCATTAGTATGAAGAGATATAATTAATTTTACAGCTTTGTTCTCTAATGTATGATTTGCGATATTTGAACACCAGGGGAGTCGCAAGTGCATTGCCAGCCTGTGTTGAGGGAGGGTGGGAGTGAGGGATAAGAAAGAAAAACGAGAGGAGGAAGGTTAGGAAAGGTGGGACTCCGGCGTGCTCTCTGACCGAACAAAAAGCAACAGCGCAACAATCTCGATCGAGCCGACCCATTCATGCTGAAACTACAAAATGATATATATAGGAGATTTTATTTCTATCGACGATGACTGCCATGTAAAACTGTATCCTACTCACGATGAAGTAAAATATATATAGATAGTGGCCGTATAGTAGTTTCACTGGTGGAATAAAACCCGATTTCCTTAGGCTTGAACACCGGCTTATACCAATTAATTTAGCGAAATTCGTGTACATTTACTTATTTCAATTGGTGAAGGTTAAGAAAAACTTTGTGAGGAAACTTTGAACTTGATACATGCTCTTTATGCTGATCTGATTGCCTTAGTCTTGCTCGCACAAAAAATACTTACTATACAGATTGCGTACAACAAAATAGGAAGTACATGGATTGAATTAATAGTTTTAGGTCTGGCCGCGTGTAGATTAGGTAACCGCAGACCTGCTTTCTATATCTCGTTTCTTGTAGTGTACGTATTGACCTTTCCACATCGGAATTGTTTTTGATTAATGACGCGAATTGAAATGGTGATACGCTAACTTTGATAACTGGTCTTTAAACATAGCAGACAGAATGATTTGCAAAGGTTTATCTTGAGAGTGGTAACTCTTCTTATTCATTTCATATAGTGATCCATTCATTTAGTTAAAAAACATCTGCTGTTGGAAATATAACTTTTCCATAACGGTAACAACGATTGGTTATGCTTGGAGCCAGTTGGTTTAATCTAATTTTCATGTTTTCAGCGGGCCAGTTTGAATCTATGTAACAACCGTTCTATATAGCAATATGCTAGAGCAGTGGGTAGATCCACTATACATTAAGTTTAAACATTCTGAAGGCTAAGTATCCGCCATATTATGTTTTGATTTTGGCACTTCTACTTTATTTCTTTGTTCACGTAGACAAACTCCTAATATAGAGACCTTGAAGTCGTGATTTTTTTATTCAATTGATTGAGTCGATTGATTCATTACTCTATTTGATGCTGCGAGG
Organism: Antheraea mylitta; assembly: GCA_014332785.1. Lineage (NCBI taxonomy): Eukaryota > Metazoa > Arthropoda > Insecta > Lepidoptera > Saturniidae > Antheraea > Antheraea mylitta. The sequence continues at coordinate 3,310,561 of JACEII010000007.1, read as the reverse complement.
TTTTTTTATATATTATGGGTGGCAAATTGACATGGAGGCCCCTTAATGGTAAGTGATCACCGCCGTCCATATACACTAGTAACACTAAAGAGTCGCAAGTTCGTTGTCAGCCTGTGTTTGGGGGAAGGGGGGTGGGAATGGGGAGGTGATCGTGGGGAGAGGGAGGTGGAACTGGGGAAGGAGAGATGGGCCTCTGGCTCTGTCGCTCACCGAACCAAAAGCAACAATAAAAGCATTATTACTTCACATCGGTTTTCTTTGTGTTGTGTGGTAGTACCCCGAGAGAGCTGACCTATTCATGTTGAAACCAGTAATAGTTTCAGCGTGGCTCTACCTCCTGATAATTTATGTGGAACAGTGCAGCGAACCAAAGTTTGTTACCTTTTAGAACCACCGGAGGAGTACATGCAGGAAAATAAGTTGCTACCTACATGCGGATGCGAGTAACACTAGCCCACCAACGTCGTTATGGTTGAGCAATTTGACCGGCAAAATGTTATTTCGATGTCCACAGGTTCAAACCCCGGCGTGTACCAACGGATTTTTCGAAATTCAAGTACATCTATTAATTTAAATTAAAAACACTATCGACTGACGTTGAATAAATCTTGAGGAAACTTATACCTGAGAAATGTTTTTGTAGTACCACTGTTTGTGGAGAAATATAAAACTGTATTTCTCGAAGTTTGAAATCTGCAATACGTCGAGGACTTGCGCGGGTGATTATGCCTATACCTTATAGGCTGTGACGATGATTACTCTTTGAATATACCTATTACCTTGACCGTACTACGTTTTCTATGGTTTTTTTTAAGCAATGTAGATTCATAATATCATATAAATAATAGCAGCGATGCACAAAATGCTCCATGTTTATCTCCCAAATGAATTATGATTATACGAGATAATTCATTTTAATTGGCTTTTACCTAACCCCAAAAACAGACTGCTTCATTAGAATTCAGTCATATTGGTTAATTATAGAAGGAGGGACGTAAAAAATTGGAAATACCTGTGGCAATTTGACATAGTACTGTCCCACAGTATCCGAATCAGGTCCAGGTGTTAACTGCCAACCCCAGCTGAAGCTCTCGTCATCTCGCGTCTGCAAACAAATCAAAGATTAAAAATAAGTGGATGGTACTGATAGGGCGAAATGATATATAGATCGCGTTCTTATAAAAGTAGTCATAGTGCCTCAGTTCCACGGGTTATAATTATCTGCATAATAAAGTATCATGGTGGAACTCGCATGACTCACATGAGTAGGTACGTTTAGGTCGTGACGTAACGTTAAAGAGAGTACGATTAATACTAATATTAATGTGTAAGCTATCAATTAGTATTATTACCATTATAACGAGAACGCGCGCTTCATCTTAGGGTTGCCATATTCGGAAAATGACGGTAAATTTGTGTCGTTTACACTGAAAAATAATTTACAATAGCAGTGCACCATGTGATGGTACCGGTGTAATGTTGTCGCAGTGATGTAAGATTTTGTGTCACTGTTCACCCGATTAGGCCTCCCACGGCAGCGGCTCAAGCCTAGGTTCGATTCCTCGGTAGGGAGCCCTTGAGTACGTTGCTTGCGCGATACGGTGACACAAATATACATCACCACTACAACACTACACGATCACCTCCACACACGTGCACGCCTACACGCTTACACATGAAAGTGGAAGGGTTTACTTTTTTTTTCCCTTATCGAACTGAAAAACTCTCAATATTCCGATAATAAATATATGGAGGAGTTGTTGAGGCGTATATGCTTGGTACACATACACGTTTCAACAACTCATACATATATGAATAGTTAGCTAGGTTAGCTAAGATAGGTCGCGATTTTGCTTGCAACAGGCAACAGCCAAGCCGAGGTGTGCCGTGCACCCTTGAGCTTGTTGCCAAAATAAAATCGGCTGAGTGCCTTAAGCGCTCGCCTTAGTAGTCCGGTGAAGCTGTTAAGACCTAGCGGGGTCAATAGTCACTTTGAAAAAAAAAAAAAAAAAAAGGGTCACTGTATAGTGCGAGCAACGCACTAAAGGGCTCCACGCCGAGGGAACGGACCTAGGCTTGAGTCGCTTCCATCACGTAATGGTTTATTTATTTATTTGGAAATTCAACAGCTTACATGGGTTTTTAAAATAACTTATAATATTTATTTCGTCACGATGTTATCCTTTGCCGAAAACTCCGATTTAGTTGCAACAATTCGAATCTGCGTCCATCGACATGATGTCAGACACGCTATCAACTAAGCCATCGAAGCTTATATTTTTATTAATATTAATTAATGTAATAGTTTATGAGCGAGTGCATTTAAAACGCTAATATACGATATCTCACACATTACGGAAGCTGGGAACTTGATCATATAGTACATAACCTATTAAGTTAGCAGAACACGCGTTGAAGTAAAAGTGAACCGACTAGAACAACCAGATCTTATGAAAGTGCTCCTAGGAATGAACACGGGTGTTAGGTTTTACGACGTATTTTTTGTACAAGCACTGCATTGTGCTGTAGTAATGTTGACAATTAATACTCGCGACGTCATCTGTATTTGCTGTTTGTTATTCTAACAACTAGCATTTGCCCGCGATTTCTTCCGCGTGGAATAGTTTCCTAACGCTATCTTTAACTTGCGACTTTGTTTAGGTAGAGATTGAAAATCTTTTTAAATAATAAGTAAGTTAACCTCGATTTTGAAACATTATTCATTGGTGTTCCGTTCCTAATGGGCTTAGCGTGATGATGTATATAGCCTTCCTTGATAAATGAGCTATTTAACGCTGTAAGATTTTTTCAAATCGGAGCAGTGGGTCCTGAGCATAACACGTTCCAGCAAAGTAACTCTTCCGATGTTAGTACAAAAAAATTAAATCCGTACTTAAATACTTGCTTTAAAAAGGTTACGTTTTAAATGCACCGCGCTCGCTGAATGTTCGCCATCTTGCTCATTTGTCTCGCTTTTGTTAGTTTAAGTTAGACTTGCGAAAAAAGGATAACGTGAACTTGCCTCGAGCGAGCGCTGTGCATTTAATACGAAACCTTTTTAAGCATGTATTCAATACGTATTTAACTTTTTTTTAGTAACAGCGTTCAGGTTTATAACATTAGTATAGACTAGCTGTACCCGCGACTTCGTCCACATGGGACTTTTTATAAAAAACAGTAATTAATACATCTGAATGTATTAAGTCCATTTAATCATCTACTTTTCTCTCGTATTTACACCGCGTCGTCGTTAAAATTACAATAACTTTTGATAGAGTGAACCGATTTTAATGAAACTAAGCTTAAGTTACTCTCGAAGATATGTTTTACGATTGCCTTGGTGTGGTTTTATTGTGAACCCAGGAATTTAGCAGTGATGCGTGTTCATATAGTCATTTTTTTTCTTTATTTTTATTGAGGTTTTGTTCAAAGAGAACACGCCACCGTCACCCATACCACAAACAATCACCAATTACAAAAAAACTTACAAGTATATATATCTTACTAACTACTAACAAAAAAGTTAAATTGAAAAACAGAGTATTACAATCACATTCTTGCACTTATACCGACATCCACCATGTTATAGATTAACTTGGCTTTTTCCGATGCTGGGCGTAACAATATTTCATTACCAACACATATATTTTAAGCAGTCTTAAATATCTGTCTTCTTTGGGATTCATTCCTGACTCATTCCATTAGAATATGATAGACATCTTCTTCTTGATGGCATGCTTCACAGTTGCTGTTTTCCCTTGTTTTCATTAAAAAGTTAAACTTATTCAATGGAATATGCCCAGAACGAATCCTCAAAGCTAAGACGATCATGCTTCTTTTCATTTTGGGGTCTTGGAACCATAAGACCGATCCCAAAGATGGTTGGATAGTCGTATACCAAATACCTTTTGTTAACGACCTTTCATTAAAATATTTGGACCATATATTGGCTGCATTTCTTTTGAACTCAGCTGTAACATCATTGTACATTGGCAAACAATCATATAAAATTCCATCTTCTATACCTTCTCTTGCTAGACTATCTACCATTTCATTTCCTTCTCCTTCAATATGAGAAGGCACCCACTGTATAACAATAGATTTATCAAAATACACAAGTTTTTGTAACAACTTAATAATCGAATAAGCAAGAGGAATGCCACGAAAGTTAGGTAAACAGCATCTATTTATATGTTCTCCATTAGTTTTAGGTGAGAGTCAGCCTAACACCTGCGATACTCTTACAGCATCAGTTTTAGATCCTCTTTTTAATCATATATACTAATATTATAAAGAGGTAGTTTGTGACGTTGTAGGGGGTAATCTCAGGCACTACTGGTCCGATTTGAAAAATTCTTTCAATGTTTTATAGCTCATTTATTGAGGATGGTTATAGGCTATATATCTTTACGCTAAGATCAATAGGAGCGGAGCACCAATGAATAATGTTTAAAAATCGTTTTTTTTTTCTCTTGAGACCTTCCGCTGCGTTTTAGCGTTAGCCCAAAGTAATTATTCCACGCGAACGAAGTCGTGGGCAAGGGATAATTTTAAATAAAATAAGTCAAAGTAATTTGTTTTTTTTTTTTGGATCTTCCGACTCTGACCTTCGTATTTTTACCGCTTGCCCCATTTTTCCAAAGTAAGAAAGCAAACAAACTCTAAAGTTTTAATTCTTTAGTCTTACAGAGTACAATTATAGTTTCTTAAAACTTTGATAATTTTACATTTTATTTGTCATTTTCCCGTGGCTTCGCACGCGTTTCCTATGACTAAAATAAAAATTATACAGATGCGTATAAATAAAGGTGAATAAAGTGTTATGAAGTACCTATATAAATAGTATCAGTATTATTATAAAAAAGTTAAATAGGCATTGAACTCTTACTTAAAAAGTTTGATCACAAAAGAGTGTCTTACCCTTGTTTACAGATGGACATTATTTGTATTGCTTGCATAAAAAACTTAATTCAGATGTTTAACTAGAGACCGCTTGGACACGTTTTTGTAAAAACGTATTTTAAACATTAACTAGATTTATAATTTTACGCACGGTTTAGTAACGCTTGTGTTATACCCGAGTTTTGTTTTTGTAATAAGACCGTATGTTTACAAACATAATATTAATTTAAAATAATATACAAATAAAATAGCACTTTGTACCCCTTATTTTAGTTGACTTTCGGTCACTGAATGGCTCATAGTACCGAGTACTAAATAATTATTTACTAAACAGTACTAAATAGTTTGTTTGTACTAATAGTAATTTGTTTCATCATTTTTTTTCGAAATGACGAAATAGCGTTTATTGACCCAGCAAAGTCTTAACAGCTTCACCGGCCTACGCAAGCATTGTTCGTGATCTTGTAGAATTAACTTGGTATTCAGAGCTGCCAACATTAGAAATTAATTCAAGCTTTTATTATTATTATTGGCGGCGATTTTTTTTTACTTTATTTTTAGCAATCAATCTTTCCGATTATTAGTGTCATTGTCACGTAGTTGATAATATCACAAGCGTCGTGGGATCATTTCAATATTAAGCGTCGTGTGAATCAATATTCTAACAAGATGATGGTTCCCTTGCTAGAACCTTCCAGGGAGTTATTGTGGCATCTCAGAATTTCATATTCCGTGGTATTATATTTCATTCACTTCACTTATGCACAATAAACTAACTATATTACGTAAAACAGCAGCAAATTTACACGATATAGAGTCAAATAACACAAGATTATGAATAAAATATAAAATCCACTACATGACAGACTAAAATCCCGCCAAAAACTCTTGGCGGCGATTATTAACGCGTATGGGAAGTAGTGATCACTTAACATTAAACAGATTGCTAGCCTGTTATTTGTCTTTAATGGAATATATGATTTACCCGTTACATACGAAATGGCTTAAACAACTTTCACAAACATTATCGTTATGTAAGATACGTTGAGTTTTTATTATATATTATGCAATAGTAAGATTATGTAAAAAGCTTTTTGTTATTGTACGCCTTCCGCATCCCAAGGTTGGGCGTGGGCGAGAACTGGTTGATACTTGGTACTTTGATAAGAATAATTGAAAGTATACCTAGCTTACAAAATTACTTTGTAAATATTACTATCTGTTTACTTCACCTCTTCTACGAATGCGTAACACATAGCTTGCGCCATTTCTCCGCGATAAAAAACCACACGTCGCTGAACGATTGACCGTGGGCGAGGACGTCTTACTAACAACAATAAAGCTTCAATTCTATGACCGGTTTCTTTTAATTAATACTACTATTATGACGAGGTAAAGTTTGTGACGTTTTTTTTTTTTTTCGAAATGACTACGCTATTGACCCAGCAAGGTCTTAACAACTTCACCGGACTACAGTTTGTGACGTTGTAGGGGGTAATCTCAGGAACTAATGGTCCGATTTGAAAAATTCTTTCAGTGTTATATACTATTTAATATAACTATACATTTTAATTAGTTGTTGCGAACAATGCCGATCCTCCTTGTAGTGCGGCGAGCTCTTCCGGGAATACCTCTTCTTGTTTGCGAGTACCCATAAAGTCTTCGCTCGTTGTAGATAGATAGCATCGATTTTTAGTATATAATCGCGAGTTGTGTCTCGCGTGAACGTAAAACGAACTGTTTTATGGACTTGGCCGAAGCCCTTTTAAAAAACTATATTTATAAAATAAATGGTTTATTGAAGGATTACACAATTATAATTATTAAAAAAAAGGATAATTAACAAAATGAATACTAATTAGAGCAAGTGTCAACCGCGCGGATGGTGGATTTGAACTAATGTTCCCAATCATGTCACAAGGGAAAAAAGTTCAAGAGGTTTGCATCGAAATAGGGTTCCTTTGTCATTTTGCGTATGGGAACCTTTATAACAGAACTATATAGCTCATTTATCGATGATGGTTATGGGCTATATATCATCACGCTAAGTATTATAAACAGGTAAAGTTTGTGAGTTTGTGACGTGTGTCTTAAAAGTTTAACAAAACTTCATCATCATCAGACACCAGCAACATCAGATGAGTCGCAAGTACGTTGCCAGCCTGTCTTTATGGGTAAGGGGGGAGGTGGAAGGGGGCGAGAGGGAAGGGAGAGAAAGGGAGGTGGGCCTCCAGTGCTCCCACTGACCGAACGAAACGCAACATTGCAAGCGCTGATGCTTCACGTGGGTGTTTCTGTAGGTCGGATGGTACCACCCCGGGCGATCCGACCCATTCATGCTGAAAACAGTATTAGCTTCAGCGTGGCTCTACCACCTATGAAAGAGGGGGCATATAAGGCTACATTCTGCTAAAGAATTCACCTTGGTTGTTTTAGCCGTTTGCGTACAATGGAGAATAATCATCTTGCCTCTGGGAATCGTATAAATAAGTAAATATAGTAATGGAAAACAATTATTGGAAGAGACCTAATTATGTTCATGAAGATTTGACTTGTATCTCGGTAACAGTATTTATTTACTGAATGTACTTTGTCCTTCTCTGTACGAGTAACAAACAAACTCATATTCCTTTTGTAATATTAGTTACGACACTTTATCATTTGTAAATATTAATATAGAATCCACTAATTTTAAGGTCAAAATCTTCATAATTCAGGCCGCCCATCTACTTGTTTCTATTAGCTGGGCGGAGATGATGGGGATTTTTTAAAACTCTGTAAAAAAGTACTATATGCCGATTTCATATTTCGCTTATTTTGTATGTCTATTCTTTGTTTTGTTTATATTTAACTAGGTTAGTGTTACTAATAATATATAGTGCATCATCTTCTTTATATATAAACTAGCCTCTGCCCGCGACTTCGTTCGCGCGGAATAGATACACTAACATCAACACTAACACGTAGCAGTTCTCGAAAGGAAAAAACATCCCGATTTTGAAACATTTTTCATCTGTGATCCGCTCCTATTGATCTTAGCGTGATGATATATAGCCTATAACCATTGTCGATGAATGAGCTATATAACATTGACAGAATTATTCAAATCGGTCCAGTAGTTCCTAAGATTACCCCCTACAACGTCACAACATCACAACGTCACAAACTCACAAACTCACAAACTTTACCTCTTTATAATATTAGCATAGATTAATTTGTATGTTTTGTATGTACAATAGCAGTGTACGTACTGTTATTTTATGTGGGGTTTACTAGATTTCAACCGACTTCAAAAAAAGTAAGAGGTTCTCAATTCGTCTGTATTTTTTTTAATGTTTGTTATCTCATAACTTCGGATTGGGTGAACCGATTTTGATGATTCTTTTTTTTTATTCGAAAGCTGGTGGTTCCCGTGTGGTCCCATTTTAATTTGGTCCAATTCGGACAACGGCATCCAGTGCAATACCGTATAAGTATGAAATTTGCATTAAGTATGTACACGACAAATAGAGAAATAACTCAGTATCATGCCAACCGATTTCTATGATTCATTTTATATTGTAAAGAATGTACATCAAGGGTAGTTTGATGAGAGTTTGGTTAGGTTATGATTATGGGATCCGTGACAAAGTAACACAACTTTCAAGAAACAAGCCTACTTCTTTCTTACGAGCCGGCAACGCATCTGTGATTCCTCTCTTGGCGCAGGTGTCGATGGGCGGCGGTGATCACTTACCATCAGGTGATCCGCATGTTTTAGTAAAATACATTTATGTACACTAAAAATGGAAAAATAAAGTAAATTTTCAAAAAAAAAAAGAATTAACCGACTTCAATATTAATCAAAGGCATTTACTTTATGTTTTACTTGTACAGCCTAATTACCCACGATTCTAGTCCGTGGAACGTATCTGTCAAATGGTAGCCTGGAAGAGATTGCTATTAGCAATAAGGCCGCCCTTTTGTACTAATCACATAGATTGAAATGTTTTATAGTATATACGTATAATGGCGTATAATAAAGATTATATAAAATAGATAAATTGTGTAATATCAGCTTGTAACCACGAATAACATATTTCGAATTTGAAGGACACCATCCCTAACTATCAGTAATTCAAATTACATCATTTGAATTGAAAACAGACGAAAAAACGTAGACGACAAATGGGTGAAAATCAAATAAACGATGTTTCATCACCTTAGGGGTTGAAAATTTTTTTCAAATATAAATGGATCCACCCCTGAGTATAACCAAATCAAATTAAAAAAATAATTAAAATTGGTTCAAAATTGACAAAGATATTGGCTAACATACTAATAATTAAAAAAAAAACAGCCGAACATAGTAATCTCCTCCTTTTTCGAAGCCGGTTATATAAATTAATTGATTTTGTAATATCAATTCGTAATCGTGATTCAGTCGGAGAGAAATAAGGTTGTCATGCTCAATAATTAGTATACATATGACTTACGTTTGTTTTGTCATCTGACAACACGCATGACGAAAGACAGATCGCCATACATACCGCAATCCACTGAAAAATGTCACAAAAGAATTGTTATTTATCTCTTGTTTATTACTATATTGCATTTCTCTACTCTACATACCTAAATTAATTCATACTTCATATTTTTTTAAGATAAAAATTAAATTATTAAATTTATAAAATAAGTAATTAATTGGTTTTAATTTTTTTTTGTGTTTATTGTCAAAATATTTTAAAATAACGTTTTAAAGTAACCATAAGTTTTTCTTTCTGCTACAATTTATTAGTGTTCATATTATTATTTTAAGTGTCTAAATATGTAAAATAGCGTAATATCTAGTCTTATTAAACCTTTATTTATTGTTTGAGGATGCCGTGATTGTCTCTCAGTATGACTATTCACACTAAACAACTAAATAAGTATTAAATATTATTGAAATAGTTATTACCATTTTGTATCAAAGTAAAATCAACTGGAGTCTTCGTTTTGCTTCGCCTTTCCTAAAGCAATGTATCTGAAACAAAAAAATCAGGGTATGTTATTATATTGGTAAGAAAAGAGAAAATACATTGGATATATAATTCACCGCCCAAACAAATAGTTGTCGTCTTGTCTGCCGTTTTTGCAATAATGACTGAATGAGTTTTGTAAATTCAAACTCACGATAAAAGGTGCATCTTTAAATATTTTTTGTTCACGTGTGAGCTTTTTATTCATTTATTTTTTATTATAATTATCACAATCGCAAGTATTTGACCTACGATAGAAGTGGCGCTCGGAGCGTTGTAACTAATGAGCTATGAGCATTATATCAAACTTAATGGTAGAATATATGCAAGAACAGAGAGTAAGATTGTATATGTTTCTTTATCACAGCCTTAGATATGTTTGATACAATATCTAATAAAAAAAATCGAGGCAGTCATATGGACTGTCGATAGAAGTGAAACCTCGATATAATAGAATAACTGTGTTCTGTTTTAGATGTTTTAAAATTAATTATAGTGATAGACTATTGTCATTAGTCTGGTTTCCACGTATATTAGCACTGTGAACAATAATTATATACATTTTTATTCAGTTTATTTGTAGGTGGTAGAGCCACGCTGAAGCTATAATTCAGGTTTTAGCATGAACGGATCGGCTCACCCGGGGTAGTACCACCGGACCCACAGAATCACCAACGTGAAGTAACCGTGCTTGCATTATTGCGTTTCGTTCGGTTAGTGAGAGCGGTGGAGGACCCTTCCCCTCATCCCTCCTCCCACACCCTCCCCTTTGCCTATCATCTCCAAACACAGGCTGGCAACGTACTTACGACTCCTCTGGTATTGCTGGTGTTCACTTAACATCAGATGACCCACCTGTTCGTTGGCTTCGAATGACATAAAAAATATCAATATTGGATATACACAGCCCCTTATACTTTTTTTACGTGGGGAAATTCCTAATGGATACACCACCCTCCCGGGGGAGAGGGTGAGTTATATCCGATCCGCACGGATTAAATCCCCACGGTGTACGTCTTCCGCTATGGTTGGGGCGGCAAGAGATCTCTATAGACTTCATCGTGCCGCCCCAGAGGTTGGTCCAGCAGCAAAAGCGCTGCCGCCGGGCCCCGTCTTGTTAGGAGACAGCCGTGTACACACCGTACGCCTCCTCCGTCCGTCGGACCTGTGCAATGGGAAGATGGGTCCCGCGACCCATCTTTCCTGGTTCAGTTACGGTGGGAGGAGGCGGTCAAACTGGCGCCTCCTCCTGCCTGTCCTTTGTTGGCGGAGACGACCACTGTAAGGATCTTGCTCACGGACACTCTCCGCCGTCCTCTTTCTGCGAGACGACCTTAGGTGCGTATAAGGTCCTATACTACGCGTTGCTAGTCGAACGTAAGCCGCACATGGGCAATACGATCGGTCATGCATACGTAACATGTCATTATGTTAAATTATGGATGTATTTCCGGCCAAAAATACCGCTCAACGTGCCTAAAGAAGTTTTTACTTGAAAAATTAATTCAGTTACTCCAGAAAAAATAAAAAAATTAAGTAATTGTGCAAAATAAATTCTCTTTAGTCAAAACTGAAACAAAGGTGTGTAAAAACAAATTATTTACGTTCTCTCGGAAGCTTAAAACAATGAAGTGTTTTGTTTGATAACATATTTATAATACATTGTTCGTATCTAGGTATAAGTTCTCTTTAGGTCCACTCTCGTCACTTTCGATTTTGTGGTCCGTGTTACAAGCGAATTAGTTAATTACCTCTATTATACTAATATATGATTTCTAAGCAATTTGCTTGATTAAAATAGCCTGTAATGTTCTTTCTGAATTCATGTACATAATTAAACGTACACAATTTTAATAGTATAATTGTAATGAGTTAATATTATTCCTTTATGCGTTACTAGATTTTGCTTTTCCATTGAGCTAATATAATACGTTATTGTACTTGACAGTCCGATTCTGACGCGGCCGGGAACGGTTGTGTCCGCGCTCGGAACGATATTTCGTGATTATTATAATAATCGCTATTACAGTGAGTGTTCGTTCGGCTTTCGCCTTGAAGTGCCGATCCGCCTGACGTAGCCGTACACGTGTACTGCACCTGCGGAACAGCTGCGCTAATTTTCCTGAAATTGAGTGAGACCCTTCCTTTGTATTTGTTTATTGCTCTGTTTATTATATTATATTGGTACATTTATTTGTTCACTAATTAGTTTATCTATTTATTTACATAGTCCTTCTTCCCTTTAGTCGTCATTTCTTTATAACTTTATTTATTTCAATTATTTATTTGTTTAGATATCCATTTATTTATTTGTTCTATATCTATGCAAATTATTTACCCTGCCTGTCTCGCTAACTTATTTCCTGTATTGCTTTCTCCTTCTGACTCATTTTAAACAGCTCTCTTGATCTGCACCCAGGATAGACCCGAGATTAACCCGTTCGGCGTACCCCCCTGCCTTTAAGGCAGGGAGGTTGTTTCGCGGCCCATCCCTCTCAGTCCACCGCGATGGACCAGATAGCGTTAATAGAATTATTCCGCAGAAATCTCCTCGCGAGCGGCCTAGATCAGAAGATTATCAATACAACATTTCAGAATGTTACGTCGCAGGCCTCCGAGGGCCTTTTTAACATCCCAACCGCGAACTCTTTCGCGACCTTATCGCCGCAATCTTCTCTAGACGCGCGCGACAAAGGCCTACTTGAGGCCTCGATACCAAGCTCCAGCTCAGAGACCGGCTCCGAGATGGAGCTAGACGTGACGGCGTCCACCGAGCCTACAGCGACCGCGACCGCGATCCCCGCGCCTTCTGCGCAGTTAGACAAAGACGGTTATACGACCGTCTCGTACAGTAGGCGTCGTCCGGCTAGCCCGACGGATTCGGGTTCCGTAGGGCCGGTCAAAATCGCCAACATAGGTGGCGCTCGCGTGCCGGCCGCGGCTATACCGTGTAGTCAACCGCGGACGAAAGCACCTAGCTCCGTCTCACTCACTCCATCTCAACCTGCGGGCTCCGCAGATAGGAAGCCGCGCCCCCCGCCTCCAGTCACGATTCAGGACAAGTCCCAATGGACTGCGATTTCTAATCGTTTAAAGACCCTTGAGGTCAATTATACGAATGCCCTCAGCACTCCGGCGGGCATTCGCGTAAAATGTCCCACGTCCAAAGACCATCGCGCGCTCATACGATTCCTTACTGAATCGAAACTCGCGTATTTCACGTACGCTCTCGAAGAGGAGCGCCTCCTCCGTGTCGTGCTTCGCCGTGTCCCGGCCGAAATCTCGGTCGAGGATGTCACCCTCTCCCTTAAGGAGAAGAACTTTCCCGTGCGTGAGGTACATCGCATGTACCACCCACGCACCCGCGCTCCCTACAACATGGTGCTTGTTCTCCTCGACCGGTCGCAGGAGGGCAAGGCCATCTTTTCGCTCACATCTGTGTGCGACCTCAACGGCGTCACCGTTGAGCCCCCACGCAAGACCCATATTCCGTCGCAGTGCCATAACTGCCAGTGCTATGGGCACTCGGCAAAGAACTGCCATCTTCGCCCCAGGTGCGTCAAGTGCCTGGGAGACCACGCCACGAAGGAGTGCGCGCGCAGTCCTGGCACTCCCGATCCTCCCAGCTGTGTGCTCTGCGGAAACGCGGGTCACCCCGCGAATTATCGCGGCTGTCCCCGCGCGCCGCGCACACAGCGTCCCCGCCAGGCGAGGCAGGCGCCCAGGGCGCCTGTAGCCGCCGTCCGCCCTGCGCCTCCACCTCTCATGTCCGTGGAGGCCTTCCCGGGCCTGCCGGGCGCCTCCCGGGCCCCGGTAGCGCCCGCGCCCACGACCTCACCGCGCTCGCCACCTTCTGTGCCGTGCGCGGTTCAACCTGGGCGGGCCCCTATGGCCCCCTGGGCACCCCGACCTCAGCCTCAGCCTCAGGCTTCTTCTAAGCCTCAGGTGCCGCTGCCACAGGCGGCTTATGCTTCATCATCCTCTCTCTCGGGTAAATTCGACTGGATGAAGCATTTACTCCGCGAACACGACATGAAGGAGGTCCTCGCCTTCTACGCCATCGTCGAGGTAGAAGAGGAGCTAGGTCTCCTCACTGCTCTAGCGCGCTTCCCGGCTATCGGAGCCACCATTCAGCGCATCGCCCGGTCACCCTCTTTTAAATAAGTCTTAAAATTCACGAGTCTTAATAAAGTAAAACCACGCGGTCTATGTCTCTCGTTTTTCAATGCGAGATCCCTTCGGTCACAGCGCGATCTAGTAGCTGACTTTTTGCGCGATAGACAGATTGACGTTTTCCTCATCCAGGAAACGATGTTAAAACCGAATATGCGTAATCCGAGAATCGCGAACTACTGTATAGTCAGGAACGACCGTGTCACCCGCGGGGGTGGCACCTTAATTTATTTCAGGCGTTCGTTGTATTGCATGCCTTTAGATCCGCCCGCGCTAACTCATATGGAAGTGTCAGTATGCCGCGTTGGTATGACGGGCCACTCTGATATTATTCTTGTCTCCGCGTACCTACCACCGAACAAAGTATTGCTCAAATCCGATCTGCAGGCGCTATTTAATTTAGGTAATTCTGTCATTATAGCGGGGGATCTCAACTGCGGGAACGTCATCTGGAACAGTCCGTGTACCTCTCGTAACGGGAGGATACTCGACGAACTAGGTGGGGCTCTTGCTTTTGACGTCATAGCCCCTCCGGAACCCACGCACTATCAAGATCACTGCCGACCGTCAGTTTTAGATGTAGCTTTACTAAAAAATGTCGCGCTTCCTGTACGACTCATATCAGTCATACACGAACTCGACTCGGATCATCGCCCGGTTCTATTACAGTTAGGACATAACTCTGATTTTAGCCCGACGCCGATCAGAGTGGCCGATTACGCGAAACTTAGTGAATATTTTAAAAATAGTCCGTCGTCTAGTAGTTTAGACAGGATTCCGGACGTGTTGGTGTCTAAAGTCGACGCGGATTCGGCCATCGATTCCCTGGTTGATTATCTCCAGACCGCCGTCAGGGAGACCTCGAAAGAGGTACAAGCGGCGAACGAACGCCGTTTTATACTCCCTGATGACGTGAGAGCATTGATCACGGAAAAGAACGCCGCGACTCGTGCTCACGACGCTTACCCGACCGCTGAAAACCGCGAACGCTTACGTGTCTTACGGAAAGCAGTTAAGTCTCGTATTTCTGAGATCCGGGGTGACAGGTGGGACAGGTTTCTGGAGGATCTCCAGCCGTCTCACCTGGCATTCTGGACCCTCACGCGAAAGTTTAAGTCCGATGCGGTCATCCCAATGCCCCCTCTCGATAGAGGCCCCGGGTTGCCTCCCGCGTTCGATAACACTGACAAAGCAGAATGTCTCGCCGCGATCTTAGAGAAACAGTGTTCGCCAAACACTGATAATACTGACCCTTCCATCATAGAGTCTACCGAAACAGCCGTAGAGCATGCACTCGCGTCTCCTCCGGCGGATACCCTAACCCCGATAACGTTTGACGAAGTTTCGGCCGCCATCAAGCGTCTCAAGCCTAGGAAGTCCCCAGGTCCCGATGGGATCAGGAACGAGGTTCTGAAGCTCCTTCCTGACCGCATCATAGCTCTATTGGTCTGCATCTTCAATGCGGCCATGTCCCAGTGTCATTTTCCAGCCGTCTGGAAGAGGGCCGTAGTGATAGGAATTCACAAGCCCGGCAAGAAAGCTACACTTCCCGATAGCTATCGTCCGATTAGTTTGCTTGTTACACTAGGGAAACTTTACGAGCGGCTCCTTCTGAACCGTCTCCAGGTTACGATAAACGACAGTAGTTTAATACCGCCTGAACAGTTTGGATTTCGCGCCAAACACTCTTGTCCGGATCAAGTACTTCGCCTCACGGAGTACATCTTTTCTAATTTTAATAAAGATCCGAACCCGAAGCCGGATCCGCCCGTGAAAAACACTAATCCGAAACGCACGATAGCAGTCTTTTTCGATGTCGCCAAGGCCTTCGATAAGGTCTGGCACAAAGGGCTCATATACAAGCTAAATCAAACCGGTATACCCGATAGGTTAGTTCACATCATCCGTGATTATCTAGCCGATAGAACCTTCCGTTTTAGAGTAGACGGCGAACTCTCATCGCCCCGTCCAATACGCTCAGGTGTGCCACAAGGCTCAATACTCGCGCCCACCCTCTTCAACCTGTTCATCAGCGACCTACCTAAGCTCCCGGGAGTCGAGGTAGGTTGTTATGCTGATGATACAGTTATCTACGCCTCTGGCTGGCGGCCGAAATTCCTTAGGAATCGCATCGAAAAAGCCGTTAGCACGCTCGGTGACTGGTTTCTTCGATGGCGTATAGGTATTAACCCCGATAAGAGTGCCGCGATATTCTTCGATCCTAGATATCGCGTTAACAAGTTAAAGCCCATAAGGCTATACGATTCTGAGATACCTTGGACCACCGAGGTCAAGTATCTCGGCGTCACTTTAGACCGTCATTTAACGTTCGATCCTCATATTAAGAGAGTGCGAGACAAAGCCGCTATGGTTTTGGGTCGCCTCCATTATTTACTCTGTCAGAAGAGCAAACTGTCCCTCAGACATAAGCTCACAATATATAAAGTCTGTATTCGTCCGGTAATGACGTATAGTTGTCCAGTTTTCGCCCACGCGAAGAATCTAGATACGCTTCAGGTTTTGCAGACCCGGGCTCTGCGTAAAATCACCGGTGCTCCTTGGTTCGTCCGGAAGGCGGATCTCCACAGGGACCTGGAGATGCCGTCTATCTGGGCGTATATAAAATCACTTACAAATAGCTATTTCGAGCGAGCCGCGATTCATCCCAGTCCGTTAGTGGTATCCGCCGCGAATTACGAACCCGTGCCCAACGCTGGGCGTTATAAAAGACGTCCGCGACACATTCTCACCGACCCTCCCGACGATATCACGTCAGCGAACGATCAGTACCAGCCTGTCCCTCGTAACAGAGCGTGCTCACGCCCACGCCCGCGTAACCACAGATCGCGCCGCCGCGGTCTGGGGGTTAATTTCGCTCCCGCACACCCGATTAGGCCTCCCACGGCAGCGGCTCAAGCCTAGGTTCGATCCCTCGGTAGGGAGCCCTTGAGTGCGTTGCTTGCGCGATACGGTGACACACAAATATACATCACTGCTACAACACTACACGATCACCCCCACACACGTGCACGCCTACACGCTTACACATGAAAGTGGAAGGGTTTACTTTTTTCCCTTATCGAACTGAAAAACTCTCAATTTTCCGATAATAAATATATGGAGGAGTTGTTGAGGCGGATATGCTTGGTACACATATACGTTTCAACAACTCAAACATACATGAATAGTTAGCTAGGTTAGCTAAGATAGGTCGCGATTTTGTATGCAACGGGCAACAGCCATGCCGAGGTGTGCCGTGCACCCTTGAGCTGGTTGCCAATATAAAATCGGCTGAGTGCCTTAAGCGCTCGCCTTAGTAGTCCGGTGAAGCTGTTAAGACCTTGCTAGGTCAATAGCGTAGTCAGATCGAGAAAAAAAAAAAAAAAAAAAAAAAAGTTATTGTACTTCTTTCTGGAAGATATTTTTCTGTATCCTTAACAAAATATATGTCAAAATCCATGATAATCGGTTAAGTGATTGTGGTAAGAAAGTGTAGCAAACAGACAAACCCATATTCGCATTAGTAGCATTCTGGAGTACCTGATGTTAAGTGATCACCGCCGCCCATAGACCTTTGCAAAACCAGAGGAGTCTTAAATGCGTTGACAGTCTGTGTTTGAGGGAATGGGTATGGAGGAAGGTGAGAAGAGAGGTGCAATGGGAGAGAAGGTGGGCCTCTGGCGCTCTCACTGACTGAACGAAACGCTACAATGCAAGCACAGTTACATCACGTCGGTTTTCTATGAGAGGGTGGTAGTAGTTCGGGCGAGCCGACCCATTCATGCTGCAACCATTAACAGCTTAGGCGTGGCTTTACCACCTACAAGATGCATATGCATTGTCAGTAGTACCATAAGATACTTTTCGTAAAAAAAAGCTTATTGTTCCCGAAGGATACAGCAAGGCGACCGTGGGCAATAGTAGTACTACATATATAAATTCATCACTGTTTTTCTTCACCGATAACTTCGGTTCATACTACAATTGTCGTGGTGTCGAATAAACTAACCTTTGGCCCTGTCATGGTTCCAAAGGTAATCGTTGTCAAATATCCAATATAAAGATGTTAGCAAACCAAACAAGTAAAACAAAGTATAATATCGACACGCTAAACCTTCAAATAAAAAAATTGTTAATTCTTCTTTTGCTTTTTCTAATTATTAGGACAAGGCTTGTTGGAAAGTAAAATTTGAAAAAGTTTATAAAATTGTAAGGAAATTTGAAAAAATTACATTAAAAGATCTTCATAAACAACCGTGAGTGGAATAGAAGATGGTATGGAAATCTTTAAAAATACTTACAAATTGACATTCATTTATATTTTCTATTTTATCACACGGTCGTACTACAGAGGTAATATTTGGTGTAATTTTTTCGTTAGTACAACCGTGCTGTGCCTGCGTCTGTAGGTAGTTTATTGTATGTAATAGGAATTTAATAGGAATGTAAATCTCACGTGTCTGTCATTCGGTTTTTTTTTAATTGTTCAGGTGTTTAGGAATAAGTAATATAATGCCTACATTCCAATCATTTGTAGAAATATATTTCTATCTGTTTGTTTAAATACGCATCACTACTAAACTGGTGCGTTAATAATAATAAAAATTGGTTGCCTGTAAAGTCGGTATACGGGCGAAAGTTTTACGTGACAACGACTTTGAGTGGTAAAATAATTTTAATGTGAATATTCATTCGTATAGTAGTCTCTCTCGCTCTTAGGCGGGCTAACCATGCCCGTGTGGAAGGGACGCGTGCCTCTCACTCGCTCTCATTGTTAGCGCATAACGTGAGCGGAGCGTAACGCAGTTTCTTGAAGTGTCATCCGGCAAACCAATTTATAAGACGTTGTCACGTCAAAACATTTTTAAGAAAATAATAACGCATACCTTCGAGTTAATTATTAACATTAACATATAATCTTTGTTTCATTAAAATCAGTCAATCAAAAGTTATTGTAATTTTATTGACGACGGGACTTAAATACGAGAGAAAATAAGATAATAATTAGACTTTATACATTCAGATAACTTTATTGGTCACTGTTTTATTAATCTAGTTCTACGCGGGCGATGTCACCGGCATAGCTAGTTTTGCTATATAAGACCACAATAAACGCGTTCGCTTATGCTTTACACCAGCCGTCTTATTAAGCTTATCGCCTCTGCGTGTTACGAGCAAAACATGTAAGATATAAAATATACTTATAATCTTTATGCTTGCGGTTGCGTACCTATTTATTACTAGCTTCTGCCCGCGAGTTCGTCCATGTGGCAGTCCGTTAGTGGTATCCGCCGCAAAATATGAAAGCGTACCCAACGCTGCGCGCTACAAAAGGCGTCCGCGACATATTTTTACCGACCCTCCCGATAATATAACGGCATCGAACGATCAGTACCTGCCTGTCTCTCCAAACAGAGCGTGTTCGCGCCCACGCCCGCGTAATCACAGATCACGCCGCCATGGTCTGGGGGTAAATTTCGCTCCCGCACACCAGATTAGGCCCTCCTCGGCAGCGGCTCAAGCCTAGGTCCGTTCCCTCAGCATGGAGCCCTTGAGTGCGCTATTCGTGCGATACAGTGACACAAAATCTTACATCACTGCAACAACATTACACATATCATGCCCACACGCGTGCACGCACACACGTTTACACATGAAAGTGGAAGAATTTTGTTTCTTTCCCTTATCAAACTGAAATAGTTCAGAAAATTATCTGATACGAAACATATACAAGAGTTGTTGAGGTATGTATGCTTGGTACACATATATGTTCCTACAACTCATATGTGTATGAATAGCTAGCTTAGGTCAGCTTTTTTTTTCGAAATGACTATGTATGTAGTCGGGCGACTCATCCCCTCATTGCACAGATCCGACGGAAGAGGAGAGGCAGCTGGCGTGTACCCAGCTGCCTCTCTATAGGTAGGAGCCGGGCGGCAACCTTCCGCCGGGTGGACCATTGGGGCGGCTATTCAAGGGGAATAGCGGAAAACAACCCCTTTCCACCCCAACATTGGGGTGTAAGGGGTGTCGAGTAACATCTTAAGACTTGAGACACCCAAGCCAAACTCACCTGCACGTGGTGCACCCTGCTGAATAACGAACGAGGCAATGGCGAAAGCGGGGTGGTAGGGATTTACAGCCCGACTGAGTCGCAACCACCATGCATATGGCGAAAAAGCTCGTCATAGTGACTCGCTTCTGCGCGTCGCGTTTCGGGATCAGCCTGTGCATATCCAGTACCGGGTGACTTTCGTCATTATGGCCGGCCTGACAGCGGCGACCGGCGATGGATAATCTGTCTCTCGGTGGTTGCCGATGTTTTTGGATTGTACTATACTGAACATCAGGCATAGTGCAGTCACTATGTCGTGCTTCGATAAAAAAAAAAAAAAAACATCACGGTCTGTCGGTACACTGTGGGGTTTTAGTTCGTGCGAGTCGGACATAACCCATCCTCTCCCCAGAGAGGGTGGGTATTCATAAGGGATTTCCCCACGTAAAAAAAACATAGGTAGCGATTTTTGCACAAATCAGGTGACAGCCCAAGCCGAGTTGTGCCGTGCAGTTCGATAAGGGGAAAAAAGTAAAACCTTCCACTTTCATGTGTAAGCGTGTAGCGTGCACGTATGTGGGGGCGATCGTGTAGTGTTGTAGCAGTGATATATATTTGTGTGTCACCGTACCGCGCAAGCAACGCACTCAAGGGCTCCCTACCGAGGGATCGAACCTAAGCTTCAGCCGCTGCCGTGGGAGGCCTAATCGGGTTAAGTTTGATCGACATTTTGTGTGTCGTAGTACGTTATAATTTCATCTATACTAGCCTATACTAATATTATAAAGAGGTAAAGTTTGTGACGTTGTGATGTTGTGACGTTGTAGGAGGTAATCTCAGAAACTACAGGTCCGATTTGAATAATTCTTTCAATGTTATATAGCTCATTCGTCGAGAATGGTTATATGCTATAATATATCATTACGCTAAGACGAATAGGACCGGAGCACAGATGAAAAATGTTTCAAAATCGGGAAGTTTTATCCTTTTGAGAACTGCTGCGAGTTCGTGCTAGTGTATCTTTTCCACGCTAACGAAGTCGCGGGCAGAGGCTAGTCTTATTTGTAGGATTTATTAAAGTATGTAGGTCAACGTCTGGCTACCGGGTCCGATATTAATAATAAGTATACGATTTTACAACATGGAAGAGATCGTATATTATGTCATAAAGCAATAAAATATTCGTGTATCTGTTTCCTTACCGTACGTATCGCGTGTCAACGACGTAAACGGTCAGTGGTTCATATAAAAATGCCGGTTTTTAGACATAAATATAATAAAACGCAATGTTTATTATGTTTGCGTCTTTTATTCTCCTACAAATAACCTGCCCCGGCTTCGTACGTAATATGTATGTAAGGGTGTGCCAAAAAAGCCGTTTTTTGATGTGAAACGTCTAAGTAGGAGGGTGAACCTGATTGTTGGCGTGACGACGCAAATCGAACTTTGCACTATTAACGACATACTCAAAAACATATTTTGCAACCCTATCTGTGTAAAAATAAGATTCAAATTGTTTTGTCGGCCACTCGTTATACTAGTGATACGCGGCACGCAGCGACGACCTAACGCCTTTTGACTAATGCCGCCGAACACACCACGCCTGCGGCTATTTGAATTTTTGTATCTAATAAAAATGAATATTTATGAGATAAATTAAATAAACAGTCATTATTTAAAAAATTGTAATATTTGATCTTTTCATTGTACCATAGCTGATTCTTGTCGTATTCTGTTCTCTTATGCACATAGATTATACAAAACAATTACGATGTTTCACATCTGCCAGGCGTCCCGTGACGGCTTAATTTTTTTACTCTCACCCCAATATCACAAGATATGTATAAACAAAATTCTGTACAAACAACCGCAGTTAATTTCAATTTTAAGAGGACTTCCATCGAACTTCAAATTTTTACATTTATATGAAAAAAAAAATAATATTATTGTCACGTGTAAACTGTTGAGAAATTTACTTTGTTAAAATGTACAGATATATCTCAAATCTCTCATTGGTAAAATAAAATCATGCAAATTTGAGTTCTAATACTGGCAACCCCAGCATTCCCGATGATTTGGGGGTCACAAGAATAGAGGTAAGCTGTATGAACCAGAGAAATAAAATTTAAAAAATTGCTAATTAGAACTATTAAAACACTGGCAAAGTGCCACTGGAAGTGAGCAATTCATAAACTAACCAATTAACTCTCTAATTAGTCTTCAAACATGACAGCGGCAGTATTTAATTTCGTAACAACTTACCGTTTAAAATAATTATAATATCAGTAAAAAAATTCTAGCAGTATTTGTCGCTTGCCGGCAGATTTCCTTGTTAGGGTACGTTCATATTAATTTTCGAAGGCACAGTAGCGAACGGATGGTAAAAAAAAACATTTTACTTAAATTTGGCTGTTTGTCAATTTGCTTAAATTTGGCGTTGGCTGTAAGGTAATATGCTGGTACGTAGGTTCAAACGTTGCACTGAACAAGTTAAAATAACCTTATTTAAAGCTTACTGTCAGTCTCTTTATAGGTGCAACCTGTGGGTCAGATATACACAAAAATCCTACAACGCTACTACGTTACTATAGTGCATCAGGAATATTCGCGGCGGCCCACGTTGACAGCTTCCCAGCTATCGTTAAAAAAAAGACAGCTTCCCTGATGCACCGCGTACGGGACAGCACCATCACCATACTCCGTGTCAATGCAAATAAATCAGATAGTCCATGGCTGAAAAATTTGTGTAGCAACACATATAAGAAGGGAGAATGTGTTATAAATAAATTAATAAATAATTGTGTTTGGTAAAAAATAATTTAGTTTAAGTTCTTAAATATGAATGTATACTAACATAAGTTTTAAAAAACATCTTTACTAACACAATTTGTATGAACTCAAAATGTCTGACCTACTACCAACAAATATCAAAGATCTGAAATTCGTTCATATTTTAATTGTTCTCATCACATTTTTTTCTTGTATACGGTTTACATCTGTCACTTACGGATTTAAGAAAAAAAAATTGTCGTATGTGTAGTTCGCAGTTTTGCAAAAGCAGATTTTCAAATTCAACAAACTAGCTAACAACTATTCAATGCGTGATTAACATAGATAAATTCTATGTACTTCTTAAAAATAAACTCAGAAATAATAAAACATATTTTTGAACTGGAAGCTTCACAATTAGATTTTCGTAATTTCAACGATTTTTATTTAATTTTAAGTCTAGCTTAAAGTATACTAAGAAGTACTAAAACGGTTATCTACATTAGTTAAGGAAATAAGTTGATTATGTGCCTATTTTGAACATGTTCTTCTGCGTTGCTATTTTCTTAACAAAGATGTACAGAGGAAAATACATGAGTCAATTTGAAATGTATGTACTTTGCTTACAAATTTTTATTTGTAAACAATGTTATGCATTTATTTCATCTTTTATAGGCTAGCACGTTATTCTGCTAACCCCACTTCTTTGTTGCTAGAAAACACAGAAGTCATAGTGCTTATAAATTACGTATTTTCTTAAAGTTTGATATTTGATCTTGAATATATGTGAAATTTTGATTTTGGATTAGAGCCGAGAACTATAGAAAAAGTACTTAAAGTATGGAAGACTTTGCATAAATAAACAATTTTGAGCCGTCGCCGGAAACTTGGCAGATGTGAAACATCTAAATTATCTTGTATAATTAATATACATAAAAGGATAATTTACAATAAGAAGTAAATATGGCATAATCTAAAATAAAATATTAAGAAAAATTTAAAGAAATAAAATTGAACTGTCACGGGACGCCTGGCAGCTGGCAGATGTGATACACATGTGTAACGTTGTAAACAACACTGTATACACTATAGGTCTACGAGCTAAGTATGGCAAAAGAGATTGGCCACAGTCGTTTGCGCATGGCATCGCATCGCCACGTCAAACACACATCGCCACGCCAACAATCAGGTTTACCCTCGCCTATAGATGTTTCACATCCAAAAGTAGACTGTTTAACTAATAAACATTTATACTAAAGACACTCAGAAATTCGAAAATTTAAAATCACATAGCATGGCGACGCATGCTGTAGCGACGCTTCGTAACGCCAATAGCCGGTTTGACCCGATTTAAATAAAGTTGGAAAGATACTCAACGTCGCAACACTAACGGCATAGGCCATTCGCAACGATTCGTGTTCACCAGTTAATCTGAAGACGTCTAATAAGTTGCATGTTAACATTGTTATTATCTAGCATTCGGTAAACAGAGGACATGACGTTTATCTTGTTGAATTATGTTCGGAAAGTGAAAGTCATTGATAAAAGGTATGATTCAAATGATTTATCTAAGTTATCACGATATATTTATGACTAGTTGTGCCCGCGACTCTGTCCGCCTGTATCATAATATAAAAAAAAAACTAATAAAATCATCTTAATATATTAAACGGTTAGTGGTAGTCAAAATTTTCAAAAAATCGATTTTTTGTTTTGATGGGAACCGTCTATAAACGGAGGGTAAGCCGGATTGTTGGCGTGGCGACGCAAAACACGAACTTTGGATTATTATCGAAATACTAAAAACAAATGCAACCCTATCTGTATAAACATACGGTTCAAACTGTTTTATCGGCCTTTCGTTCTAGTAGTGTTACGCGGCACGCGCCGACGACCTAGCACCCTTTAATAAATGCAGTCTAACAAACCGCGCCCGTGCCTATTTGAATTTTTGTATTTAATAAAATGAATATTTATGTAATATAATAAATAAACACTCATTATTTTATGGAACAAATTTGTAATGTTTTATCTTTTCATTATATAACTTATACAAAACAATGTCGATGTTTCACATCTGCCAGGGGTCCCATGACGGCTTAACTATTTTCCTTAAAGTACAATAATTTAAGAATATTGTCTGAAACTTTGAAGTGAATTCGACTAATACTTTTCGATTTATTCAGCAACTTGCCTCTGCCCGCGACTTCGTTCGCGTGGAATAGTTACTTTGGGCTAATGCTAACACGCAGCGGAAGCTCTCAAGAGCCCCCGATTTTGATACATTTTTCATTGGTGCTCCACCCCTATTGGTCTTAACATGATGATATATACCCTATAACCTTCCTCGATAAATGAGCTATATAACACTGAAAGAATTTTTCAAATCGGATCAGTAGTTCCTGAGATTAACCCCCTACAACGTCACAAACGTACAAATTCACAAACTTTACCTCTTTATTCTTTTATATATAAATTCCTTCTGTACGTGTGTATGTCACTGGACTCCTAAACGGCTGGACCGGTTTCTATAACATTTTGATTGCGTGTCTCAGTGGATCCGAGAATGGTTTAGATGCACATTGGACCCAGTAGGTGACGCTGCAGTTGGTTTTTGTTAAATATATATCAATGTTTTGACTTTAGACATATCGAAATGTCAATATATTCTTTAGGTTCATCTAGCATCGGATGTACTAGGTAGGGACTAGATAAACATATAGTTCAGTTATTGAAGCTATACTTCTTTTGGCGCGTTAGGGAAAAACGATGAGATTAAATTTTTACGATGCGCGCGCAAACCGTCACAAAAAACCGACACCTTGAAGTTAGCTATAGTCAACATTTTGTTTCTTTGTATTTCTTTGTATTAAAACTTTCAATGTATTAAATACCTTGTTTCTATTGTTAGTGTCGTTTTTTTTACAAACTTAGAATCAGGCGAAAGATAATATTTATGAAAAGATTTTTATCTTGTTACGCCAAAGAAGTATATGGACATAGGTACAGACAATTTTTTTTTACTAGATGGTACTGATCAACGTAATCCTAAGTAAGCCGTACGAATAGTAATTTCTTTACATTTCCTAAGGCAAAAAGGGGTTTCAGAAAGGCTTTTTTCTAAAGCCGGCGAACTCCTGAACCAGCAACAGAGTTCAGACAAAATGGAAACATTATTACAAAATTTGTTTTTTTAAAGAGTTTGCCTAAAAATACTGGGTTGTCAACTTTTTTCTTGTATTTTATATTCAATAACCTAGCATGTATCTATACACATTTATAAAATATACAGACGAATTGATAACCTCCTCCTTTTTTTGAAGTCGGTTAAAAAAAATAGAACAGACAGCTTTATATGCTAGTAAAACGTCGATGTTTTTTGATATCAACATAAATAGATAAAATTGATCCGTCTCTCTCGGACGCCTGGCAAATGTGAAACACTAGTTATTTTTGTGATTCTAGTGACACTATACCATTAGAAAATATATATTGAATGCTTTGGAAAGCAGTATAAGCTACTTTTATTATTTAATTCAATGCTTATTCTTCAAAAATTGACATTTAAAATTTACCAAATCACTGCCAAAATCATTGCTATTAACTAGTTTGTACTTTAGTTACATAAAACTAAGGCATTTACTAAATCATATAGCGAACCAGGTTTTTTTTTCTCGAACTGACTACGCTATTGGCCTTAATTTTTTGGCCTTAACAGCTTCACCGGACTACTAGAGCGAACCTTTTTTTTTCTTTTTTTTTTCTCGAACTGACTACGCTATTGACCTGGCAAGGTCTTTACAGCTTCACCGGACTAATAGAGCGAACCAGTTCAATACATCGCTAGGGTCATACTTTAACAATAACAAAATGATAGCCACCAAAATATTTAGCTTAGCGCCATCGCTTGGCGCTTACCCTAAGGTTCATAACCCTTATTATTTTCCTCACAATCTGTCTACAAAATGTATAAATATAAAAATATACAAGAATTGCTCGTTTAAAGGTATAA
>JACEII010000007.1:3003841-3283640 GCA_014332785.1 Antheraea mylitta | reverse complement strand
TATAAATATAAAAATATACAAGAATTGCTCGTTTAAAGGTATAAGATATATAGATGTGTTTAATGTTTTATATAACACTGGCTGTGGATTAAAATTTGATCGTCGAAATACATTGAGGTGGCGCTACAGTACCGACAGCATTTATTATTGTTTAATTAATTTTTTTAATTTTTATAAAAAAACACTGACATTCCCTAAACGTATCTCATAAAAATCCCCTAACCCTCCACGGTTTCTTACATCAGTTGTTTTAGGCTATATATAAAAAAATATTTCGGACTAATCATATTCCGTGCCTAACGCCATTTTGGTGTGTTTTGGAACTGTTATATATCCTCGATAGCGGCTCAAGCCTAGGTCCGTTCCCTCGGCGTGAAGCCCTTGAGTATGCTGCTCACGTGATACAGTGACACAAAACCTCACATCGTTGCTACAACATCACACACATCACCTATACACATGTGCACGCCTACACGCTTACACGTTGCTTTCCTTTTTCAGAGAAATAAACGACAAAGAGTTCTACCCTTATTTTTCCACCACAAAATACATATAGGAGTTGTTGAGGCACGCATGCTTGTTACATATGCATGTTTCAATAACTCATATACGTATATTTAGATAGCTTAGCTTAGGTTATCTTAGATAGGTCGCGATTTTTGCATAAAACAGGCGACAGCCTAAGCCGAGGTGTGCCGTGCACCCTTGAGTTAGTCGCCCAAACATCCCAAAATCGGCTGAGTGCCTTCAGCGCTCACCTCAATAGTTCGGTGAACCTGTGAAGACCATTCCAGGTCAACAGCGTTTTCATTTCGAAAAAAAAGAACTGTTATATATTGCTTAAAGCTAAAGAATTTTTTAACATATCACCCATATGAGATGGTTCTCCTTACCTCCTCCACTCTTCATAATAAAACAGTAAAAGTTAGTTTTATAATTGTGGTCACAGAGGGAGTGAGAGTGGCTGTCTCGATTTATCGGGAGATACACCCTTATTTTTATACCCTTATTTCGTTCGTATTTTCGTTTTTTGTTAGCCCAAAGTAACTGTTTCTCGCGGACGAAGTCGTGGGCAGGAGCTAGTAATAGATAAAATAAATAAAAAATTCTACCACTTTTAAATTAATATTTCACCTTTTTTTTTTTTACGTGGGGAAATCCCTTATGGATATCCACCCTCCCCGGGGAGAGAGTGGGTTATGTCCGACTCGCACGGACTAAAACCCCACGGTGTACCGACAGACCGTGATGTTGGGGCGGCAAGGGATCGGTCTAAGCTATTCCCCTTAGATAGCCGCCCCAACGGTCCGCCCAGCGGAAGGTGGCCGCCGGGCTCCTACCTATAGAGAGGCAGCAGGGCACACACCAACTGCCTCCTCCCGCAACTGCCGTCTCTTACACCCTATCTCCCTGGGAGCCGGAGGCTCCCCACTACGTTTCCTCGCCGCCGTGAATTCGTACACAGCGGCGAGAACACCTGCCTCCAGCTCCCAAGGAAGGGAGCCGGCGAGCGCAAAGGCCGCCGCCGAGGACACCGTCCGGTACGCCCGGATCGTTCTCAGTGCCACTGTGCGCTGCGCACTGCGCAGCGTGCGCACGTTGGCGGCACCGAGGGCGTCTGCCCAGATAATATTTCACCTATGCTAAAGTATGTTCTGAGCGTGTAACGTAAGATGTATTTTATGTTCAAAATTTAAAGCGATAGAAGCCGAAAGCAAAAGCTGGTAAATTAATCAATTTATATAACAAACCTCCCAACAGAAGTACAAAGTACTATAATTTCGTAATTAAAAAATCCTGATGAAAATAAATTGATAGATAACATTGTGAATATTTTGCTATTCTCTTCTGGTGAATTTAAGACAGTCAAAATTGTTTACATTTATAAAATTGCTGGTTAAAAATATTCATAATAGTATAATTAAATTTTTGTAATAATAATTAAATGTATAGTAAATATCAATGTAATTATGATAATAATTAAATAAAAAATAATTAAAATGTAGTTGTAATAATAATTCAATAAAAATTAATTAAAATGTAGTTATAATAATAATTAAATAAAAATTAATTAAATGTAGTTGTAATAATAATTAAATAAAAAATAATTAAAATGTAATTATAGTAATAATTAAATTTATGTTAAATAATTTTTTATCCCATTTTTATTAACTTTCGACTTACAATATTACGCAAAATAGGAGGAATGAAGTCTAAGTAAAGAGGTTTAAGTTAAGTAAAGAACCTTTTTTTTACCGTAGTCCGGTGAAGCTGTTAAGACCTTGATGGGTCAATAGCGCAGTCATTTCGAGAAAAAAAATAATAAAGAACCTTTTTATACCAATAAGATTGTTTAATTATAAAAAATTCAAAGTGAGTTTGAGGAGTTCGAAATCCGAGATCTTCGAAATCCAGTGTCCAATGCTAATAAAATTAAAATGGGACCCTATAAGAAATACCCCTATCCAATGAAAATATTTTTTTCCATATTAGTTCATAAGTGACAAAGTTCTGAGTTAATATTTTAAATAGATACATACGAAATCAAAACCTCCTTTCTTTTGAAGTCCGTTAAAAATTGTATCAATACCAGCAATTTTTCTTATAAAATTGTTTTTACAATTTTAATTAAAGGTTGTATTAATAAATTGTACAAAAAAACATTTTTTGTTTAATTTCCCGTGTACAAAGAATACATACTTTTAATTACTAAAATAAACTACACACTTTACACTTAATATTTTCATGAAAAATGTATAATCATACTTACAATGATACCCTTTTACTAAAACTCAAAACGTCACAAATAAATTAAAATAAAACGCACAATTAAAAAATTAAAACGCGCGCAAAGATAACAAAATCATTCTGCCTAATGAATTGACTCCGTACGAGCCGTTCACCCGTGATGTAGTTAGTGACTGGCTGTTGGATAAGAACGTACGGACTCCTTTCTCGCTATTACCCATTCATAGTGGAGGGAATATTTTTGGCCATTGTCTTAATTCTCGAAGAAAGGTGTTCATGTAACGCCAATATAATTATATGAATTCCTTATTCAAGTACAGTTTCTTACATAATAACTGTAATTGGTTAACTTTGTTATGGTAAGCGAATGTGATTTTTTTAATCGCCCAATGGTCAATATTTGACCATAATAAGGATTACAAGTGTACTTCTTCACGTATTAATATAGAATCTATAGATGATTATCTATATATACAATATATAGTTCAATATATATATTGAATATTGTACAAAAATTGTAGATTGTAGACGTAAGAAACGTGGAATATTACATGTAGTAAATATCGTCTTCGATAAGATGAAATGAAAAAAAATTGGTATTGGAAATAAAAAAATTGGTTGTCTGTAAAGTCGATTTCCGGATGATAATTTTACGTGATAACGTCATAAAAAACATTGATGAAAGATTAATTACTTCTATTAAATGAATTACTCTATATATAGATAGATGGGGTTTTTTTTTCGAACTGACTACGCTATTGACCCAGCAAGGTCTTAACAGCTTCACCGGACTACTATAGATAGATGCGTCACAAGCCGAACTATTAGGCCAATCGCACCTCGCTATCAATTGTTCTGCGCTCATGCTTGCACGCACAGCTTAGGCAGAACGTGACAATGAGCCATGCTTAGTTAGCTTTTATAAGACGTTATCACATCAAAATTGATTGTTTCCAATTATATTGATAACAATAAAGCTTGTCAAAAACTGTTAAACCATAAATGAATATACAAAATCAATGGAGAAAGAGGAATATATGCTTAAATGTTTTATCTCTTTTTCATTTTAATCATTGTCAAGCAAAAATGCATGTTATAAAACAAAGTCGCTCTTTCTGTCTCACTCTGTTATTTACTTCCTTAGTTTTTCACAGTGCATCCTCGCAATCTCTTCCTTTAAATGAATCTCTAACACAATGTTTCCAGTCATTTCCTAAAAAATTTAACGTAATTCATATTAATGCCCAAAGCATTCCTAATCACTACACCGATATCGTATCATCGTTTGATGTGACCAACATTCATGCTATTCTCATTTCAGAGTCTTTTTTAAAGCCTTGTCTTGCGTCAGCTCTTTATAGTTTACCTGGATTTGAACTTATACGTAATGACCGTACGGGGAAGGGGGGCGGTGGAGTAGCGATATATCTACGCAACCATATTCCTTATTCAGTAATATCTAAATCAGACTCTGAATATTCCGGTACCTCTGAGCATCTTTTCCTAGACATAAAACTGTCTCACACCAAGGTGCTTTTAGGAGTTTTCTATTCCCCAAATCTGACTATAAATTATTTTAATACCTTTGAAAATCTTCTAGAACATTTTATACCTATTTATTCTCACTCGTTGATACTAGGTGATTTCAACACATGCCTTTTGAAAAAGGATCATCGCACACGGAAGTTAATTTCTTTAGTTAACGATGCAAACATGAATATTTTACAAACTAGTTCTACTCATCATTTCCCAAACTGTGAGCCCTCCCTGCTAGATCTGATGATAGTAAGTGCTACAGATCACGTAGCTTCATACGGGCAACTTTCAGCTGACGCCTTCTCTTATCATGATCTTGTTTACTTATCGTATAAGGTACGACCTCCTAAATTGAAACATAAAGTAGTAATGCAGCGTAATTTTAATAAATTAAATATAGAAAGGCTTCTCCAGGATGCTCAGATGCTTGACTGGAATGCAGTAATTCAGTGCCAAGATGTTGATAAGATGGTTGAAATATTTAACTCTCTCCTTACTCAACTATACGATCGGCATGCTCCAGTGCATGCTGTTAAGCTAAAACATTTACCTGCTCCCTGGCTAAACTCTGATTTACGTAAATTAATGAACAAAAGGAATATTGCTAAATCTACTTATAAAAAAGATCCATCTGAAAAAAATAAAACCAAATATAAGTATCTACGTAATCGGTGTAGTAGAATGTGCAGAGATGCGCAGAGACGACATATTCATGTATCTATTGAACATGGTGATGGACCAAAAATCTGGAAATTTTAAAAATCAGTAGGAGTTGGGAAGTCAAGAGATCTTGTGACAACTAATATAGACGTTGAAGCTTTGAACGACCATTTTACATCCAATGTCCACAACTTCGATTTGATCACGAAATCAGAAACATTGAACAATTTACTAAATGTGTCAAAACCGTTGTATGATAGCTTCATCTTTAATCGAGTAACTGATAAAGAGGTAGAAAATAGTATTAAAGCTATATCCTCTAATGCAGTTGGAAATGACGACATTAGTCGTAAAATGATTCTTCCTATTTTAAATATTATCCTACCTACCATCACATTCATTTTCAAGTGTAGTAATCCAGCTGACTTTTCACAATATAGACCTGTTTCGATACTTCCTTTTTTATCTAAAGCATTTGAACGACTTGTTCATAAACAACTCTCGTCATTTTTACTTGTTAATGATATTTTAAATCCGTGTCAATCAGGTTTTCGTTCCGGTCATAGTACTGTAACGGCGCTAGTAAAAGTCTCTGATGACATACGTCAGGGCATGGAAAACCAAAAGGTGACGATACTTACCCTTCTTGATTTTAGTAATGCTTTTAATACTGTTGATTTTGACGTCCTTCTAGCATTTCTTGATAATATAAATTTGGCTCCTTCTGTTGTAGAGTGGTTTGTAAGTTACTTGAAAGGCCGTCGTCAGCGTATCCGGATCGACGACAAATATTCACAGTGGTGCGAAATTACCACTGGTGTTCCACAAGGAGGTGTACTCTCTCCTCTGCTTTTCTCAATTTTCATCAATTCTATAACTAATTCTCTCTCCTCTTCTTATCACTTATATGCGGACGATCTGCAGATTTATTACCAAACACCAGTGACTGATTTATCTAATGCAATAGACATCATGAATTCAGATCTACATAAGGTTGGACACTGGGCTGAATCCCACGGACTATCCCTTAATCCCAAGAAATCTCAATGTTTACTCATTGGTAGTACTAGGCAACTGCACAAGATAGATTGGAACTCGTTAGCACCTATCTGTTTGAACAATGTTACGATTCCTTATTCCACCGCAGCCAAGAATCTAGGTGTGATCTTTGATAGCAATCTATCTTGGAAAAATCATGTGAGTGAAGTTAGCAGAAAAATATTTGCATCTTTGCGTTCACTGAGAAGAATGCGCAATTTGTTACCTACATCGACTAAAGTCATGCTTGCAGAATCATTACTTTTGCCTATCCTTGATTATGCTGATGTCTGCTACCTGGACGCTAATGAGGAATTAATTAATAAATTGGAGCGGCTACAGAATACATGCATTCGCTTTATCTATGGACTTAAGAAATTTGATCATGTGTCTGAATACCGGTTAAAGCCTAAATGGCTACCTATTCGGTACCGACGAAACAACCACATCCTGTCTCTCCTGTATAACGTCCTTCATAATCCCAATTCCCCTCCCTACCTAAAATATAAATTCGAGATGTTAGGTTTCAGAGATTCCCCATCACACCGTCTATGTTCTCAAAGTATACTCAAATTCCCAATCTCTCATACTAAATTTTATAATAGATCATTTGCAGTTCAAGCTGTACGTCTATGGAATGCACTTCCTTGCGTTATTAGGCAGGCAAGATCTGTGACAACATTTAAGAAATATCTCCACCGACATTATCTCTCGCTGTCCTAGTTGAACTGTTTTGTTGCGTTATTTCTATTTTTCTTCTTCTTTTTTTTTTTTCTTACATTTTCTATATATTTTTATTGTTTATTATTTTCTTGTAAGTCTGTGTGTATTTATATTGCCACCTGGTATTTTAAAAGATTGAATGTCTCCCTAGGGTTGCCTGGAAGAGATCGCTCTAAGCGATAAGGCCGCCTAACTGTACACATATTGTAATTGAATGTATAACTTTGTGTATCTCTAAAGTGTGTGCAATAAAGAGTTTTTATTATTATTATTATTATTATTAGTATTTTCTTCTAAACTACGAAACGGGTTTTGATACGGTTGTCACTATCGTTTACAGTACTTTTTCTATAATACATGCTTTTTTTATGGTAGCACAGCAATATGACTGCACTATGCCTGATGGTAAGTACAGTGCAATCTAAAAATATTAGCGACCACCTATTGACGCACTATCCATCGCCAGTCGCCACTATCATGCCGGCCTGCAAAAAGCTGGATATGCGTATATAACCCAAAAGAAATAATTAAGCTTCAATGGGAGGGCCCACGCCACCCGCGTGCGAGGTCAAGAGCACTAGTTATCGCGTTGCGAGAAAAGATATCTCTTTCTCGCTCGGGATTGCGCATGCACACTTGACCTGCGCAAGACGTGTCGCACTAGCGCCGCCACCGTAGTTCGACAGCGATGTCGGACCACGGAACCCTAAAAGCCTCTTCTGAGGGCCAATCACAGACCGATTTAACGACGCCTAAGCGACGCCTACCGGACTCCGCTGGAACTAGCATGAGGACAAAGGATATACCTTCTGGACGCCGATCTGAAACTCCCACGCACCGTTCTCCCCCGCCAAACCCGCGAACGCAGCCTGTTCCGTCAACATCAGGCCCATCACCAGTAATGACTGTTGAGAATGAAGCACAAATCATCAACAGATTACGCGAAGATGGCTGGATGTCTGAGGACATGTTGAACTGGATGATGATCTTCATTCGAATGAAAAAGCAGTTACCAGAAATACTCAATTAACCCGTGAAGACGTGTCAGTTATTGATACTGTCTTCGGCGGCATGTTAAAGCCAGCAGATTACCTGCTACCTACGGAGATGACTCCCGTTGGCAAAGCCGAACGAAGGAGATTAGAATCCACTGAGAGTGAGGAGGGAAGGGCGAATAAGCGCTTCCTACAATCTACATCTCCCGCCTCAAACATAACATCCCGTGTAGCTACTATCCCGGGACAACAAGACGTGGGAACGAAAATAGCGGCCCCGTAGCCGCTACCTCCGAGAGAAGTCCGCGCAAGTCGAGAAACGCCCTTAAGAACGCCCTTTGCGACCAAAACGGGAACTTTAAAATCCCCTAAGCCGTCTACGAGCCGCGTGGAAGCTGCAACCACCGAGAGAAAGTCGATAGAGACGCCCCGTGCTCCTGAACGCGTCTCTATAATGCACAGAAGCTCTACTACGAAGCAACAGACATACGCCGCTGTTACAATATCGGAACCGACACCTAGACCAGTGATTCGTCCACCCAAGACAATCGCCCCGGCTACAGAAGAGCGACCGCAGCCGGACGAGCCGGCAATTACCGCGGCAGACATAATACCGCCCCCGCAGTCCTTTGATGTCCCTGAAATTTCTCAGGAACCGAGACAAGCAAAGCGACCTAGATACCCGCCACTGATCGTAGAGAAGCTGCCCAACTGGGCGCACCACTTTAAACAGCTGGCGGGCCAGCTAGGCCGCAGACCTAATGCCCGCCCCTATGGCCAGGGGGTAAGATTTATACCCGAAGAAGATAGCGAATACAGGATCATACAGGCATACCTGACGAAGCTTGAAAAAGAGGAGAACGAACATTCAACTGATCGACCTAGAAGGATTTAAGGGGTCACTATTATCTGAAGACGAGCTCCTAATACAGATAACGTTAGGACGCCCCGATCTACAAGGTTATTTCCTCAGGAAGTTGATGTGAAAACGACCCATCAATGGCTAATACAATAAAAATAGTCCATTGGAATGCCCAAACACTCACCGGGAAACGCGGAATGGTTGAATGCTTTCTCACAGAGCACAACATCGATATCATGTTGATATCCGAGACGAGACTGAGGAAAGGGGAGAGGTACGCCTTCTCTCGATACTACGTGTATAGAAAGGATGAAAGGAACGAGATGGGCACAGCGATAAGGGGCCTTGCAGTGATCATCAAACGAAACATCATCCATCAAGTGATACCATATCTTGAGATGACATCGCTATATGCGCTTGGTGTCATAGTATCGATTAGCGGCCGCGAATATAAGATCTTGGCCGCCTACAAGCCGACCTCAACCCACGTAGAAGTCAACGAATTAAGATCACTATTAGATAGTGACTGCCCCACTATAATCGCAGGCAATCTAAAGGCCAAAAACATATGGTGGAATTCTTCACGCATCTCCCTCAAGGACAAATATTGTACAACGATGCGATACTCCACGACTATAACATCGAGGGACCCGACCAGCCCACTCACTACGGATACGCATCGGAGGATGTCCTTGACATAACAATTTTCAAAGGACTACAGACACCACTAACACAGGAGGTATTGCCGGACCTCCCGTCTGACTACAGGCCGGTGCTACTCACACTCACAGAAGAGGTCACTCGCATTCTAGCTCCTGAGAAACAAGCCAGGGTAGACTGGAACGTATTCTCAAGAACTCTCCAAGATAACACTCGGTCGATTCCTACCTCGACGGCCGATGAAGTTGAGAACCTAGCGAGTGAGCTCTGCACTTGTATAAGCAGCGCCTTCCTCGAAGCAACGACCATAACAGCGTCACACATAGGTCGCCGGGGTGGGCACCGCCCACTACCCGTGCGAATCAGAACGCTCATTGCCGAGAAGAGGTCGTTGCGACGACAGTGGCAGAGAACACGCTGCCCATTGCAGAAAACTAGTTTTTTTTTTTAAATGTCTACGCTATTGATCCAGCAAGGTCTTAACAGCTTCACCGGACTACTAAGGCGAGCGCTTAAGGCACTCAGCCGATTTTATTATGGCAACCAGCTCAAGGGTGCACAGCACACCTCGGCTTGGCTGTTGCCTATTGCATGCAAAATCGCGACCTATCTTAGCTAACCTAGCTAACTGTTCATATGTGTATGAGTTGTTGAAACGTATATGTGTACCAAGCATACACGCCTCAACAACTCCTCCATATATTTATTATCGGAAAATTGAGAGTTTTTCAGTTCGATAAGGGGAAAAAAATAAACCCTTCCACTTTCATGTGTAAGCGTGTAGGCGTGCACGTGTGTGGGGGTGATCGTGTATAGAAAACTAGACTCAACAGTCTAGTTAAGCATATCAAGAGCGCCCTAGATGACCAGGCCACAGAGTCGTGAGAACGGCACATAGATTCCATAGACGGGGATATGCCCTCTATCCACTGTCTATGCAAACAATTATCTACAGAAAAACCAGTCACAAAGCCGTTATACGATGCCCAAGGAAATCTGCACTTCCGTGCCGCGGACCGCGCAGAAATCTTCGCAAACCGTTTGGAGTTACAATTCACACCGAATCCGGTGGCAAATAGCGAATATGAAGCTATGGTCACCAGTCATGTACAATCGCTATTAGAAGAAACACCCCAACGGGAAGAAGAAACGGCATTCGTCTCCCCGTCACAGGTCTTCAAAGCGATTCGGACATTGAATGCTAATAAAGCCCCGGGCGCAGACCGAATTACCAACGCTGCACTGCGCCACCTGCCGGCTAAAACTGTCGCCGCCCTGGCGCAGCTGTAACGGCATACTGCGCTCGGGCCACTTTTCATCCATCTGGAAAACCGGACGTGTCGTGATGATACCCAAGCCAGGGAAGGACTCGAGAAAACCTGACAGTCATCGCCCCATAACTCTACTGAGCACTGTATCGAAACTATTTGAGAAGTTACTACTGCGACATCTCACACTCCATCTGCAGCCGCGCGACGAACACTTTGGTTTCAGAGCGCGACATTCCACAACATTGCAACTCGCAAGAATACTACACAAGATGTCAGACAGTGCCAACAGAGGGCACTACTTCTCAGCGGTTTTCCTGGATATGGAGAAGGCGTTTGATAGAGTATGGCATGAGGGTCTGCTGTACAAACTGTCAACGTCTCCCATACCCAGGAAAATAATACGCTTGATAGCGTCATACCTCAAGGATCGTCGGGTGGTAGTGACGGTCGAGGGGGTATCCTCTAAGGAGCGCCAAGTACGCCCTGGGGTACCCCAGAGCAGCTGCCTGTCGCCTGTTTTATGTGCGCGATATACCGACGACATTCCCCGGGTCGTTCGGGCAGAGCTAGCGTTGTTCGCGGACGATGCGGCGTATTTTGCGTCCTCAGTAAACAAAAAATACGCCGCAGACTATCTGCGTCCGACTATGGCGGCACTGCCAGACTCGCTAGATCGTGGAGAGTGACGGTCAATGTCGCCAAAACACAGGCGTTTATCACGGGATCACGCCCGTATACGCCGCCATTACTCCTACAGGGACAGAGCGTGCCATGGCTGAGGCAAGCCAAATACCTGGGAGTCCAAATTGATGCTCAAATGAGATTTGTTAAACACGTCGACAATATCATAGGACGTGTAAAAGCCACGAGAGGACGACTCCGACCTACATCCATCCAGCATCCATAGCATCCTGAATACCCACAAGAACAAAGCTTGCTATATACAATACGTATATAAGGTCACGGTTGACATATGCGGCACCGGCATGGTATGCATACCTATCTAACACCCAGAAAGAACGCCTACGCATCCAAGAGCGTCAGAGCCTGAGGACAATTGTACAAGCATCTCGTTACGTCAGGAACGACGTAATACACAGAGACCTAAAATGGGAAGGCCCAGACGCCTTTATCACAAGGACGACGACAGCTATGTTCCGTCGGGCGGACGCGACAAGCTTTCCCTTAATAAAGGGTATAGCACCGCTTCATGCGCGACCGCCAGACCAACAGACGAAACCGTCTCCAAGGAACCTGGCCTCCATAGAAGAAGGAGGCTAAATAGAAATGAGATGCCATCACCAAATGGATCCGGAAGCATGAAGGTAATCACCTGCTAAGAAGTAAGCGGCTAACCCAATGACCGATTCGTATTTACGAGCCGCGTAGACAACCACTTAAAAGTGCATTCCTCGCCCGCTCACAACCAGGGTAGGCTGAGACGACTGCCACGGTTAAGCTTCAATGTATTATAACATATTAAATGTTTTTCAAACGATTTATTCCAATGGTTGATTTTGTTCACTTTTTTTTTTTTTTTTTTCGAAATGTCTACGCTATTGACCCAGCAAGGTCTTAACAGCTTCACCGGACTACTAAGGCGAGTGCTTAAGGCACTCAGCCGATTCTATTTTGGCAACCAGCTCAAGGGTGCACGGCACACCTCGGCTTGGCTGTTGCCTGTTGCATGCAAAATCGCGACCTATCTTAGCTAACCTAGCTAACTATTCATATATGTATGAGTTGTTGAAACTTATATGTGTACCAAGCATACACGCCTCAACAACTCCTCCATATATTTATTATCGGAAAATTAAAAGTTTTTCAGTTCGATGAGGGAAAAAAGTAAACCCTTCCACTTTCATGTGTAAGCGTGTAGGCGTGCACGTGTGTGGGGGTGATTGTGTAGTGTTGTAGCAGTGATGTATATTTGTGTGTCACCGTATCGCGCAAGCAACGCACTCAAGGGCTCCCTACCGAGGGATCGAACCTAGGCTTGAGCCGCTGCCGTGGGAGGCCTAATCGGGATATTTTTTTCACCCAGATTTCAAAATGACGGATTACTCAAAAATATCCAGGTGATTTTTTAAAATATAATTTTTCATCATATAATTTGTTATTATTCCAGGTTTTCAAATTTTGTAATAAACACGATATTTTTTTAAAACTTATATTGGCAACAGTCTATTGTTCTGTGCACCATAAGGCCTACATTCGTTTGTCTGGAGCTTAAATCCTTATAGTTTTGGGCAGTCCAGAGGTAATTGTCAACGAACCTTATGAGATACATAAAAAATGTACCACAGAAAAATACATCTTAGGTACAAAAGTATTTCATGGTATACGTTTATTTCTTGAGGATAATTCGCAGTAACCATATATATCTTTTATACATTATTTACTAGCGGGCCCTGAAGACGTTCTCCCGTCCTGATTACATAAAAAAATCCTTGACAAATACCAAAACTTTCACCATGAATCACTCTATCTATTGGTGAAAACCGCGTGAAAATCCGGACAATAGTTTCTGAGTTTATCGTGAACAAACAGACAGCCAGACGCGGTAGGGGACTTTGATTTATATACTATATAAAGATGGCTGATACACGACGCTGTTTAGCGTGAAGTAGTATTAAATTTTATGTGATAAATATTTTAGTTACGTTGGGCATTTTATTTCAATCAAAACAACCCCTTACATCGTATTACGTCATTGATTATCTCAGAAGATATTGACGATTAATAATTACGCGCAACAAAAGATAATTGTTTATATAAAAATACAAAGCTTGTTTGGCTTTCTCAAACTATAAAATTTAATGCCAAACCGTCAGAAAATAATTCGCTAAGAAACTTGTGAATTGTGATAATGGTTTTGGCGGGATCTTAATTTGTCTTGTAGTGGCTTCTTCATTCATAACCTTGAGTTATTTTACTCTACATTTTGCAATATTGGTGACATTTTACGTAATATAACCTCGGTTATTGAGGATAAGGGAGGAGAATGAAAAATGATATCACGGAGTATAGATTATGAGATGACATAAAAACTCCTTAAAAATTCTAATAAGGGGTCCACCATTTTCTTAGAACATTTTGTTTTTATGTAAATGTTTATGTAAATGTAATATTTATTGGAACCAAACGAACAGGTGGGTCGCCTGATGTTAGGTGATCACCGCCGTCCATAGACACTAGCAACACCAGGGGAGTCACAAGAGCGTTGCCAGCCTGTGTTTGGGCGGAGAAGGAGGGAAAGTAGAAGTTGGGAGGTAATGTGAGCCTCCAGCGCTCTCAATGACCGAACGAAACGCATCAATGCAAGCACCATTACTTCATGTCGGTTTTCTGTGGGTCGGGTGGTAGTACCCCGTGCGAGGCGACCCATTCATGCTGAAACAAGTAGTAGCTTCAACGCGACTCTACCACTATGATTATCACAAGACACTTGTTATATTATTATCTACTTGACACTGATAGTTATAATCTAGAAGAATAGTATTCAAAAACAAAACCACTACAAATAAAAACTTGTGATTATATATTATTTGTAACACATACATATGTAAAACCGGGTGCCAGTTTTATACAAATCAAATTTTTTATTTAAGTAATTTCAACTTATATGGACTTTTTACTCATAGACACTTGCAACATCAGGAGAGTGGCAAATGCGTTGCCAACCTGTATTTAGGGATAGGGGGAGAGGGGACGGGGAGGATTATCGAACGAAACGCAACAATGCA
Source organism: Antheraea mylitta (assembly GCA_014332785.1). Lineage (NCBI taxonomy): Eukaryota > Metazoa > Arthropoda > Insecta > Lepidoptera > Saturniidae > Antheraea > Antheraea mylitta. The sequence goes on along the minus strand of JACEII010000007.1, from coordinate 3,269,401 downwards.
AACACTGTTATTTTACGTCGATTTTACGTGAGAAAGTGTATACTACCCCGAGCGAGCCGACCCATTCATGCTAAAACCAATTATAGCTTCAGCGTGGCTCTATTACCTACATGACCTCATACCATATTATAGAGAATGTAAAACTTTTCCGGATCTCTCTTGTAAATCTGGGACGAAATTCGATCCTGAAAACTAGACGTTGAGAAAATTTCTTTTTAGAGAGTGTGGAATTCAATTACTTTACCTATTATAATACAGACTTGTTGTACACATACAAACACTTTCGTTAGTATTTTTCCTTCGTCTAAGGTAAGGAACATCTGAGGTGAGAATCATAAATACTAAAAATAATATATACTAATATTATAAAGAGGTAAAGTTTGTGAGTTTGTGACATTGTGATGCTGTGGCGTTGTAGGGGGTAATCTCAGGAACTACGGATCCGATTTGAATAATTCTTTCAATGTTATATAGCTCATTTATCGAGAATGGTTATAGGCTATATATCATCACGTTAAGATCGATAGGAGCGAAGCACAGATGAAATATGTTTGAAAATCGGGATGTTTTTCCTTTTGAGAACTGCTGCGTGTTAGTGTATCTATTCCACGCGAACGAAGTCACGGGCAGAGGCTAGTACTGAATGAAAATGAAAGAGTGCTATAAAATAAGTTACTGTAACTATGGCACAGTATTAATATAAGACACAGTACGGAAACTATAAACAAACGCTCGAAAATGGTACACTCACACGAACACGTGCATCAACGAGAGGTTTTGAAAGGAATTCTATGGACAGCACCGCGATAACCGCTTAGGGATCGTGTCGACGCGCTTGTTGAGTGTGCCGGTGCGAGCGTTTATAGGGAGTTTCTATACTTGGTGTTATGTGAACTGTGATTATGGTTTATTTATATTTTATATTTACCGCAGACTTTCAGCAGAATAAAAAAATTGTGGGTGTACTTATGTACACGCGTTAGAAGTTATACTTCTTTGGCGTGACAAGTTAAAATCTTTTAAAAAAAATATTTTTCGCCTTATTCTACGTTTGTAGAAGAAACCACACTAACAATAGAAAAAAAGTATTTAATACATTGAAAGATTTAATACAAAAAACAAATTATTGATTATAGCTAACTTTGAGGTGTCGGTTTTTCGTGACGGTGTGCGCGCGCATAGTACAAATTTTTCTCTAATCATGTTTCCCTAACGCGCAAAATGAAGTATAATAATGGCGAAGTTTATGAAGAGTTTTTGGCAGAATTTTGGAATATCATGTAATGGATTTTATACTTTATTCATAAGTTTGTGTTATATGGGTATATATTTTCTAATATTGTTAGTGTTTTACAATATACAAATGAAGTGGACTGGAAATAATACCACGGAGGATATATTCTGAGTTGCCACAAAGTCTTTGGAAGGTTTTAATAAGCGGGCAACCATTTTGTTTGAACATTGATATGATCACAAGAACCTTGTAAAATCATTACCCACTCGACAAAGGCGCTAATAATCTTTATTACTTAGGTGGTAGAACCACGCTGAAGCTATTACTCGTTTCAGCATGAATGGGTCGGCTCGACTGGGGCAGTACTTCCCTCTCGCAGAAAACCGACGTGAAGTAACAGTGCTTGTATTGTTGCATTTCGTTCTGTCAATGAGAGCGCCGGAGGTCCACCTCTCCTCACTTTTCCCATCTCCTTTCCCTTCCTCCCTCCACTCCCGCTCTCTCCCAACATAGGCTGGCAATGCACTTGTGACACCAAGGGAGTCTATGTCTATGTCTATGAGCGGTGGTGATCACTTAACATCAGGTGACTCGCCTGCTCGTTTATCTCCTATGACATTGAAAAAATTTAACTAATTCTGTCACATTGTCAGCTATAATCAGATAAGACAGCGGCTAAAGGTTACAAAAATACTACTGATTTAAAAATGAAACGGAAAATCACAATTTTTTGTCTTACTGCTGATCACGTAATGTTATGTAACATGGTATGGAATTTGTTATGGTTTGGTAACAACCACATCTGTATGGTATGTTGCGGTATAACATAGATTGCTGACATTTAGATATAAATCCTATTTTTCAAGTAACCATAGACAAATATACTAGGCTTACACAAGTTATAAACTGTATCGTATTATCTTATTAATATTCTATAGTAAAGCTGACTGCCATGGGACTTTTCTTGTTTTTCTTCCCTAGGAATTTTTGGCGGGATTTTAGTCGGTCATATAGTTGATTTTATATTTTATTCATAATCTTGTGTTACTTGACTCTATATTGTGTAAAATTGGTGGTGCTTTATGTAATATGGTTCGTTTTAAAATGGTATAAACGAACGTAGAGAATAATCAACCATTAGCATATCAACCTGGAAGAAACTCATTAAAGGGCTATACGCCTCTTCCTGAAGGAAGGTATTAGCTTAGTCAGTACGCCAACCCATGACGTAGTGCCAATTTAACTAACTCCTAGAAATCTGTACTTCTATATTCTCGCATATACAATGTAGTATAAGATTTTTCTTAAGTTCAAGGTTTTTTTCACGATGGTTTTCTTCACCGTCAGCCGATAGTGTTACTTATATCAATGAGTATTACGTGAATTCTGAAAAAAATAGATGGTTTTTGACAGGGTTCGAACTTTCAGCCATCGAATTGACATTCCACTGGCCTAACCAGTCGACTACTGTAATTTGTTTAATTGGAAACTTTTAATTCCACGCAATATTAGTAACAAATAACACCCTCTATCTATAGTAATACCATTTTCGTAATGTTTGGAATTAACCTATCAGGTCATTCATCCGCTACAGCTATTTATTTTTTTATAAGTAAGATGGGTATATACACTAGTGGATCGCCATTTTAAAAGTGAACGGAATCACGCAATACGCTACTTATGTTGACTAGATGACACTTACGTCGTTGCATAAAATAAAGTTTACTAAGAATAATTATTTATGCAATGGTCATTTCTTAAATTACGTACGTATTTAGATAATCATATTTTGTGACTTCATAATGGCACCTCGGTTTAATACTAAAATCATTTTGTGATATCATAAAAATCTTTTACGTAAATTAACTGCTAGGATCGATTATACAATTGGTGTCTTAAATAAATATCCTAAAATAAGTTATGACATGTGAAAATATTTTGTGAATTACATGTGCAACTCCTGTTTGCTACTTCCGTCTGGAACTAGAACTTTTCTGTCATAAATAGTCCTAACAGTAGTCAGTCAATTCTAGACGGAAGTAGCAGAGAAATATTCAATTATTATCAAACAAACATTATACTAAGAATGTATGACATCGAATTATAATATTATGATATTAAACTGTGATTCGTGCATCACGCAAAATATCGCTCAACAGGTCTGTGTCATTGTTGCGCGATTGCACGAAACATTACTTGAAATGTTTGTTTTTGCTTGTTACGTTAAAAATATTTTTGATTTATAGGTCACGTAAGCACCGAAATAACAATTAACAAGTATGCATAATTTTCAACATGCACCGTCATGCTACTCCCATATCTGCGAAACGAAGCTTCGAGTACTTGTCGCGCTAAAATGAATGTCAAAAATCATTCCGATATAGGCACAGATTATACGTTGCCACACCTGTGTCTTTCCAATGGCTCGATATTAATATCCGCTAAACTCCTTTGATGTGTGTAAAAACCGCCAGCCGAGTTATCGTGCAGCGTCTATCGTCACGCAGTCCGATAGTTCGTAACGCATGACGATAATGTATTCCCACATCTGCATTTAGTGTGACCATAGACAAAACTTCGTGACGATATATGCAGGTATGGGAGTACCATAATGGAGTAAAGAATAGACTTTCTTCCATATGTCCCATAGATTCACCTCATCATGTCAAATTTTAATTCTCGTATTCGTATCACCTACTAATTATGAAAAAATATTGAACAATCACAACTTAACCTAAATCAGTTTTCTGCTATGTGTATATTGTAGTGAATATAATATAAGTAATATTACTGTATATGTACATATATTTTTATTTACATTACTTTGTATCAGATATGAATAAAAATTCTTTGAACTTCTTAAATTATTTATGATTGTTAGTTGCAGAAATAAAACGTGTTGACAACTATGACAGCTATTAGTTGACACTAGGGATGCAACATTTCTAATAAACATCGATTTTGCAATATCATGATAGTACATCGATTATGTGAATATAATATGTATATATATATATATGTTATATTCGGATAATTTACCACTAATTTAGAAAAAATAAAGCAAAAATAAAAATATAAAGAGCTTACGTATTTAAACACAATAAGCAGTACTTATTTTGTGAAATAGATTCCGAAAAACAATAATTTTATGAATATTTATACGTACTAAGCGGTTTCTTTCTTGGTTATGTGTAGTTCTAGTTTTTAAAATCAATCGCAAAGTATACATTAAATTTTGTTACAAATAATGAAACATTATTTATAAAGAGCGATATTATGTTGATGTTAGGGGTTTCGATAGTAAAGCATTCAAATTTATCAACAGTAAGTCGTATATAAGTATTAATATTGAGTGATGTGTTGTCGATGTCAGAGGTTTTAGCATTATGACATAGTAAAATATCAATGTGAAGAAATTAGTAGATTGACGTTTTAAAACAACCATGTTTCATTTGCATCCTTAATGTGTTTGAGGAAATGAGTGGATAGCGAATAGATTAGATGTTTAGCATATGATAGACATCGTTCTTATAAAGTGATATATTGAATATGTATGGATATTCAAAATCGATTTTAAAATATTCGTGTATTGTTTGCATCCCTAGCAACACTCAAAATTGAACTAAATCCTATGTCAAAAGGAAAATCGATGTGAGAAAACTTGCAAATAGTGAATAAATTATTTGTAAAATTTATAATATGCATTATTAAATAGAATAACAAATATCAATAATGGACGTGAAAAAGGTAAACGAAAGTTCACGTAAAAATGCTCCAAATGTAGCACTTGACGCTGTTTTACAACCTAGCCAGGATTTGCCTGCAGAAACACCAATAGTATCAGGATATGATTGGGAAAATGGAATGGATTATAACAAGATATTGGAATCTTACGCGTTGTCAGGTTTCCAAGCCACTAATTTCGGTAAGGCTGTCACTGAGATAAATAATATGTTAAAATGTCGCTCTGTTCCATTAACTGAAGAAAATGGTGACCCTTACGAAGAAGATGTATTTATTAAAAAGAAAACAAACTGCACAATATTTTTAGGATACACCTCGAACATGATTTCATCAGGTTTGAGAGACACAATAAGGTTTTTAGTTAAAAACAAGCTTGTTGACTGTATTGTTACCACTGCTGGTGGTGTAGAAGAAGATCTGATAAAATGTCTTGCTCCAACATACATAGGAGACTTTAATTTAAGTGGGAAAATGTTGAGAACTCGTGGAATCAACAGGATCGGAAACCTATTGGTACCAAATGATAATTATTGCCTTTTTGAAGAATGGGTAACTCCAATACTCAACCAGATGCTTGAAGAGCAGATGTTGGAAAATGCTATTTGGAGTCCGTCGAAAATTATCACAAGACTTGGTGAAAAAATTAACAATGAGAGCTCTGTTTGTTACTGGGCATGGAGGAATAACATTCCGATTTTTAGTCCAGCTCTGACTGATGGTTCTTTAGGAGATATGATGTATTTCCATTCTTACAAAAGACCAGGGTTAATTATTGACATTTTGAGTGACTTACGTAGACTAAATACAATGGCAGTGAAGGCTAATAACACTGGAATGATTATATTAGGAGGTGGTGTTATCAAACACCATATATGTAATGCTAATTTGATGAGAAATGGTGCAGATTACACAGTTTATGTAAATACAGGTAGTGAATTTGATGGTAGTGATGCGGGTGCAAGACCCGATGAAGCTGTCTCTTGGGGAAAGATTAAACCAAATGCCACACCAGTAAAGCTGTACGCTGATGCTACACTAGTGTTCCCGTTGATTGTTGCTCAGACATTTGCGAAGCATCATTTTAGTAATAAAAAAAATGTTTAAAACAGTTTTTTATTGTCCTATTATTCTTTTGTGAACATGAAAAAAAAAGCAAAAATGTACTCTGCTTATAAAAATCCTGTCTAAACTATGTTATTTTTATTTTCACTCTACTCCACATGATTATCATACTGCTTGCAATACATGTTCACAGCAAAAATATATATCCCTCAATGCTAAGGTGTTTACAGAAAAAAATAATTCCTTTATATAATAATACTATATTAAATAAAGATATTTTGATATTTTAATAAGAACCAAGGTTTATGAAAGAAAATTTAATACAAATAAAATCTATCTATATTGTTTGTTTAATGTGCACACAACATGCACTCCTATAATTTTATTTACATTGTCAGTATTTTATTATTGAATACACAATTGTTTATATGAAAATCATATACTTCATTTTAGTGTCAAAATTTGTCAGAGTAACATTAGACTGTATTCTTATTAAAACAAAATAAGTTTGAAATTCTCGCATAATTATTTTTATTGAAAAGGCATCTGAGAATCCTAGACTATTATTATTATCATCTCCTAAACATTATTCATTCAATATCAAACAGTATGTAAAATGTAATCAATAATACATAAGCTAAAATGCTGATTTATACCAACACTAGCCCTCAAATCATGAGAAACCTGCAATGATTTGTTAAATAAAGTATGTGTGCATAAATGTTTATATAAAGAGTACATATAAGAAAACCGAAACAATTATTATTGTATAGACACTATTACAAACTGTTGTTTTGTGAACAATTGAACATATTATTATGTATTGCTGAGTTCATAGAAAAATAAAAACAAAAGCGCCATCTTCACTATACTGGTTATAACATATTATATGATTGCCATATCAAAAAATATTTTTGTTATGTTTATGTATTAGGAATGTAAAATTAAAAATATTAATTGTAAAATTCTTTTAATATAAATCATTATAGATGATGTACGATTAATTTAGGATATATAGTCTAATTTATTTTTAAATAGTAGAATGCGAATGAACTGTCAAATATGTATGATGTGTCTAGTTCTATGAAACATACGAATGTGTGCCAAGATGCACCTACTAGGGATGAGATCAATGTGCTATTTAGCTACACAGTTTACATAATTAAATAACTATTATCTTTAATAAGCCTCAATAGATAACTCAGTGGCAATGTTCGTACATTGTAATGATCGAAGTAGGTTCAATTTTATTTTATGAACTTGAGGTTTCATTGAAGGTACATATTGGTGCTCATTGTTCTGGCATCGTAGGGTAAATGAATCATTTTCATTAGAAACCGTCTGTTTAATAATATCATTTATTTTTCGTCAAGTAGCTGTAACAGCACTTGCAAGCAAGTCTTCTTCCATTCTGCGTGTTGTATATGTTAAATCTCATCGTCACTTTATTTCTTCATTTATTTAAGACATTGACTAAATACTAAATTACTGACAGCTGCCTGTCGCTTTTTAATTCATTAATTACTTTCGTTATATTATCATATTAAAATATGAGTATATTATATAATTTCCAAATATATTATTATTATTTTTAATAGGCTGTCAAAGTTATCTAAGTAATTCCTACTTTCAGTATACAAAATGTTGTTAAAAAGGCTAAGATTGATTATAATCTTAATGTTTTTCAAATTATTGTCTTACAATTTTTTTAAGTATTATCGAGAGTTCTTATACTTTAACAATTTAGAAATTGCATGTACAGAACAATTAAATCCATTTATGTCCTATGAATTATGCAAAAAATGTTCATTCTTATAACCCATAGATTTTAGAATATAATGAACGATATACAGGCAAATAAAAAATAACGTCATAAATAGACGTCTGTCAAGATTTCAATGAAATGTACGGACAATACTGCAGATTTATTAATACGGATTAAAGACACGTGTATATTAAAATTATTTGTATGAATAGTTAGTAATAAAATTAACTACTCATACTAAAGATAAAATTGAAAATGAACTAAAACCTGTTTTAGTATCAAGCATATTTTTGCTACGTTTGAAGTAGCGCATAAGAAACATATATATATTAATAATTTATTTTAAAAAATGAAATATAATATAGCTATGTATCTTAACGTATTACAGTTTTGTAATTATGATAAAATCAAATATACAAAAAATAGATTTGTATATTTGTTATTTATAATGTTGATATTTTACCGGAGTTACCACCGTTCCTTACATCTACCATAAATATAGCACGCTATTTGAAAATCGCCGTTATTTCACTGCATATCCCATCCCTCCGATACTTTCATTGCATGCATTCGGTATCTGTGTGCGTGTTTTAAGCCAGGAGCGCGAGTGACCACAGAGTACGAGTGACTCCCAGTACAAAGCTTGCCCAGTTCTCGACTTGTTTACTGATCGACCGTCATTTGCAGAGGCGCCGCGCGGTCGGGCGCTTTGCTGCGCTGTATTTTACGTCGGGTTCCATCAAATAACCGAACATGTTACTCTGTGTAGTTCGTTAGCATATAATATTGACGATATTTACCAACTTTCATTCATACAAGTGCAAGTTTCACATAAGAATAAAATGATAGTGTTCCGATCGGTTTTACTCCTTGTAATCCTGTCTGGTAAGTGGAGTCCCTTTTGCCCTTTGATTCGTACGGCTATTTATAGTTTCCCCGTTGCAGACATTTAATGGGAATTGTTAGAATGTATAATATGTTGCATGTTTTGACTTACGGCGGCCGCTTTGATGCAATATAGTGTGTTTGAAGACGACAATTATGTTTTCTTTGATGTTTATTGTAAACTCCGGATGTTTGATGATTGATGCGGTGTTACTATTGTGAAGGGAATGCAACTTTGTTTACATTTAGTGGCAAAGGAGTTTAATGGCATTTACTTTTAATTCATAAAATATTCAAAAATATGTGATATGATTTATTATTATTTTACACGTCGATTTCATTTTTGTGTAAAAGATTTTGGCGTTTATCGAGAACTAAGTGTTTCATGTTTTAATTTTGCCAATACAAACTGATCCCCAACATTTAACCGATTTAAGTGGCTTCTATCTATTTAAGTTACTGTACTAAGTAAACTAACTGTATAAAAGCTACTGCTCATTCACTCAATATGTCGTTTAGATAATATTCTTAAAAATACTGATAGTAAAAATCTTATAAAATCGGTTTAACCGTCTCAAAAATAATGAGCCTTTACAAAATATACACAATTTAATCTCTATTATAATAGAGTTTACGTATGTTAAAAACATATACATATACATGTATATAATCTATACATATAATAAGAATGTAAATGTAACGTGTCTAGACTTTCGATTTTCGTGCAGGTGTCTAAGAATAAGTAATAGAATATATTTCAATCATTTTTAGAAATGTCTGTATGTCTTGTATGAACACGCATCACTGCTAAAGTACTAGATTAATGATAAACCCTTGGCAAGAAAATTGTAAAGTATATCCTTGGGAGTAACTTAGCGTTTGTTTTATTAAAATCGGTTCACTCTATCAAAAGTTATTGTAATTTTAATGACGACGCGACTTAAGTACGAGAGAAAAGTAGACAAGTAAATGGACTTAATACATTCGTTTAATGACTTTATTAATCACTGTTATTTTTACGTAAGCTTCCACGCAGACGAAGTCGCGAGCACAGCTAGTTAGTACCTATATATTTTCATAAACACAGAGTTTAGATATCTATTTTTGTTTATTGATATTGGTTACTATTATTTTCGTATATTCCGTGCATGTATTTTCATTGTACTGTGTTACTCAAAGGATAAGATTAAACCACTACTTACATACTTACTTACATCGATTCGTACACAACTTGCCACCAATCCTAATATTTTAATATAGTTTATCCATCGAGCCGTGAACGCTACGGCGCGGGACATTGTGGACTATAACCTAAAAATGACCATAAAGAATCATCTTCTATCTATACTATAATAAAACTGTAACAAGTCGAAATCTGTACATTAAATATTTTTTGAAAATTTTAATCAGGGTAGACTATGTTATCGATATAGAAGCCAAAAATAATCTTTTTACAATTTTTGTCTGTCTGTCTGTCTGTCCCTATGCACACGCATCACTCTGAAAGTACTGAACCAATCTTGATGAAACTTGACATAGTGATAACTAATTTTACGAGATTACATCAAATATACTTTTTGTCTCATAAAACGCAAAGGGTTCTCCAGGATAAAGGATTAAAGTCTAGAATATAAACCCGAATTACTCTGAAAGTACTGAACCAATTTTAACGAAATTTGACACGGTGATAACTAATATTAGAAGACTACTTTGTCCCATAAAACGCAATGAGTTCTCCAGAATAACGAAAAACAAAAATTTGCAGTTAACGTAACTAGAGTTTTTTGCGACACCTTAGTACAAGAGCCGGCAACGTTAAAAGAACAAGAATTTTAGAATACCTGGTTCTTTAATACATCAATATATTTTTTTTTATATCATAAGAGGCAAACGAACAGGTGGGTCACGTGATGTTTAGTGACCACCACCGTCTATAGACACTAGCAACACCAGGGGATTTGTAAGTGCGTTTCCAACCTGTATATGGGGGAGTGTAAGGGAACCTCCGGCACTCTCACTGACCGAATGAAACATTACAATGCAAGCACTGTTATTTGACGTCGGTTTTCTGTAAGTATTCTGGCAGTATTAGCCCGAACGAGCCGACCCATTCATGCTGAAACCAGTAATAGCTTCAGCGTGGCTCTACCACCTACAGAAATTATCAATATATCAATAGACAGAATTTAGGACACTTGGTAGCGGGTTAACGTTGTATTTTTAATAGGCATTTTGATTTATGATTAATCAATAATAAGTTTAGGAACATTTTTTTCAGTAACTTTTAAACGCAATTAAACATTCAGACACATTTTTTTATAAACAATCATATATATACCCGCTGATATATTTTATAAATAAAAAAAAAATGTGGTGTCGTGGGACACCAGGTAGGAACGAAGTTCTTTCGGCTAATGTGGAATCGACACTATTTGGAAAAAAAAATCGTGCTCAATTTTATGTAATCGTAATTCAAATTATCAATTAAAATAACAAAATATATCTCTTTATTTTTGTTTGACAACATAAAATTACATAGAATTAGAAATAATTACAAAAAGGGAGAAAGAGAAAGATATTATACACTACTCGCTTATGTATACGACTGTCGCGCCTGCGCACGTTTCATTTAACTGTTTTATTCCATGCACTTTTCGTTACAGTTTTACTATCACATTTTTTTCAGTTCGGTCGCGCAGCAAAATCTCTATCTCCTCCAAGCCTGCCGTAAGGAACTTCGTTCCAATAATAAATTTCAAATCAATTATTTTTTTTCATAGCAAAGAACCAATTTCATTTTATTAAACATTATTGACCACCATATACAACGATAAACGTAAACGTATGACTTGGGATTGACGCCATCTCAAATATATGCGTCGTCGACCATCAGGCTATACAAAGCCGAAATACCTTGGGCCGGCGAGGTGAAATATCTTGGTGTTACTTTAGATAAACACTTAAATTTCGATTCACACACAGAAAGAGTGCGAAACAAAGCCGTATGGTCTTAGGTCGTTTCTATCATTTGCTTTGTCATAAGAGTAAAATATTCCCCAGACAAACTCACTTTATACAAAACTTGCATCCGTCCGATTATGACGTACAGTTGTTCGGTCTTTGCACATGCGCAAAATCGTATTCAAAAGTTGCAGGTTCTCCAGAACTGAGCCCTACGTAAAATCACCGGTGCCCCATGGTACGTCCGGAATAAGGATCTCCACAGGACCTGGACATGCTTTCTGTCTGCGCGTATATAAAATCACTTACAGGTAGTTATTTCGAAAAAGCCGCGAATCATCCCAGCCCGTTAGTGGTATCCGCCGCGAACGATGAACCCGTACCCAACGCTGCGCAGTATAGAAGACGACCGCGACACATTTTTACCGACCCTCCTGATTCAATCACGTCAGCGAACGATCAGTATCAGCCTGTCTCTTTAAACAGAGCGTGTTCTCACCCACGCCCGCATAACCGCAGATCACGCCGCCGTGGTCTGGGACTAAATTTCGCTCCCGTACACCAAATTAGGCCCTTCTCGGCAACGGCTCAAGCCTAGATCTGTTCCCTGGGCGTGGAGCCCTTGAGTACGCTGTTCACGCGATACAGTGACACAAGAGTTCTACCCTTATTTTTCGTTATCCTATCCTACATAGTTTAGAGGATTTTTTCCTACACAAAATACATATAGAAGTTGTTGAGGCACGCATGCTTGGTACACATGCATGTTTCAATAACTTATATACGTATATAAGTTACCGGACTACTAAGACGAGCGCTTAAGGCACTCAGCCGATTTTATTTAGGCAACCAGTTCAAGGGTACACGGCACACCTCGGCTTGGCTGTTGCCTGTTGCATGCAAAATCGCGACCTATATTAACTAATCTAGCTAACTATTCATATATGTATGAGTTGTTGAAACGTATATGTATACCAAGCATACACGCCTCAACAACTCCTGCATATATTTATTATCGGAAAATTGAGAGTTTTTTAGTTCGATAAGGAAAAAAGTAAACCCTTCCACTTTCATGTGTAACATGTTTCATTCATCATCATTCAGTGTTTCATGTGTTTCACGTGTGTGGGGGTGATCGTGTAGTGTTGTAGCAGTGATGTATATTTGTGTGTCACCGTATCGCGCAAGCAACGCACTCAAGGGGTCCTTACCGAGGGATTGAACCTGATGTATAAAACTGGCTTGGTTTGAAGGTGATAGGTACTATGTTGTGAGTGGTACAGAGATTATTTATAAAAATATATTGGAAATATATTTCAAATACGTTTTTGAAAAAGTTTATAACTCTTAGACAATAGTTTTAAGCAAGTGACATTTGACGTTTTCGGCGGGATGTTTGACGCTTCGATACGGTGTTCATATATTTTTCTTTAATACAATGGAGTATAAAAAGGTTTTAATACAAGTCGAAGATAGTTATGATAAAGTAAGTGGTAGAGATGTTTATTCAGTTTTATGTAGGTTAGTTTTTATTTTAATTGATCCTGGTAGATGACGCTACGAATGGGTACTAGGTTTATTTAAAAAATGAATACATGTAATCTGGGTATATGTTTAAGTGAATCCGTGGATAGTTTGGATTCACAATTGGAAACGGTAGTTGTGGCTGCAATCGGGTATCAGTTTTATTTGCGGGGTGGTAGGTCTTTACAGCCTGACTGGGTCACAACCACCATGTACATGACGAAAAAATCCGTAATAGTGATTCGCTTCTGCGCGTCACGTTTCGGGATCATCCTGTGCATATCCAGCTTTTTGTAGGCCGGCATGATAGTGGCGACCAGCGATGGATAGTGTGTCACTCGGTGGTCGCTATTGTTTTTGGATTGTACTGTGCTTACCATCAGGCATAGTGCAGGCATTTTGCTGTGCTACGATAAAAAAAAGAAACAATTTTTTCGCGTGATAACCAATTTGGTGCAAACGAAGTTGCACGGGTCAGCTAGTACATAATAAAACCGCCATAAAGGAAAAAAACATCATTAAAAAATATACTCTAAAATAGTAAAAAGTTCATTCAAATTAAAAAAATAGTTAAGTTAAAATAATCTGTACTATTTAAATTTAATATTATAAACAGGTAAAGTTCGTGAGTTTGTGGCGTTGTAGGGTGTATTCTCAGGAACTACTGGACCGATCTGAAAAATTCTTTCAGTGTTATATAGCTCATTTATCGAGAAATGTTATAGGCTATTTATCACCACGCTAAAGTCAATAGGAGCGAAGCTCCAATGAAATATTTTCAAAATCGGTTTTTTTCCTCTTGAGAGCTTCCGCTGCGTGTTAGTGGTAGCCCAAAGTAACTATTACTACGCGAACGAAGTCGCGGGCCGGGGCTAGTACTAAATAAATAAAAACCACCCAATAGTTGCTCACAGATACGATTTTTCATGCAGACAATTAAAAAAATCGAAAGCCAAAAAAAGTGCGGCCCAAGGGTCTGCAGAACAGAAGAAAAAAATAATTCTAATATACAATAATCAATGATTGTTTCCTTGTTTTCTATGCGTTGACGTTTTGTTCGTCTGATTGCAATTAAATATTGCATACACGTCTCTAAGGGTACAGAAAGTACATAAGATTACTTACATCCTTAAAATGTGCTGTTCCTGAGCAAATAGGTCAAGACCTACATCTGGGAGAGCGAAGTACAAGCTAGTTTACAATATGATGTCATAACCAGAGTTGTGTTTGCGATTTGTTTGAACAGTCACCGTCAGGCCTGCCTCGGCAAAGCACCATTACACCCTGAATTTCAGTAAGGTCACATTATTACAAGAACAATTCGGAAAAGTTAGGTGAAACTTTTCGGTGATCAAAATTGATTTAACCAGCGTTTTTAATGTACGAATCCGGAAATTCCTTCTTAGGACTTTACTACACTATCATCAACTTTTCTCTATTTTTTATAAATGTAATGTACATATATATCTTCCGGAAGAAATTCTTTAGATGATAGTGAGAACTGTATCTAAATCAACGTAGTCAGAGTAGTCCAGTGAAGCTGTTAAGACCTTGGTAAGTCAACAGCGAACTCAGTTCGATAAAAAAATCTAAATCTGTTGCGTAGTATAATATCGTTAAGTTAAGTAACAGTGCTTGCATTGTTGCGTTTCGTTCGGTCAATGAGAGTGCCGGAAGCCCACCTCCTGTCCCCTCGCCCTTCCCTTCTCTATCCTTTACCCTTTCCCCCAAAGACATGTTGCGAGTGTCTATGGACGGCGGTAATCACTTAACATCAGGTGACCCGTCTGTTCGTTTGCCTCCTCTGAAATAAAAAAAAAGTTTAAAAGAACTAAAGTGACACAGACAGACGCAATATGCGAGTATGTTCTATAATATTTATATATTAAAATTGTTGTAAATATTGTTGATTTTCATATGGAATAACAAATGTTTATATATCAAGTATACAATGTATTCTTAATGAAGTAATTTTATATATAAAAAAAATATTTTCAAATTGACATATAGTTATAAATAGTTTTAGATATCTAAAATTTATTGATGTCACATATACAAACTTTTTTGACGCGTGAAATCATACCATGGCCCTATGAATTGATCAAAATTAAAAAAAACTTACGAAAAAATAATCTATTGTCATGTACCGCATTCTAATCACTATGCATTGAAATCACGACTCTATTTCGATTACTTAGGGCTTATATTAATCGACAACCTCTGTAATTGCTTTTCTCTGTCTGTCAGATAATGGCTCTTATATCATTTTAGGGTCATCTTACCTGTCATCAGTCGCTGGTAGTATTTATGTAATTAAAACAAATGAGTTATTTTTTGTTCGCGTTCCTTTATAATTGTTGAAATTTTAAATTTATGAAGTAAAATTATAATAATTCATGTCCGTTTTTGTTGGGTTTATTAATATGCATCCTTCAGTTTGTTATTTTTTTATGTTGCAGTGTGCAATCAAACAGAAATATGTAATCGAGTTATTTCACGAGATAACTTTTTTTACGATATGATTTTTTTTTTGGCAGTCTTACTATTATTCGATATTAGATTACTAGCCTCTGCCCGCGACTTCGTTGGAATAGTTATTTTGGGCTAACTAACACGAATCGGAAGCTCTCAAAAGGAAAAAAAAAAATTTGAAATATTCTTCATTGGTGTTCCGCTCCTATTAGTCTTAGTATAATGACATATAACCTATAACCTTCCTCGCTAAATGAGCTATACAACATTGAAATATTTTTTCAAATCGGACTAGTAGTTCCTGAGATTACTCTCTACAATGTCACAACGTCACAAACTCACAAATTATAGCTCTTTATAATCTATATATGAATACGTGAAACAAAATCTTTATACCCCTTTTTAACCTATTTCCCGTGAACGGGTGAACTTAAATTTTGGCATAGTTAAAGTTTATATGGCGGAGAAGTGCAGCAAGCTGTTTATTTTATATAAAATGCATTACAAGTACATTAAATTAATTAAAATATGCACTACTCACACTATTGCTTGAATTTTACACAACATATACACACATGTAAATAAAAAAGACATTTTGACAGCCGTCAATAATTACGAACTTCAAAAAAGGTTGTGAAGGAGGTTGCTATGCTCGACTGTATGTATTTTTGACTCTTACGTTCCAATTACCATCTTTCATTCTACATCCAACAATGATATTATAAAATATACTACTCGAATTTTACACAACAATTACACAATAATATGGACACATGTAAATAAAAAAGACATTTTGACAGCAGTCGTCAATCAGTATGAACTTCAAAAAAGGTTGTGAAGGAGGTTGCTATGCTCGAATATAAAAAGGGCGTTTAAAAAAAAATATATATTTTTCCTCGGAACCACGCTCAAAAGTTTCGTTTTAATGCCCAAATATGCCTCTGAAAATATGAGCACTTAATATTGATATTTAGGTTGTCCGCATCGCACTTTTCGATTTCCCATAAGAATAACATAGGAAAAAAGTTTTTTTTTCTTTTGATTTATGTAACTAATGAACGATATATCGTATTGCAATACCGATTCATTATTTTTGTAGAGAATTTAACGTTCTACAAAAAAGGTTTGAAGTCAATTTTTGATAAATCAACTCAGTCAAAAGTTATTCAAGGTCAAAGTTTAACTTACCCTCAATTTTATTCACTGATTTGGCAGAATATTATGTTTTTAGAAAAATTGAAACCAAAACATTTTACAAAATATAAATTAGACTTCTGAAAACTGTTAACTTTATTTCCTGCTTTATAGTAAATGTGGACAGGGTACTTAAAACGAATTATCATTGACAGTTAACCCGACATTTGAAAATTCTGGTAGTGTAGCGTACCAGCGTAGTGTGTTATGCTGAGGTTATGTAAGGAAATTTGCCTAACAGCCCTAAACTCAGGTAGGGCACGCCCCCGGCGCCATCTTTAAAACCACAGATAGGTTGTTATTCATGCCAACAAACGTAACTAATTATATCGAAAATGGTAGTTAAAAAAATCGAGGCAGTAAGGGACTGTCGACACAAGTGAAAACTCAATATAATACAATAACCGTCTTCTGTTTTGAATTTTTAAATAAATTATAGTGTGAATTACTTAAATATCTTAATTTGTAAACTGAAATTATTATCATTAGTCTGGTCTACACATTTATTTGCAATCAATAAATAATTATATATATTTTTATAAAGTTTATAATTAATACTAGCGAGCCCGGCGGACGTTGTCCTGCCTTGATAGAAAAAAAAACAACCGCAGCGCCACCTACCGGGTCCTATTTTGAATCTAAACCGTTCTCGGATCCACTGGAATACGCTCACAAAATTTCATCAAAATCGGTCCTGCCGTTTAGGAGGAGTTCAGTGACATACACACGTACAGAAGAAATTTGTATATAAACATATGATAGGCTGCATAATCTCAATTCATAGTACACAGGCCCTTATACTACGCGTTGTTAGGCTGACGCAAGCCACGCAAGCGCAACACTGCCGGTGATGCTAACGAGCATGTCATGCCGCGAAATTATATAAATTTATCTCCTCCAATAAAACCGCTCAGAAAATTAAATATACCGTACGTCAATATGAAAAATGCCATTGCTAAATTTGAATTCATGCTACTGCTATTCATGAAAACTGTCTAAAACGATACCGTGATTTTAGTACAGTACTTGGGCGACCGAGCCTAGCTCGGTTCTTTAAAAAGCATTTTAAAAAAAAGTTTTCCATGAATAAAATCCTAGCTAGATCGATTTATCGTCCCCGAATTTACCTACATACTAAGTTTCACGGAAATTGTTGACGCCGTTACCGAGATCCTGAATATATACAAATATAAAAATATACAAGAATTGCTCGTTTAAAGTTATTAGATAAATATCTGAAAAACACATTTTGTGGTCCATAGCCTACAATTGAAAAAAAAAAAATGTATTTATAACATAACTATTAACATCAAGAAGTCGGTCATTGACCCTAATAATAACACCTTGTTTGTACAAGAAACAGAGAAAGCAGATCAACTATCAGCGAAACAGATAAGCAATCAGAGAATTAACGCTAACAAACCCCCAACTAAGGAGACAAAGAGGAAGCCATCGAGTTTTCGATTCGCTGTAACACGCCACCCCTGCGATCAGGGGCGCACAACCCGCAATGCCAAGGGAGCTCGACTATAAACATGTCCATGTTTACGACTACTGACTTATCCACTGCGGTCTAAGTCATAAACTAAAGCGATGATTGCTTAGTTTTTATATTTTTAATTCGATTTGTGTTGTTGCTTTCTTTTTCGAACTGCCTACAGTGTTGGCCTGACGGGTCTTCACAGCTTCCCTGGACTACAAAAGCGAGCGTTTAAGGCACTTCGCCGCTTGGCAATAAGCTCAAGACTGGCCAGACTGGCCGAAACTCGGTATTACCTTGGATGCAACTTCGTGAATCTGTCTAATCTAAAGTGCGTTATTGTATTTAAGGCCACTTAAGTGGAGGTTCAGCGATCTGGGGGCCCTTGAAATTGTTCCTATTTGGCTGAGTACCTTAAACGCTTGCCCAAAAAGCCGAGTGAAGCTTTGAAGACCGGTCAAGGCAATAGCGGTCAGTCAGTTCGATAAAAAAAAGTTCGCGAAAATTCAAATTTTTTTTTTATATCATATAGGAGGCAAACGAACTGGCGGGTCACCTGATGTTAAGTGATCACCGCCGTCCACCATAGACACTAGTGCGTTGCCAGCCTGTGATTTGGGGAAATGAGGGTTAAGGAGGAAAGGGAGATGAGTGGACAAGGATGGTGGGGAAGGGAGGGGAGATTGGTCTCTGGGGCTCTCAGTGACCGAACGAAACGCAACAATGCAAGCACTGCTACTTCACATCGGTTTTCTGTGAGAGGGTGGTACTACCCCGGACGAGCCGAACCATTCATACTGAAACCAATAATGGTTTCAACGTGGCTCTACTACAATAACGTAGTTTTCAACACCTTTTATCTGGTAACTTTAATATTTGATTTTTAAAGCGATAATAATTTAGTTGGTAGCGTGTCAATGTACCTAGATTCGAATCTTAACAACCGAGTTTGAAGTTCTCGGTGAAGAGAAACGTCGTTACGAAACCATAGCATGTTGGTAGAACTTTTTTGAAAATCCGCCTAGTTAGCTTTCACCCTTAAGTTGAAAAATCTGTCGCCAATATATATAACTTATCGCCCTCGCCTGCCGTTTATACCACTAGGTAATTTAGACTTAAACTTTCTAAACCGATCCAAATTCAACTTTATGTAATAGTCATTGAAGTTCATTTTCTCAAATCATATAGAACGAATTTTCAAACACGTAATGGCTCGGTAACGTTGAATATTTTTTTACTGTATATTCGAATTCCTAATGAATATTTTTGCAGTATATTTTGATATGTCGGCAACGGTTGCCATAATCGATATTTGAAAAAGGTACGACCCGTCGCCATTTTGTGTATTGTAAATTTAATTGATATTTTGTCTATAGTTTAGCGGGCTTTCAAAACTGTCAAAATTCTAATGTAATGCATCAAAGGAGTACTAAATGTAACATAGCAAGGAGGTCGTATATGTCGTTTTTGCAATATTGAGGTTTATGTAATTCGGAATCAGGAAAAGAAGTAGCATCTAATTTTGTTTTTTCTTCTGCTATAAGCTTCTGTTCTCAAATTATATTCAATTAAAAAAAAAAAACAAGTTACACGTACTTCGCTAAAGGTGCTGCACTGGCTTACAGACTTTTCGACTTTTTTCCAGTTTGTGTACATAGTTTCGTTTCTTTTCTTTACGTAGCGGGGCGGCAGCAGTGACCGGTGTTATTGCAACATACGCATTGTGTAACAATCAATAGGTGAGAAAGGGAGAGCACTACGTTGATCACACTCAAAGTCACGATATTAGCAAAGAGCATTTCATTGAAATTACAATGTTATTAATTGAAATGCGATACCGAATAGCAAATAACTCGATAGAAGAATAATTGACAACATTTTATAAAAAAATACTGTAAGATAACATTCTATGGAAGCTTTTTCGACGTTATTGTCATCTTTAATCAAATGTTAAAACTTTGTGGGACCGTGTATATCTGTTTTTTTCTTCTTATTCTTCTATTTTGTAGATTGTTGGTCCGCACTTTTTTGCTTTCGCTTTATTTATTGTCTGCGTGAATAATCGTATTTGTGAGCAGCTATTGGGTGTTTTTTATTTATTTAGTATTATTATAACTTAACAATTTTTTTTTATTTAAATTAAGTATTTACTATTTTCGAGTGGATTTTTTAATGATGTTATTGCTTTTATGGCGGTTTAATATGATCCTTTATGGCCATTTTTAGATTATAATCCACAATGTCCCGCGTTGGAGCGTTCACGGCTCGATGGATGAACCTACTAACCGTTCTCGATCCAACTTATCTAATAGTTATCGATCGTCCCTATTGTATATATTACTATAGCTGATAACCTCGGCTTAGCCTGTGTAGAATTGAACGAGAAAAAAATAGTACCTACTGTGTAAAAGTGCGCGTGAGGCGCATTATATCTCTTTAGTTCATAATATTTGAACAGTACTTTATTTATTTTTCTAACCTAAAAGTAGTAGATGGTAGAGACAAGCTGAAGCTATTACTAGTTTCAACCGAGGTAGTTCCACCCTCTCACAGAAAACCGACGTGAAGTAACAGTGCTTGCATTGTTGCGTTTCGTTCGGTCAGTGAGAGCGTCGGAGACCCACCTACCCTCCGCTTCCTTCCTCTCCCCCCCACAACACAGGCTGGCAACGCACTTGCGACTCTCCTGGTGTTGCAAGTGTCTATGGACGGTGGTAATCACTTAACATCAGGTGACCCATCTGTTCATTTGCCTCCTATGATATAAAAAAGCCTAAAATATACTTTATAATATGTGCTAGTGAAAGTCCCCTCAAAATTGGTCTAACCGAATTGTTAATTCACTGGGACAAACAGACACAAAAATTATATTTAGTAAAAAAACTATTATTTTAACATTATAATCAATCACTACGTTTGTTTTGTAAATTACTTGTGTGTTTTTACTATAAATATAATTACATATATTTGTCATGAATTAAAACTTCGCCATAAATTCAAAGAGATTAGCTACAGCGCGAAGTCACCGGGGATAGGGGTTGTCATCGCGTAGAGTAATTGGCGGAACTACTTACACTAATACAGTCCTATTAAGGAATAAATGAGATAGGTATACTTATAAAATTATAAGCATGATTTTGTAAGAAAATAAAGAATTGTAATATTCATATTAGTAACGTTGTTTACAAGATAAAGGAGGTTTTGGCGGCATTTTAGTCTGTCATGTAGTGGATTTTATATTTTATTCATAATACTAGCTGTTGCCCGTGGCTTCGCACGCGTTTTTTTTTAATATATTAAATAAATGTAAAATCGTGATTATATGTGTAAAATTTCAGAAATACTCTCGCAAAAATATTTGTAAGTAGGACACGCACATCATATACAGGTAACATGTACATTATATATGTGAATACTAACAGTGTTTCGAATGGGATGGGATTTATCATCAGCTACATATCTGGAACTTTAAACTACTATATACCATCCTCAGTGCTCACTTACACTATATAAGAAAGTATTAAGCTATGCATTATCGAACAATATGTGTTAAATCTTTTATTATAAAGATATAATGTGCCCATATTGTCGATATAATTAAGTTATTAATATATGTTGCTATAAAATAAATTACATACAAACATATGATTTTCAATTATATTTATTCTTGTAGTCTAGTACAGCGTACGTCTCACGCAGATGTTTACAGTGAACAACATATTTTTGATCAATGCACGGGTAACAATTCATCACTAAATATCATAGTGTAAAACAAAGTCCTCTGCCACGTCTATCTATATGTCTGTTCGCGTTAAGATCAAAAACTACAGAACGTATCTTCATGCCGTTTTCACCAATATATAAAATGATTCTTGGGCAAGGTTTAGGTATAGTTTGTTTTATTATCAGTGCGGGCAACGTCTGCTGAACTTTAAATAAAACAGCTAATTAGTTAGTTATTCGCCCGTAAAATTCCCGTTCAAATATTACTTGTAATCCGGTGAAGCTGTTAAGACCTTGCTAGGTCAATAGCGTAGTTATTTCTAAGAAAAAAAACCGTTCAAATAGATCCAGCCGTTATCAGATTAGGCCCCCCTCGGCAGCGGATCAAGCCTAGGACCGTTTCCTCGGCGTGGAGCCCTTGAGTGCGCTGCTCGCGCGATACAGTGACACAAAATCTTACATTACTGCAACGACATTACACATATTACCCCCACACACATGCACGCATACACGCTTACACATGAAAGTGGAAGGGTTTTGTTTCTTTCCCTTACCGAACTGCAATAGTTTAGAAAATTATCTGATACGTAATATATATAGTTGTTGTTGAGGTATGTATGCATGGCACACATATATGTTTCAACAAACTCATATATGTATGAGTAGTTAGCTTAGATCAGCTCGGATAGTTCGCGAATTGCACATATCAGGCAACAGCCCAAGCCGAGGTGTGCCGTGCACCCTTGAGTTAGTTGTCAAATAAAGTCGGTTGAGTGCCCTAAGCGCTCGTCTTAGTAGTCCGGTGAAGCTGTTAAGACCTTGCTAAGTCAATAGCGTAGTCAGGTCGAAAAAAACTCCTCTTATATTATAAGTGTCTATGGGTGTCGGTGATCACTTAACATCATGTGACGCGCCAGCTCGATTGCCTCCTTAACATAAAAAAAAATTAAAGCAGATTAATAATTTTCGCCGTAACTTGTTTGTGATTCGAAGTCGTGTCGGGTGTATTATCTGGAATTTGTTTCAAATTTCTTATACATACGCGAATGCTTACTCTACAGAACACTATCACATAACGCTTCTAACAATTTATTTATTTCTTTGAAAAGGAATGTGCAAATTCACTGTTTGTAATATTAACTGTAAGTTGACGCTCGTGTTACAGAGCTTCGCATTCAAACAATTTCCACGTAGAAGAAGTGCGTGTAGATCAACATTTTGTTGAATTAGTAATAAAGTACATTTCAATCAGCTCATTTTTATAAAAGTAGTGCGTTCAACATAATTTTTTTTTCTCGATTTGACAACGCTATTGTCCTACCAAGGTCTTAACAGCTTCATCGGACTACTAAGGCGAACGCATAAGGCACTCAGTCCATTTTATTTGACAACTTGCTCAAGGGTGCACCGCACACCTCGACTCACGCAATTCGCGACCTATCTCAGCTAACCTAAGCAAAGCTAACTATTCATACAAATATGAGCTGTTGAAACATATATGTGTACCAAGCATACATACCTTGACAACTCCTATATATATTTCGTATCGGATAATTTTCTAAACTATTTCAGTTCGATAAGGTAAAAATTAAACCCTTCCACTTTCATGTGTAAGCGTGTATGCGTGCTCGTGTATGGGGGTGATATGTGTAATGTTGTCTCAGTGATGTAAGACTTTGTGTCACTGTATCGCGCGAGCAGCGCACTCAAGGGCTCCACACCGAGGGAACGGACTTAGGTTTGAGCCGCTGCCGAAGGGGGCCTAATCTGGTGTGCGGGAGCGAAATTTACCCCTAAACCACGACGGCGTGATCTGTGGTTACGCGGGCGCGTTCACGTTAAAACTTCAAAATCATTAAGCATATCTTTGAGTACATTTATTATTTGTTTCTTTAAAATCGGTTTAGACTATCCAAAGTTATTGTAATGTCTGACGATAAATACCAACGTCTAATAATCTATAATATTTATATACGCTTGTAAATCCCAGTAAAATTCACATTTAAAAGAATAATAATAATTGTTATTGTGGTCAAATTTCGACCACTGGTGACATCTAGTAACTAGTACGCAAATTTTAATATATAAAAACCCAGTAACCTGATGTTTGCCAATGATATTACTAATATATTGCCCACTATGAACTCCGAAACCACGCAACCGATCTCGATGAAAGTTTGCATTTATGCATGTAATAGCCTCTGCCCAAGATTTCTCTTGGAATAATTACTTTGAGCTAATGTTAACGCGCAGCGGAAGCTCTCAAGATGAAAAAAACCCCGATTTTGAAACATTCTTCATTGGTGCTCGGCTCCTATTGGTCTTAGCGTGATAATATATAGCTTATAACCGTTCTATGATAAATGAGCTATATAACACTGAAATAATTTTTCAAATCGGACCAGTAGTTCCTGAGATTACCCCCTACAACGTCATAACGTCACAAACTCACAAACTTTACCTCTTTATAATATTAGTATAGGTTATAATTATACTCGTAGTTATATCATTAGTATAGATAATTTGGTCCAACTTGGTCGATAAGATAATGTATCATTCGATTAATGGCCTCAATATTTTTAATTATAAATGAAATTACTGTCAATGTTGGTTATTGTTATTCATTGTAACTTTCAAAGTCTCGAACAGATGGCGCTTTAAATTAATTTGTTGATAGAAAACTGTAGGGGTAACTGTTATAAGTCGCATAGATGGCAGCACGTTTTAATTTTTAAAATAGTTTATCATAATTTTAATACAATATGTTATAACTGAGGCACAGCAATACCTGGCTGGGTTAGTTAGTATATTATATAAATGGCGGCAATCAGCTTCTTTTTCTATTTTATTTTTGGTAACCAGTCTTCTATTTAGTAGACTACTACTGCCATTGTCAAGTGAGTAACGATATTACAAGTTTCTTGATATAACTTCAATGTACATGACAGCCCAAGCCGAGGTGTGCCGTGCACCCTTGAGTTAGTCGCCCAAACATCCCAAATCGGCTGAGTGCCCTCAGCGCTCGCCTCTATAGTTCGGGGTAAATCTGTAAAGACCTTTCAACTTCAACTTCCTTTCAACAGCGTATTCATTTCGAAAAAAAAAACAATGTACTAACAGGATGGTGGTCATGTAGCTAGAACTTTCCTGGGAGTTTTTGTGGCAACTCATAATCAATGCTCCTTGGTATTATTTCCGGTCCACTTCACTTGTGCACGACAACCAAACTATATTACGTAAAGCACCACCAACATTAAACAATATAGAGCCAAATATGGCATTCCAAGATCCCGCCAAAAACTCCAAAGCAATCAACATATTCCAGAATTATATGTCCCACGTTTCAGCGGTCCAAGCACTTCAGTATCACATATGTAATGTAAACGCAATTAAAACGTTGCCAGTCGTGGCACGCTAACGAATCGTCGCGATGCTTGAAGAGTTTCGAGTGCTGCAGCCGCTTGATGCTTAGGACCTCGTTAAACACGAAAATGTATATATTTATATTAAAAAAATATTAGGTACAAAATGAGTTCAGTGGGCGTAATTTAACCTTTACTAATTTGTAAATGTAAAACATTGACGCTTTTCGCGTCTGTCCGAGTTCTCTTAGTTCTGAAACGATACTTTTAAAGTTTTTTCATATAAAATACATATGTGGTATTATTAAAAAAAGGTTAAATACGTATTGAATACTTGCTTTAAAAAGGTGTCGTATTAAAAGCATCGCGGACGCTGAATGTTCGCCATCTTGCTCTTTTGATTAGGTTAGGTTAGACTTGCGAAAAGGATAACGCGAACTTGCCTCGGACGACCGCGGTGTATTTAATACGAAACCTTTTTAAAGCAAGTATTTAAAACGTACTTAACTTTTTTGTAACAACACGGATGATGTTTAGGTTTTTTTTTTCAATCCCCTATAATTTAGCAGCAGTTAATTTGACTGTAATGAGCCAAAACGTCATTTATAGACAATAAGATATTTTTTTTTAAAGTACTCACAGTTGACTGAAGTCATATATTTGGTATAAATATCTTTCAATCTTTTGAAAGATTGATACTATTCTCGAAGTTTGAACAATGTGTCGAGATTGTATATTTAATTATTTAGGAGCCTTGAATCTACATTTAATGGAATTTTGGATACTACATCTATCTTATTATGTTCCAGCTATATAGCTAGATATATAGTATAAGCTCTAATTATAATTTGTATGGACAAAATTAATTTATATCTTCCTTTGTTTCAGGTATTGGGACCGTGTTAGCAACAAAAGGTATATATTAAGATATTTTCTGTTACCTATAATATACCAGAAAACCAAAGGAGATTATCTCGAACAGTAGTTTAAAGTGGTACTTAACTCATAAGATTATTAAAAAGTTAATTCGTACTCGTATTTCGTTCATATGGTTTTTGAACGATTCTGATTTAGACGTCCAAAATTGTTGGGTAATCCCTGTCATTTGGATGGGATTTTAAGGAAAGGAGTGTCAATGTGGAGACTTGTTCTTCTTCGGAAAACTCTTAAATACGGAGTCGTTGTTATATTTTTTACCAGCCTTTGCCCGCGACTTGGTCAGTGTGTACTAGTTATTTTGGGCAAACGCTAACATGTGGAAGCTCTCAAGAAGAAAAAAGGCCCAATTTTGAAACATTCTTCATTGGTGCTCTGCTCCTATTTAGTCCTATAGTGATATATAGCCTATAACCATCCTCGATAAATTAGCTATATAACACTGAAACAATTTTTCAAATCGGACCAGTAGTTCCTGAGATTACTCCTACAACATCACAAACTCACAAACTTTACCTCTTTATAATATTATTATAGATTATTGTATTGTTGTGCGTTTTAAATATATCAATTATATAATAGACTAGCTTTTGCACGTGGCTACGAGTGCTTTGATTTAGATTTGAGAGTCTATTCTTTAAAAACAAATATTGGACTTCTCAAAGTATACAAATTAAATTTTTGAATCCTATATCAAAATTTGTCCATCTCAAGGGATCATAGTAGAAGGTAAATGAATGATACTTGGTGAGTTATTCAATAAAACAAGCAGGATAAAAAATGAATTTCTGATAAGTGAAAAAAAACCCTATGTTAAATAAATCGGAAAAATCCGTTTAGTTGTTTTTGATTTTATCGCCAATAGACAAATAGACGTGGCAGAAGACTTCGTTTTGTAATATGTAGTGATATCTATGTAATACCTTTAAATAAGTATTTCTCGTATATTTGTGTATTTGTATATATTCAAGATCTCGGAAACGGCGTCATTTATTTCCGTGAAACTTAGTATATAGGTAGTTTCGGGGACGATAAATCGATCTAGCTAGATTTTATTCATAGAAAACTTTTTTAACGGAGTTTTCAGGCAACGAAAAACTATAGCTAGAATGTAAAGGTAAATTTCGCCACCGCTGTCAAAACAAAAATAGCTCAGGTGGAAATTGGTTGCTTCGAAAATCCGTGTAACCCCAGTTCGAACCCGAGTGGCAGTAAAAGATATATACTTTTTTTGTGACGAAACGCTAATTTTGTGAGGCAAACCTAACAGTTTATTATACTTTAATAATGTTTTTTAAAAAACCGAGTTTATAGAATAGAAAAGAAAAATCACAAACCTACAGTTGCTCAAGATCAATAATTGTTTGCATTGTGTCTCTGCACAAATCAAAACATCTCTCGCAATGATTAAGCGGGTATCGGTGGCACATCCTCGAGTATATCTCGTCTTTGTCACACGCGTATAATGCGAAGGGGACGGCACAAAAGAATGCTTCGCTATTCATGGAGCGAGGCGACGAGACGCGACGGAGCGAACGCTGGACTTGTCGATGACAATTATTTGCGAATAGGGAGATAGATGTGTTTTTGTTTTATCGATATTTTTAAAGTAAAACTTCTAATAATGGCTTTGGAGAGTTTTTGGCGGGATCTTGGAATGTCATGTAGGGGATTTTATACTTTATTCATAATCTTGTGTTATTTGACTCGATGTTTTGTAATATTGTGGTGTTTTACGTAGTATAGTTTGTATACGTAAATACGTTATTGTGCGCAAGAGAAGTGGATGGGAAATAAACCACGGAGCATAGATTTTGACTTGCCACAAAAATTCAATGGAAAGTTGTAACAAGACGGTCACTATCTTATTCATTGAAATGATCGTAAGACATTTGTGATATCATTACGTCACCACCTGAGAACACCTCCTCAAGTTGACTTTTTGCTGTATTTTTTTTATTAAAATGTTTCTCTGTAATACATATTTCTCTGTAATACATACGTTGTACTTCTATCGTGTATATTTACGACACACCATGTTTTTGATGCGAAACATATATAGGCGGAGGGTAAATCTGATTATTGGCGTGGCGACGCAAAATATGAACTTTGCAACACTAACGGAATACTCAAAAACATTTTCAACTTTATCTGGTTAAATATAAGATTCAAACTGTTTTGTCGGCCACTCGTTCTACTAGTGTTACGCGGCACGCGACTACGACCTAGCGCCCTTTGATAAATGCCGCCAAACAAATCGCACCTGCGCTTAGTTCAAATTTTGTATGTAATGAAAATGAATATTTAGGTAATAAAATATATAAATAGTCATTATTTTACATAACAAATTTGTAATGCTTTGTCTTTTCATTAGCCATAGCTGATTCCTGGCGTAATCTGTTCTTTTATGTATATAACTCATACAAAACAATTTTGATGTTTCACATCTGCCAAGCGTCTCGTGACGGCTTAATTTTTTTATGAAATTAACTTAATACGATGTATATCGTAGACGTTCGGTCTTAGTTGGACATCAGTTAACTTTGTCTACATTTTTTCATTAAGAAGCAATGATCTTTTACTAAATATGAATCACAGTATTTATCGCGACTAGACTGTTTAAATCAACCGCATCTATGCAATCATGAGAACTAAGACTTATTATTATGTGATTCAAGTATGCGTCCTTTTAAAAAAAAATACGAACGAGCAAATAAAGGCTATCGTTTACAAGATGACAGTAGAAACATGCAAAAAATATAAAAAGAGTTTCACATCACTACCTTAGAAATAGACATTGCCACTTGATGACTCCATCACTAACATCGCGTGCATTCAGAAGGGAAAATCTTTTACGTACTAGAGTTCACGTCTATGTCAAAATACTAGGCTTCTACGCACGGCTTCGTTCGCATTAATGTAGTTTTGACTTTATACCTCGTGTTACTATAATTTCATCATGGTCGGTTCAATGGTCGAGGCGTGAAAGTGTAACAAACAGACAAATTTACTTTCACATTTATTATATTAGTAAAGATTCTGTTGTGTATATGTATTCTTAATTTTTTGAAGTGATCGGAGTCTGTCTTGTAGTGGATTTTATATTTTATTCATAATGTTTTGTTACTTGACTCTGTATCTCGTAAAATTGATGGTGATTTACGAAATATAGTTCGGATATTTTGCACAATAAGTGTAGTGAATGGGGGAAATGATACCACGGAGCATGAATTCTGAGATGCCTCAAAAATTCCCTGGAAAGTTCTAACAAGGAAGCCACCATCTTGTTGTAACATTAAAATAATCACATGACCCTTGTAATATTATTAAGGACCTACTAGATAATGGCAGTGGTAATCTGTATATATAAAAGTGACTGTACAATGCCTGTTGGTAAGCATAGTACAATCCAAAAACAGTGGCGACCACCGAGAGACATACTATCCATAGCCGGTCACCGCTGTCATGCCGGCCTGCGTAAGTGTCTTTTCACGTTGCGCTTGAAGGACCCCATGTCATAGGAAGGAGGAAACACACTGGCCGGGAGATTGTTCCACAGCTTCACGGTACGGCAAAAATAGAACGTAGTGAACTTTTTAGTTCGTGCCCGGATAGGATTCACCGTAAAACTGTGGCTTCGAAGACCAGCGCGCGTGGTACGATTATGAAAAGGAGAGGAAGGGATCAGATTGAATAGCTCATCAGAACACTCACCATGATACAGACGGTAGAACACGCTCAGTGAGGCAATGTCTCTGCGCAATTGAAGCGGCTCTATAGATTCTGTAACGTCTGTATCATTGACAATGCGGACAGCTCGTCTCTACAACCTATCCAGGGCATCTAGTAGGTATTTGGCGGAACCGTCCCAGAGGTGCGAACAGTATTCCACGCAAGGCCGAACTTGTGCCTTACAAAGGAGGTATAGCTGATCAGGCGTGAAAAACCGCTGCACCCTGTTCAGGATTCCGAGTCTCCGAGATGCAGTGGAGATTACGCTTCCGATGTAGTCCCTGGGATTAAGGTCGCTGGGAATATTTACACCCAAGATATTGAGACGTTCTCGCATTGCGAGCGAGATGAAGAGTAGGAATGGGGGTAAATGGAGATGTCTTTTATGTAAACGCGCACACCTTGGTGTTTTGTTAGCATTAAACTCGACCAAATTACTTGCTCCCCATATTGATAAGCGATGCAAGGATCGGTCGAGCTCAATGATAAGTTCCTGCCGTTTCTTTTCTGTTTCTCCCCGGCCGCAAGAAGGCTTGCTGTAATATAACTCATGGATGGTACTATCGTCTGCATAGCAATGAATACAGCCCAAAGGCAACATATCATTGATATGCATAAGAAACAGAGTAGGCGAAAGTGCAGAGCCTGTGGAACTCCAGCATTTACTGACATGAGCTGCGAATCACGTCCTTCGACAAGGACACGAATTCTGCGCTCATGCAGAAAGCCAGAAATCCATTTGCATAGGTTGTCAGGGAGTCCATACGTCGGAAGCTTCGAAAGAAGACCACGGTGCTAGACCTTATCGAAGGCCTTGGCAATATCGAGACTGATCGCCAAGGCCTCACCGTTCTTGTCAATTGCCTCCCCCCAGCGGTGCAACACATAAGCTAGAAGATCACCTGTTGATCGGTTTTGGCGAAAACCATACTGCCGATCGCTAATTAGCGAGTGATCTTCCAGATAGCGGACAAGCTGGGTGTTGATGATCCGCTCCATGATCTTGCACAGCACTGAGGTTACGGCAATTGAACGGTAGTTGTTAGGATCTGACCAATCCCTCTTCTTGGAAATCGGTTGAACATTGGCTTCTTTCCAAGCTCGAGGCACGACACCAGAAACGTGAGACAATCGGTATAAGCGCGTAAGTGTTAGAGGTAACTCGGCTGCAATTTTTTTTATAACAACCGCTGGGATATCATCCGGACCGCTAGCCTTTCGAACATCGAGTGATCGTAGTTCTTTTAATACGTCACGTTGCCTGAATCGTAATTCCGGCATAGTGACACCGCAGTATGGAATAGTAGGTGGTTGCGTTTTACGATCATCGAGCCAGTAATTCGTCGCAAAGAGATTGCCTAATAGTGTCGCTTTCTCTTGCGGCTCATAGGCCAGTGTCCCGTCAGAGTACCTCAGTGGCGGCAACGTTGACCGACAAAAATTGGCTTGCACAGCTTTGGCCAGACTCCAGTAGGTTCGACTGTTAGTCGAATGACTTACGAGTTCATGACCTAAGCGTGCAATGCGTTGGGCATCCGCTCTATTATAGGCCCTCTTACAAGCTTCGGTAGCAGAATTATAGGCTGTTTTGAGGGTGTTGATATTAGGATCCTTGTTAGCGCGACCCTTGATCCAATCACGGTACGTGGCTTGCTTCTTACTGACAGCATCAGCACATTCGCGATTGTACCAAGGGCGTCCTCCGCGTTTACCAACGATGTCTTGCATCAATCTTGCGATGCGTGATATAGTGGCCGGTGTACATGTAATATTGATATTTTGTATCAAGTTTGTATAGACTACCATATGTTTGGTGAATTAATAAACTGTATAAAAATGTAGGATTTGGTAATTGGATAAGGATCTTAAAATATATCTTATTAGATACGTTTTATTCATGACGACGTAGGAATACTGTGGTGAATGTCAGTTTTGTATATTTTAAAGGCTTTCATTGAATAGAAGAAAAATGAACGACAATAGCCTAGGTTTCGACCGTCGAACAATGATTTCCGTTTCCGTTGGCAACATGGCGTGTGTTTTTTCAGTGCATGTTCTCTAGATTGTTAATATTTCATATAAATGTATGAAAAATTGATTCCATGTGTATACTATTTTTTCTCTTATTTATCTTACTTTATTTATTTGTTTTAAAGGTTTTTAGTTACTTAAGTCGTTATTGCCGTTATAAAGAAAGCAATATTTTGGTATTTTTAAGTTGGTAGGTATCATTCAGTACGGTATTGTCAAAATGGCGGTCAAATTTTTTAAAAATATTTTGTGACTGTAAAGAGTTAATGTTTAATGTTGTTAAATTTATTTTAACCAAAAATGCTAGGTTTTCTTGCTTTTCTCGTTAAATCATTTAACTTTTTGGAGTGAAAGTTCTTTTCGGACGGTGTGAATTCAATTTCATGAAACGAACATATATAGCGAAAAAAACAGCTAATAAATGTATAAACACGCTGAAAAGCTTAGACTTAGTTTCCCTAATTACCTA
Organism: Antheraea mylitta; assembly: GCA_014332785.1. Lineage (NCBI taxonomy): Eukaryota > Metazoa > Arthropoda > Insecta > Lepidoptera > Saturniidae > Antheraea > Antheraea mylitta. Next base: position 3,236,827 of record JACEII010000007.1, on the reverse strand, counting down.
ATTCCCTAATTTAATCACATTAAATTTTATAATAAATCATTTGCGGTTCAAGCTGTACGCCTATGGAATGCACTCCCTTGTGATATTAGGCAGGGTTAATCCATGACATTATTTATTATTTTAGTACATTTTCCAAGAAACCTGCAACAATTTATCTCACAAAAATCTATAAAATCCAGACTAGTTAGATTTACATTGTTATTATATGTATTACTTAGCAAAAAGTCTCATTTTCACACTATTAACGACATTGCACATAAAATAATAAATTTTGTCCCCATGCAATAAACCCTTATTATTCGAAGCATTAAAAAAATGGCCGCTATATATTCGATGCAACGGAAAATGTCGCCGTTTTTCCGCGCCCTTTTGTTCCATTCGAAATGTTAGTGTTGCTAGTTTTTTGTCCCGCCGCGCCGGATTGATGGACCATTGTGTTGCAGTTCGCAAAAATTCCGCCGTCGAATAATTGATAAGTCTGCTATGTGATATTTTTTTGCTTTCTCCTTTATGTCGATTCGTTTAGAGAATTAGATCGTTTTTCGGGGCTCACTATTGTTCGGTTTGGATTCCATATCGGCTTGTTTGTTTTACGTCTAGGCCTGTTATAGAATTTTAGGTCTATTGTTTTAGTTTTGTGTGACTTGAATGTTTTGTTTTTTTTTACCATACCTCTACATACATCGGTGGCAAATATTAGTTCCACTATTAATTATATAATTACTAGTTAAAACATTATTCTACGGGGACGTAAGATGATTTATTTGTTAGTAAAATAATATGCCGCAAGATTTTCATTTAAAATTCATCATTTCATTCTTGTAATCCGACATGGTGTAACCAGTCTTATTATTTTTTTTATGTCAAGGCAGGCAAACGAACAGGTAGGCCAAGTTTTGTTGGGGAGGGGTTTTTTTTATACTACTGGTGGCAAACGAACATGCTTGTCATCTGATGGTAAGTGATCACCGCCGTCCATAGACACCTGCGACACGAGAAGAACCACAAATACGTTGCCGGCCCTTAAGAAAGGAGTAGGCTCGTTTCTTGAAAGATGATAAACTGTAATACTCCGGGAACATTGCCCCTGGGAGTTCGTTCCAGAGAACTGACGTACGTGGGAAAAACGAACGTAAGAACCGCGCAGTGGAGGACTTCCAACCATCGACATGGTACTAATAGAATTTCAGTCCATGACGAGTAGTTCTGTAATGGAACTCAGCAGCAGGAAGCAGTCTGAACAGCTCTTCAGGGCACTCTCCGTGGTAGATCCTGCAAAAGACGCAAAGCGACGCAACGTCTCGACGAAGCGCCAAAGTATCGAGCCTTGAGGAAAGCAACTGGTTGCCGATGATCCGAGTCGCTCGACATTGGATACGGTCAAGAGGAAGTAGGTGACATTGAATAGGAGTGAATAGGTGTGGGGAGAGGCAGGAGAGGCAGGAGAGGGGAGATGGTCTTCCGGCGCTCTCACTAACCGAACGAAACAATGCAAGCACTGTAACTTTACGTCGGTGTTTCTGTGGGACGGGTGGTAGTACCCTGGGCGAACCAACCCATTCATGCTGAAACCAGTGATAGCTTCAGATCAAAAAACTGATTAATAATGTAATCAGAATGTATTAACACGTTCACGCCGGCGCGTACCACCGGTGGTACGTATTCGATTGTGCTATTAGAAATAATGAGAATTTAACGTTTATTCATTCAAAATAGCACAATCGAATACGTACCACCGGTGGTACGCGCCGCCAGAGAAGACAGTCTAGTACGGCCCACCGGTGGTACGCGCCGGCGTGAACGTGTTAAGTTCACTTATCTACATTTGTCTCGTTTTTAAGCCGCATTGAAATTAAATTTACATACACTAGTGATAAACCGAACTGGTTTTATGGAACAAAGACTAATTGTTACTCGAAGATATGCTTTATGATTTTCTTGAAGGGGTTTCATCGTGAACGCAGTAATTCAACAGTGTTGCGAGCACATACAAAAAGACAGTATTAATATATAATATAAATTTCTAAAGATGAATGAAATGTATTTTATTATATATTCCAAGATACTTGTAGCTATTCATATTTTTATTACATGTATACAAACAGATTTTAACATTACAGTATGTATTTTGCTTTGATGTTTAATCTACTGGCCTATGCACGCGACTTCGTTGGCCTAGATTAGTTACTTTGGGCCAATGCTAACACGCAGCGGAAGCTCTCGAGAGGAAAAAAAACGATTTTAAAACATTCTTCATTGTTGCTCCGCTCCTATCGGTCTTAGCGTGATGATATATAGCCTATAACCTTCTTCGATAAGTGAGCTATATAATACCGGAATAAATTTTAAATTCGAACCAATAGTTCCTGAGATTACCCCCTACAACGGCACAATCTCACAAACTTTACCTCTTTATAATATTAGTATAGATGTACTTTTTCCGTGAAAACACAACTTTGCATTCTAAGAAGCCTATAGCGTAAATAGTATGAAAAGAGTCAGTGAATAAAGTTTGTTTACAAACATAGGATATTGTAGCATACCATAATAGGAACAAAGAAATTATTATTTGTTGTATACACAACAGAACAGGACAGAGATACGCCAAACAAAACTCTATTACGAAAAGGCCCCTTGAAAAATCTACATAAAGTGTGACCGGAAATCCAACGTATTCCGAGATGCCAAGATATGATACGGGTTTTTAGCGAACGGCTATATTTACATACTATCATTTGATTGCGGTTTCGCTCGTAATAACGTAGATTTATCTTAAAATATATAATAACAATATTGTTTTTCCGAATGAAATGTATGTGCAAAATTCATTATGATCGGGTTAGTCACCCGCTACCCGCACAGACTACAGCTGGGGTTAATAAATTATTTTGTAATCAGATTATCAACCTGATTGAAAGTAATCATGATTACATTAAACTGGATTACATTTAATCAAGTTTACATTTAATCGAGATTACATTTAATCATGATTATTGTGTAATCATTAATCGTGGTTAAAATATGTGATCATTAATAAAGATTATGGTAATTTGCATTCAATATTTTCATAGTAATTCATACCGCTATCCTTACCGTACCTTTTTTTTTTTACATGGGGAAATCCCTATGTGGATACCCCCCCCCCCAGCCGGGCCGCTGAGGGTGGGTTATGTCCGACTTGCACGGACTAAAACCCCATGGTGCCTTCACTCACCTATAGGCCGGGAAGTAGGAGCTGCCACTGGCAATGCGTCTACTCCCCTGCAGGTGAAGGCCCCTCATCAGGGGCCTCTTCGCAGTCGAGGGGTCGGAATGGTAGACCCCTCAGGGGAGGGCGACAGTTGCCCTCCCCGACGATCATGGGAGGCGCATCGGCACAATGCGCCTTAACTACACGGGCCTGTGCAAATAACTGCCAGGGCGACAGACGTGCCCGTGTCCACCGCCCGCAGGCCCTTTTTACGGCGGCTTTAAGTCATTGTTGACCCTGCGCCGCCGTGGTCGTCGACCGCGGGAGGGTAACTGACTGGTCTGCTCCTTCTCTCTCTTCGCCGCCTCCTTTACTTGCATAACCGCCTCGCAGTAGGAGGCGACGGAATCCCATCCGGTCTCGTTCTCGACCATCCTACAGATGACGGTCGAGAGTGAGAGATCAGGCCCTATGGCCGCGATGAGCTCACGACGTAGCGTGTTCCAAGCAGCACACTCGGCAAAGGTGTGCTGCGCAGTGTCTTCCGCGCAGCCACAATGGTGGCACCCTGGCAGCAGCTCCCGGCCTATGCGACACAGGTAGCTCCCGAAGCAACCATGCCCCGAAAGCATCTGTGTCAGCCATCCTTACTGTACCTACCACTACCGTACTCGCTTGTGAATTATAGCAAACATACATGAAAGTCTAAAATTCATTGATTGTGATTATTAATCTCTTATAATTGGGGTGAATTTAAATTTATGACAAAGTTTGAATACAAATATAATTGATTTACACTATAAAACTATGTCTTATATCTACATTAATATTGTGATATTAAAAAAGAAACCGAGATTATGATTACAGATTAATAACCATCAATCTCTTGTATGATTACTTTTTTGATTACCTAAGTTAATCTGTAATCATGACTGAAGATTACAAAATGTAACTGTAATCTTTAATCATTAGTCTGATTGCAGTTTGTCCAACTCTGGTGAACTGGTGAAACGTTGCGACCTATAAAGAATCTAGAAGTACAATTTAAATTTTCAGATATAATTTTACATCTTTCCTTCTGAGAGAGTGCAACAACCTTATATCTCTTTTACTCCCACTTTGCGTTTTGTTTCTCTAAACAATTCTATATAGGTACGTCATTATCCTGTTGTTTATTAACCCTTGTCCGTTATTATTATAGACACTCACGATACTGGGCTGGTTTTATCGTAATATGCGAATGAGTTAGCACTATACGACAACCTATATGTGTGAAAGGGATAGCGAGTATGCAGTTGATTATCGTGCATTGTTTTAAATTGTAATACAGCGTAAAACAGCAAAATACTCAATAGCAGAATAACGTAAGTAAGTATAACTAAGGCGTATTTTTGAATATATCGGAGTTTTTACAATATATAAGGCGAAATGTATAAAGTTAATGAATAACAAATAAAAAGTACAGACAAAGATACCGCCAAAAACTCCTATCGAGTAAATGAGTAGAAAATCGAGTCCGCATTGACTTTACTCAGTACTTGTCCATACTGCTGCTAACAAAAACATAAAATAAATTAATTGAAGTGAAACTTATGGGAGGGCTTTGAAAAATTGATCGGCAACATTCTTGTGTGACGAAAAGTGTTGGAGGTAAGCACTGTGTCAGGTAGAGTCTTGAAAACGCCTCGTTCGATGACTGAAGTTATGCATTGGGCGTGGTCAGTACTTGGATGAGTGACCCCTGGGGAACTCTGTATGACGTTGGCTTTTTGTATTTTTTTGATCTAAATGTTTATCTGTAATATGTATTTACGACACACTCGGTTTTCTTTAATTCATCAAGAAAGCAAAGGTCATTCTTTCATACAGCCCTATAATTAAATGATGACTGAACAATCTTTCGAATACATTGTTAAATTTAATGGGGAAAAAGGTGACGCGTTAGAAGTTACATGTCTAAAAATAAAATCCGTCCGACTTAAGGGAATTCGATTTTTGCGAAAATAAAACCGTAGATCACGTATTCTGATCACGTGCCGACCTAAATACGGCACGCTGTCTCCCCTCTTATGCCAATCCCCTGTTCTTCTAATGTTTTAACTTCGTGTATGGTTTCTTTTGTCGGTCGAAATAACCGTACTTCTGTGGAATATTATCCCGAAATTATTTTTTATCGTTATCCGTCAACCTCCGCGAAGGGAAAATGGTCTGATATGTAATTAAAAATATACAAAACTGACTACGTGGAACGTAATTGATATGAGACATAATTAGCTCAGTTCCCATACAGAAGTTATTGGTTGCTCGGGATCAATTTGGCTCATCTATTCAAGATTATATTTGGTCGCGGATAGAGGCACACTGAAGCTGTAACTGGTTTTAGCATGAATAGGTCTGCTCGCTTCGGGTAGTAGTACCATTCTCTCACAGAAAACCGACGTGAAGTAACAGTGCTTGTATTGTTGCGTTTCGTTCGGTCAGTGAGTGCGGCGGAAGCCCACCACCACCACTCTCCCTTCCTTCTCTCCCCCTTCCCCACCAACACGAGCTGGCAACGCACTTGCGACTTCTCTAGTGTTGCGAGTGTCTGAAGACGGTGTTAAGTAGTGGAAGTAAACTTATTTGTTCTTCCCGACACTATGGAATGAAATGAAAATACACGCGTAGGAAAAGTTTATATTATTACCCTTAGGTCAGTAGAATCGTGACGCAGAGGTTTGTTCAGAGGCTGTTTGAAACATCTGTGGCCTTTATAGGCTGTATTAATAGTTGTGAGTACTTTAAATAAATCTATATAAATAAAAATCAATAACCGAATGTATATAGGCGCATCATTTCAGAACGGCTGCTCCTGTTTGGCTAATGCTTCCTTAGTTCTGTTTGCAATGTCATATCAAATTTTATGTGAAAGAAAATATTAGGTCGTTACCTATGGAATTGCCGTTTTGTATGAAAAAATTTAAACGAATTTTTTAATGTAATTAATTGAAGTAATCGCCTAAGCAATGAATGCATCTTTGCCAACGCAGTGGCAGTTTATTGATGCCCTTCTTAAAGAAATCAGCTGGACCGGAGGCAACAAATTCTTCAAAGGCATTTTGTACTGCCTCTCGAGTATTGAATTTTTTTCCCGCCAAGGAGTTATCCCAATTCTGGAAAAAGTAGTAGTCTGTAGGCGCAAGTTCTGGTGAGTAGGGCGGATGATGGAAAACTTCCAACCCCAGTTCTTGCAACTTGGAGACCGTCTGCTGTGCAGTATGAGGTCGCGCGTTGTCGTGCAGGAGCAGCGGAGACGAGCGATTGACCAATGCTGGTTGGAGATGTGCCAGCTTCTCCATCATTCTGTTCAGTTCATCATAGTACACATCTGCAGTAATGCTCACTCCGTTTGGTAAGAAGCTGTAATGAATCACACCGGCGCTAGACCACCAAACAGTGACCATCACTTTTCTAGGGGTAAGTTTTCGTTTAGGGCATTGTTTAGGTGCTGAACCAGGATCCAACTAACTTGCTGAGCGCTTGCGGTTATCAAACAGAATCCATTTTTCATCGCAGGTAACAATGCGGTTCAAAATTCCTTCATTTGTGTGTCTGTTGAGCAGTGCAAGGCACGTCTCGACGCGTACTTCGCGTTGGCGATCATTGAGTTCGTGGGGCACCCATTTGTCAAGCTTTTTTACCTTGCCAATTTGACGCAAATGGACCAATATTGTTTTGACGCTAACGTCGAAAGCTGCTGCTAATTCAGCCGTAGATTGCGTATCATTAGCTTCCACAATCGCCTGTAATTCGTCATTGTCGACTAAAGTCTTCGGACGACCGCGAGGTTCATTTTTCAGGTCGAAATAACCAGAACGGAAGCGTGCAAACCAATAACAGGTGGTGCGTTGGTTTGTAGTGTTAGCTCCGTAAACGTTGATGTTGCGTGCCGCTGGTGCTGTGTTGCTGCCACGACGGTACTCATATTCCACAATTACTCGAATTTTTAACGTATCCATGATGACAAAAAATATATGAAATTCGGTGAAAATGTAACACTAATCAATTAACAAATGACTGCTTTTGGAAAAAGAATTCATGTTTTTAAAATAAAATTAATTTGAAATTAGAATTCTTAGCCAAACAAAAATTATTTTGATTTGAAATGGCCAGTACTGCAGAACGGCAATTTCATAGGTATTATTTAGGGTATTTAGATAGATATTATATAGGACCTATTATTTGTAAAAACTTACGAAAAAGTGAAATATTTTCATTAAAAATATTCTATACGTATTATAAGAGTATAAATGTAACGGGTCTGTACTTTTTACATTACTAATATATAAAAAATGTTGCGTTTGGACCAAGTAATAAAATACATTTCAATCATTTTTAGATATGTTTGTTTCTGGCTGTCTGTCTGTTTGTTTGTTCGAACACGTATCACTGCTAAAGTACTGCGTTTACGATACATGCGAATCATTAAGCATATCCTCGGGTAACCTTTAGTCTTGGTTTCATTAAAATCGGTTCACTCTATCAAAAGTTATTGTAATTTTAATGACAACGAGACTTAAGTACGAGAGTAATGTGGATATGTATGTAAATGAACTTAATATATCCAGATGATTTTATTAGTCACTGTTTTTTTACGTTGGTCCCCATGCGGATGGAGTCGCGGGCACAGCTAGTCTTCGTATAAAAGTGTTAGTGAGACAGAATAGAAGACAGTAGCGACATATTCAAAATTAGGTAATACCTCTTTCAAAGTAACTCTCCCAGACTGACTTGACACTGGCAAAATTTGTATTTACGAGGCGCCATTTAAAAAAATATTGATGTTGAAGAAAATCGGTTGACAGAATACGAAACTTTACTGGAGGTCTGTTATGTAGTGGATTTTATATATTATTGTGTCTTAAATGAAAGTGGATGGAAAATAATATCATGGAGCATGAATTCTGGTTTGACATTAAACATTCGGAAAAATTATAACAATGGAGCCACCATCTTATTAGAACATTGAAATTACCATAAGACATTTATTCTATAATTTGCAATTATGAAATGGCGTTTGATTTGGCTGTATAGTCTAGATACCTTTGCCTTTGGCTTAGAATGAAGAAAACACAAACGAAGAAAACTTTACGGTAGTAAACTTTCTTATGTTCTCCTATCTATACACAGATAGCATCACGAGCATAGAATATATATTAGAGTAGAAAAGTTATTTGTCTTTAGATCGTGACGTGCCCGTTGTCGCAGGCGATTCCAGTCACGTAAGTAATAGCGTCTCGAATGTCAAGATGGCAACGGGCTAATTAATTTTTCGCCTATGTGGAATACTCAAGGCTTCCGAGTTGAAGATTTTTGGCATTATAAGGGCTTTTGACCTTTTTAATTATTTTTTATTATTATTCTCAACCTGCCAGTTTGCCTATTATTGCATTGATTTAGGAACGCATTAAACCTATTTGTAAGATATTGAAACAGTGATTTCCACCTACTTTTACACCAACACACTTCCTTTGATTACTTTTGTCAGTTTCTTTGAAATGAGCTTCTATGCGTTATGGATTGTTGGAGAGCTAAGAAAAGGGTTGTTTTTAAAATAATCTGTAAGCCAATTTTCACAATGTTTTTTTTTGTTTATAAGCCATCTTAGTGGAAAAAATCTTAGAAAATATTGAAATAATAATGTTTTTCGTCTTGCATTTTTAAATCTGGACTTATAATTATTGTTTTAATATTGTTAAATTACCAGTGTTTAAAAGTTTTTTTAAACCACAAGAAAATGAGATGTAAACTGATACTTTGTAAAAATACTTTTTTAATGTTGATATTTTGGCATATTTTGAAAGAAGCAAAACAAAAACCATGACAACTCAGAAATGGTTCATTTTTGCATAATGCATATGGGGGGTTAAAATTATCACAAATAGTCACCCATATCACTTCCTAAGTGAAATGCGTCGAATTACCAATAACCTCGTATATAGATGTTATATTATTTAACTTTAGAACATGTAAGCGTTATTTTATATTCTTATCTGTACTATATACTTAAACTATATACTTATATTATAAAGAGGTAAAGTTTGTTAGTTTGTGAAGTTGTAGGGGGTAATCTCAAGAACTACTGGTGCGATTAAAAAAATCTTTCAATGTTATATAGCTCATTTATCGAGGAAGGTTATAGGCTATATGTCATCACGCTAAGATCAATAGGATCGGAACACCAATGAAAAATGTTTCAAAATCGGGGATGTTTGTCCTGTTGAGTATTTCCGGTGCTTGTTAGCGTTAGCCCAAAGTAACCATTACTATGCGGACGAAGACGCGGGTAGGGGCTAGTAAACAATAATATGATATCTGTGTATACATCGGATCATAAAAGAAGTAATTTCCAATATGGCGGCGACTCAATTAAACAGTGGCACTTTGTAAAATAATTAAACTCACCCCCCTATGCGTAATAAACAACCCCCAGGTCGTAAACTGACACAACTTGATGGAATTTAGACCCTTAAATATAACATTTTATGAGTTTAGCGTGGCGTCTCGCCTTTAATGAGGAATCGTAAAAATTTTCATGGCGAAGTTACGAATGAAAACTTTATTTAAACATGAAAATCATTTTAGTACTTAGTTGATTAATTTAATTAAAAAAATAATTAACATTTCGTGTTTGATTATATATTTATTTACTATATTTGATACTATTGTCCCGTACTAATGACCTGATCTGACCTGCTCTGTAACGCTATTGGCTCTAAGTATAAGCCAATCGTAATCATCTTGATTGTTAGTGGCTCTCCACAAGTCCTGGCCAGTATTGTCGACGGAGTTTTTGGCGGGATTTTGGAACGTCATATGGTACTTTTTGTATGTTACTAGCCTTTGACCGCGACTTCGTTCGCGTGGAATAGTTACTTTGGGCTAATGCTAATACTCAACAGAAGCTCTCAAGAGGAAAAATAACTCGATTTTGAAATATTATTTATTGATTCTCTGCTCCTATTGGTCTTATCGTCATGATATACAGCCTACTAGCCTCTGCCCGCGACTTCGTTAGCGTGGAATTGATACACTAATAATTGGTAATAACATTCCGATTTTTAAACATTTTTCATCTATGCTCTGCTCCTATTGGTCTTCACGTGATGATATATGAATGAGCTATATAACACTGAAAAAATTATTCAAATCGGACCACTAGTTCCTGAGATTACCCCTTACAACGTCACAACATCACAACGTCACAAACTCACAAACTTTACCTCTTTATAATATTAGTATAGATAACCTTCCTCGAGAAATTAGCTATATAACATTGAAAGAATTTTCAAATCAGACCAGTTGTTCTTGAGATTACCCCCTACAACGTCACAAACTCAGGAACTTTACCTCTTTATAATATTAGTGTAGATAATATTTTGTAGTATTGGTGGCATCTTATGTGATATAGTTCGGGTTTTGTGCACAAATGAAGTGGATAACAAATAATAGCACGGAGCATGAATTCCGAGATACAAAAAAATCTCCCTGGAAAGTTCTAACAAGGAGGCCATCATCTTTTTGAACATTGGAATTATTGTAAGACGTTTTTAATATCATTAACTACTTGACAATGGCGGTAATGATCTGAAAGATTAGTTGCCAAAAATAAAATAAAAAATACTTAGAAAATACTACAATGTAGAGCAGCAAGTAAGTAAGTACTAAATGATACTTACCAAGTAGAAAATAGGAAGGAGGTTTATTAAGTGGCCTAAATAAATTCTGATAAAGAACTACTTGGTACAGTACCAAGAAATTACCAAAAATTACTTGCTAAGTATAAGGAACTGAACTACCGTCAACCTCTCCCTACAATTGCCTACAAAAACCGATATGAATAGTTGGCTCACATCAAAACGGGATTGAGATCTCTAATCTCATAGGATTCAGGCACTCGAAGTAACCGTTTTCAAAGCTGTCAGCGTCAGGGGCGTAGGCCGTAAAATTTTACGATCCGTCGTCATGGCAACGCCGCCATTATCTTTCACAGTGCGTGAAAGTTACGCTCGCGTTAGGGCGCTAGTTTAGCGATGTTTTCTTTTGAAATTACTTGAGATATTTTAAAACACGGAAGTGAATTGTATTAAGTCAGAGTAGTCGTAATTTATGGCTGTCAGATAAAATCAACAACGCTTGTTGTGTGTTCGGAAAAATACTTTCATTCAAATTAAATTTTGCGTACACGTTGTTGGGAGTATAGAAGGGTACTTAGAGTACATTCTTCTCGAAAAAACATGTCGTTCCTGGAAGATAGGTCTATATCAGAGGTTCCAGGATTTTTTGATGTGAAACATCTATTGGCGGAAGGTAAACCTGATTGTTGGTGTGGCGACGCAAAGACGAACTTTGCACTATTAACGAAATACTCAAAAACACTTTGTATGAAGATAAGATTCAAACTGTTTTGTAGGCCACACGGCACGCGCCAATGACGTAGCGCCCTTTCATAAATGTCGCCAAACACACCGCGCCGGTGCCTAATTAAATTTTTCTATTTAATAAACATGAATATTTATGTAATAAAATAAATAAACATTGATTATTTTATGGAACAAATTTGTAATGCTTTATCTTTTCATTATGCCATAGCTGATTTCTGTCGTAATCTGTTCTTTTATGTATATAACTTATACAAAACAATTTTGATGTTCCACATTTGCCAGGCGTCCCATGACGCCTTAATTTTTTCTCATAGATCACTTTCAAATTTTAGCTGGTTCCAGTGGACCTCTGGCAGCTACATTTCTACCATATCCCCAAAACTCGACAAAAAATATGAAGATTATATCCAACTGTGGAAATCTACATCGGGGCTGAATTTCAACCACGGATTAATAGTGTAAATACTAAATATGGAATATGCAAGATATTACAAGTGACAGTCGCTGAGCTTCTTAGAATATTATCTGCCTACATTGATAGGTGAAATCAAGCAAATATTTTAGTTTTCCACTGTCGAAAACAGATAAATTTAATTTAATCCTTAAGAGTTATTCAATTTAATCCCTTCCTATCTTTTTCACAACCGAACCACGCGCGCTTGTCTTCGGAGCAGTTTTACAGTAAACCCTATCTGGACACGAAATAAAAAATTCGGAACATCTTTGCCGACCCGTGAAGCTGTGGAACAATATCCCGGCTAGTGTGGTCCCTCCTGTCTATAATATGGGGTCCTCCAAACGTAACGTGAAGAGCCATTTACGCAGGCTTGCATGACAGCGGCGACCGACGAAGGATAGCGTATCTCTCGGCATTCGCCGTTGTTTTCGGATTGCACTGTGCTTACCATTAGGCATAGTACAGTCACTTTGCGGTACTACTATAACAAAAAAAAATGCCGTCCACCACTTTTATCACGCCAGCAGACCCCCGTTGAGTCTTCCGTGAACCCTTGATCACTTTCGGAACTAACGGTGTTATTAGAAAAAAGCTAGATACGTATAAAATACTTGCTTTTAAAACGTTTCGTACTAAATGTAACCGCTCTTGCCCGAGGTAAATTCGCGTTATCCTTTTCCGCAAGTCTGACCTAACCCAACCGCGGTGGACTTAAAGCGTAACCTTTTGAAAGGAAGTATTCAATACGTATTTAACTTTTTTTGTAATAATACCGTTCTGGTTTAATATGAATTCGAGTGAAACCGCGAGCAAGAGTTAACTCGTAGGAGAAACAGTTTTTTCTTTAACTAGATTAAATTGTGACCTTCAGACATAGAAGGCAGATGTTCAACTGGGTAACAAATGAAAAAAGAAGACCAACATACGCCTGTTCTATTTATTAGTTTAGACAGGTTATTGGTTAGGGTTACCACCATCCATAATAGTGTTATCTAAATACAGTAGAAACTCGATTATCCGGCCCTCAGTTATACGGATTCGCGATTATCCGGACTACCAACCGTGACCTATGCATTGTGCAAATTACCGAATGCATACTGTAAACAAACTATTCTCATATACATATTTTATTTCATGATTAAGGCTGCAATTTAAATACTAAAATAATGTAATACACAATGTAATCTAAGAAAAGATGTATGTACATACATAAATAAGTGCATACATCCTATGTTGAAAAATGTTTCTCTTTATAATTTCTTAATAAACATTGATTTTCGTTGATATGTATTTGTATTTTCATAAACGCATAAAATAATTTACATATGTATTACATATGCACAAAACCAAAGGAGGTTTGTCTTCTTTCTCTTGTTTTGGCTTTGCAGGAGCACTTGCCAGTGTCAATGGAGATTACAACGTATTTTACACAATAAGTGTCTTGTGATTATTTCAATGTTCCAACAATATGGTGCCTCTCTCGTTATAACTTTTCAAATAGTTTTTGTGGCATCTTAGAATTCACGGTCCGTGCTATTATTTTACCTTGTGCACCTCACTTATGCACAATAACCGAACTGTATTACGTAAAACACCACCAATTTTACAAAATATAGAGTCAAATGAGACAAGCATTATGAAATATAAAATCTACTACATAACAGAGCAAAATCCCGCCAAAAACTCAAGGAGGTATACCATACATTCGATTATCCGAATGCCTAACGACAACAGTTAGTCCGGTTAATCGAATTTCTACTGTATATAAAAACCCAGTGTCATGATGTTTGTCGACGATGAACTCCGAAACTACACAACTGATCTTCATGAAAACGTTGGTATTTATGTATAATACGGTTCAACTTAATTGATAAGATTACTTAATCTTTCGACTAGTCCCTGCCCGAGACTTCGTCCGCGTAGTAATAGTTACTTTGGACTAAATCTAACATGCAGCGGAAGCTCTGAAAACTAAAAAAAATCCCGATTTTGAAACATTATTCCTTGGTGCTCAGCTCCTATTGGTCTTGACGTGATTATATATAGCATATAACCTTCCTCGATAAATGAGTTACATAACACTGAAAGAATTTTCCATATCGGACCAGTAGTTCCTGAGATTCCCCTACAACATCACAAACTCACAAATTTTACCTCTTTATGATGTCAATATAGATTAATGGCCTCAATATTTTTTACTAACAAATTAAATTATTGTCAATGTTGAGTATTGTTATTAATTGTAAGTTTCGTCAATTTTTTTTCTCGAACTGAATACGCTATTAATCTAACAAGGTCTTAACATCTTCACCGGACTACTAAGGCGAGCGCTTAAGGCACTCAGCCAATTCGTCAGTCTCGAAAAGATGTCGCTTTAAATCAGTTTGTTCACAGAAATCTGTAGGACCGATAGTTTAAGATATCTCATAGATGGTGCTACGTTTTGATCTTGTATTGTTTTTTCAACTCTCGTTTATCTTATGGTAAACGTGTTCTCTTTCTATTTACTACGTAACCTCGCTTTGTTTGTATCAAGTTTTTGGGCAGACTCATTACAACATAATACGGAAAAACTTATTTTAATTTATCATGTAATAATTGAGCCACAGCAACGCGTGGCCCCGTCAGCTAGTAAATATGTATGTGATTCCTATTCACAATCTTAAACATTGTAGTTACATCACACATCCATCTTAATATTCTCATATGTCTGTAATTTTTGCTCACCCGTCTCTTCCGTAGCCCAGTACTCGAATCCATATAACACGACTGGTCTTATTATAGTCAGTCCTAACTATGTCATCTGCTTAGAACCTAAGTTAAAAAACCAGCGACGAATAAAATCATCTAAATGTATTATGTCCATTTATGTATCTGCTTTCCTCGCGTACTTAAGTCGCGACGTTATTTAAAATACAATAGCTTTTGATAGAGTGGACTGATTTTAATGAAACTAACACTAAATACTACTCGAGGATATGCTTTATGATTTTCTTGGTGAGGTTTTATCATGAACACAGTAATTTAGCAGTGATGCGTCTTCAAAGACAGACAGACATAAACTATTGACATGTATTTTACTTACTATTGTTATTACTTATCCCAAGACACGAGCGACATTTTCTTCACAAAAATCTAAAAAGTACAGTTACGTGAGATATACATTTTATTATATGCATAGATAAAAGATTAAAATAATGTTGAAATACATAAGCGACAACCATAGTGTATGTCGTCATTCGTTCGTCAAAACTCGAGTAACGCTAATCATACACAGGTCATGTTTCCTACAACTTATAAGTTTGTATGTTTGTTCGTTAACGTCAAACGAGTAATACTTCAATAATAGTTTAATGGTTAAGTGATAATTGGTCGAACCGTGAACCCGGTGCGGGTTCATTGCCGACTGATGCACGCCAGTCGCTCCAAAGTTCAAACATAACTTATATTGTGCTTATATTTAGATTGTGTAGGGTGGTTCGACTTTTAAACGTTCGTGGATTTTCTAGAAATGCTATTAAAGTGTAAACTTCTTTATTCTTGCTGTGATTTGTAACTCGATAAAGGAGAAAACGATATTAAAATGAGACAAACATATGCATGTATACGATTTAACATGCAAGAGAATGATATAGAATGCATTATACAGTGTTTCTTATGTTCCATGAAAATGACATACCATTCCAACAAATGTGTTGTAGATTTCAAAGTCTCTCTCTCTCTCTCTCTCTATCTCCTCTCTTTGTACATATTTCAATTACATTAAGAAAATATTATCTCCTGTGTCACAGCCTAAAACTTATATAGAATCATTTGTTTTAAATATGTTATATCGACGTCGAAAGGACTACTCATATTTAGCCGTAAAAACTGGTGATGTTTTCAAGATACAGCATTTAGCCGGGACCCTTGTTCTGGGTGAATATAACCAGTATATTGTTCCAAACGTTGTCGCCATAATCGATTTTGACTGACACATTTACAGCTATTTCATTTTCGTTATATAATCTAATTGACACCGTCTCAAATAAAAAAATCACTTCAATAAAATCGCCGCTACTAAGTATGTAAACTGTTCAACAAAATATAGTATCAGGTTTGTAGGTGGTAGAACCACGTGGAAGCTATTACTGGCTTCAGCATGAATGTGAAGTAACAGTGCTTGCATTGTTACGTTTCGTTCGGTAAGTGAGAGCGCTGGAGGCCCACCTCTCACCTTCCCCATCTCCTTTTCCCTTCCTTCCCCCCTCCCCCAACACAGGCTGGCAACGCATTTGCGACTCCCCTGGTGTTGCAAGTGTCAATGGACGGTGGTGATCACTTAAAATTAGGTGAACCACCAGTTCGTTTGCCGTCTATGATATAAAAAAAAATCAGGAAATGTCTAAGAAATTCTCATAAGTTGGTCACAGTGTAGCGTAAACCGTATCGCTCTTTGATGTCGGCCGATGTCGTAAAGTAACGCCTATGTTTATGTTGAATGTACGGCGAGTGTGAAACATTCGTGGCCCGACGCTTTATAATGTGCCACTCTGTCGCCACCTCGCGGCAGGAAGCGTTTGAGTGTTTTCGATATCCATTTGTTCCTTTGATGTTCTGTAAAAATAGATGAATAAGAAAAACATCGCCACGGATAAAAATAATATAGTTTATTTATGAAGATCTGAAGGTTTTCGTGTTTCGTTCCGATTCGGTTTGGATTATGTTTCACATGTTTTTATGTTTATACATTGGCGAAAAACAATTATTTCGAATAAATACATTTGACTCAAAACGTGACTTTTTATCACGAACCTTTTTGATTTGGTAGAACGTTTTGATCCTCTCCTACCTATAAAATATTTCCCCGATTTGTTTTCCCACACAAAAAAAAAAATGAAAGTATGTGTAAAGACTAATAGTATAAGTGAAACTTTTATATTACAGGGAAATCTTTAAATTAAAAAATAACAAAAAGACAACGTCACGCTGTGTTCCTAGACGGTTCATCTATTCGGACGCGAACCGGTCTTTTCAAAACTCTATCCGACGCAGTAAGCTAACGTGACGCGTTGTTTCCCAATCCCATTCAAATCTAATTAAATAAATAACAGTAAATAATGAAATCATCTGAATGTATTAAGTCCATTTACTTATCTGCTTTTCTCGCGTACTCAAGTCGTGTTTCATTAAAATTACAATAACCTTTGATAGAGTGGTCCAATTTAAATGAAAGTTGAACTAAATGTTACTCGAGGATATGCTGTTTAACCTTCTGGGCTTTTATAGTAAATGCTATACTACTTTAGCAGTAATGCGTGTTCAGAAACAAACAAACAGACAGACGGACAGGCATTTATAAGGATGATTGAAAGGTATTTTATTCCTTTTTTTTTTTTCGAAATAACTACGTTATTGACCCAGCAAGGTCTTAACAGCTTCACCGGACTACTATTTTATTACTTAGTCCGTGGCACTTGCAACAATTAAAAAAAAAAAACGAACAAGTACAGACAAATTAAATTTATATTCTTATCATATATATAGAACAATGATATTATAACTAAAAAGCTGTATTATTATTGGTATAGAACATGTATAGATACACATGTATAGAAGAATCCATATATAGGTGGTAGAGCCACGCTCTCAGGAGAGAGCCAGATCGGTCCGTGGCCGCCCCTAACTTGGTACACCGTGTGGTTTTAGTCCTTTCGTATCCATAAAGGATTTCCCCACGCTAATAAAAAAAGAGCCACGCTGAAGCAATAACTTGTTTCAGCATGAATGGATGATCGAGTCGCCCGGGTTTCTACCACCCGATCCACAGAAAACCGACGTGAAGTAACAGTGCTTGCATTGTTGCGTTTCGTTCGGTCAGTGAGAGCGCCGGAGGAACCGCCCCCTTTTTTTTCCTTCTTCCACTTCTCCATCGACAACGCAGACTGGAAACGTACTAGCGACTCCTCTAGTGTTGTTGGTGTCTATGGGCGGTGGTGATCACTTAACATCAGGTGGCTTACCTGTTCGTTTGCATCCTATGATATAAAAAGCTATAGAGAGATATAACATTTTTTTTAAGACTTCCAGTTTTTATACACTGAGAATGAAGTTTATATTTTGCCGCCCACGTACAACATTTGAAGATCTTGAAGAATAACGCAAAATGTTAAGAACGGCTAAAACTGAATTGAAAATTGAAATAATACATTTATTAAAAGTGAATAAATTTAAAAAAATTAAATTTCTTGTTGACAGATGTACGACACAAGCCATCGAACAAACTTGCCAGAAGACATCGAGCTGCTAATGGTAACACATTTATATATTTCAGTTATAAGAAATTTATCATTCAAAATTTCATAATATAGTTCAATTACAATTTAAAAAAAACATTGGTTGCATCAGTGTGCACACGGGGAGGAAGTGAAATTTCTTTGTTTTATATTTATTAAATTAGCATACACGAGTGTTCGTCCAGTTATCAAACCCTGACTGAATAGAAAAAAATACTTTTCAATTTTTGACGCAATAGTATCTTATAAATCGATGAACGCCGGCTGCACGCACGTGACTCATTGTTGCGTTCCGCCTGAACCGAGCGTGCAAGCGAGAGCGCGGAACAAGCTATAGAAAAGCGCAATCGGCCCAAGCCGAAACCTAGCAACACCAGGGGTGTCGCATGTGTGTTGCCAGCTTTTGTTTGGTAGGAATGGGGGATGCGGGGATGAGGAGGGGAGATGCTCCTCCGACGCTCTCACTGAACGAATGAAACGCAACAATGCTAGCACTGTTACTTCACGTCGGTGTTTCTGTGGGTCGGGTGGTACTACCCAGGACGAGCCGACCCATTCATGCTGAAACCAGTAATAGCTTCAGCGTGGCTCTACCACCTAAAAATGATCTGAATATATCAGAAGTAGTTTGCAAATAGCACTAGTGACTGAGAAGATGAAGAGTCATAGGTTAGAATGGTATGGGTATGTCATGAGGAGAGATGAAAACCATGTAACTAGAAAAGTTTTAAGTATGATGGTGGATGGATATAGGAGTAGAAGAGGACCAAAGAAGGTATGGATGGGTTGTGTAAAAAATGAAATGTGTGTAAAAGGTGTGAATACTGAGATGACATATGATGGCGATAATGGAGAAGTACAACATGTTATGCCGACCTTACATAGGTGGGATAAGTGTAAGAAGATGATGAAGGATAACTTAATGTGTGGAAGGGTGATAGTTTTTTTATCATTTTACAGACACAGCACTTCACTTTGAACCGGAGCCGTACAATAGGAAATTGGAATTGAACAGTTCCGGAAAGATCCATTGCAAAGTCACCGGTGGTGTTTCGCCGACGGTCCAGTGGTATTTGGTAAGACGGTTCCGCATTTCTTATACTATTACTAGCTGGCCCGTGCAACTTCGTTTGCACCAAATCGGTTAGTACCGGTTTTAAATCGCGATGGTAAAATAGGGGTTGAATGTAAAGGGTTGAAAATTCAGGGTTATATGTATTTATTAATGCTGTATCATAAAAAAAATATATTTTTTATCTAAAATTGAAAAAAAAATTAAGGCGTGGATTACCCTTAACATTTAGGGGGATGAAAAATAGATGTTGTCCGATTCTCAGACCTACTCAATATGCAACAAAATTTTATGAGAATCGGGAAAGCCGTTTCGGAGGAGTTTAACCACAAATACCGCGACACGAGAATTTTATATATTAGACGAGAATTTTATATATTAGATTATATTTCATATTTTTTTAAATATTTTAACACAAATACTAGTAGCGCTCCCTGGCGGAAAAGCTATGGAGTTAAACGTGTTTGCGCGAAACAAAATTGTAGTTGAATATTTCTATCTATTAAATATATGGTGAATTATAAAATTTACGATTATTATGTACGAGCAACCTCTTACGACTTCGTCCGCGTTAAATTAATCCATTTATTAAATAATTAAATTACGTTATAAGACAAACTACATAAAAATTGTTCTTCTAGTTGTAAAATTAAGCCTTTATCTATACCTCTATACTAATATTATAAAGAGGTAAAGTTTGTGACGTTGTGATGTTGTGACGTTGTAGGGGGTAATCTCAGGAACTACTGGTCCGATTTGAATAATTCTTTCAATTTTATATAGCTCATTCATCGAGAATGGTTATAGGGTATATATCATCACGCTAAGATCAATAGGAGCGGAGCACAGATGAAAAATGTTTCAAAATCGGAATGTTTTTCCTTTCAAATCGGACCAGTAGTTCCTGAGCTTACCCCCTACAACGTCACAACATCACAACGTCACAAACTCACAAACTTTACCTCTTTATAATATTAGTATAGATACGGGAGTTACAGTTTTGACGTCTAGACATCAAAATGTTCTTAGTTTGCAAAGAAATAAAAATTACATAACAACGCCATCTAGTGACATATGTTATAATAAAAAATCCTGAAAAATACTTTACATAAGATTTCAAAGTAGTACCTAAACAACCGGGTTCCGTACTGTTGGTTAACACAACAATTGCATTATTTAATGTCGTATACCGCCATCTCACAAAATGTTGAGGTACCAGTAGGCAACTACTTTTTATTTTCATTTCTTAGTTATTCAGCCCTTATCTAAAAAAATATATATCTCGATATCTTCATCTAAGATAATAAAAGTTTTAATTAACTACGATGTGTATAAGTTAAATATGCGTTAAATATATGTATTTTTTCTTATAAAAGTATCAGCTAATTTTTTTCCGAACTGAATACTGTTGCCTTGACCGTTATATCGGATTGCTAAGATCAGACCTTAAGGCACTCAGCCGGTTGGCAACAAGCTAACAAGCTCAAGAGTGATAAAATGGCGGAATCTCAGTTTGGCCCGTTGCCTTAGATATAACAACGCCAATCTATCTGAGTTAAAGTAAGCTAACTATTCATTGATATTCTAGAATGATGCAGATGACCTGCCTGAAGGTATAACATCGGTCAACGGTACTCTATTGGTGCCAGAAGCAGCGCGACGTCATGCCGGCCAATATACGTGCAAAGCAGTCGACGGTGACCATTCTATTACATCGAAAATCACACTTGATGTTGTCGGTAAGATCTTAATCTTAATATTCTGTAGTGCAATCAGTGGAAGGAGAAAAGAAAGTCGAGGCAGTCATAAAAGTCTGTTGGGAAAGGTAAAAAATTCAAAACAATTGAAAAAATGAATGGTTGTAATCGTCACACGCTATTGAAGTAAAACTTGTTATCTGAATTCCGAATTAGCTGATAGATGGCACTACAGGTGTAGGTGGTAGAGCCACGCTGAAGCCATTATTGGTTTCAGCATAAATGGGTCGGCTCGTCCGGGGTAGCATCAACCTCTTACAGAAAACCGACGTGAAGTAACAGTGCTTTCATTGTTGCATTTCGTTCGGTCAGTGAGAGCGCTGGAGATCCATCTCCCCTCCCCTATCCCTTCCCCTCCTCCTCTAACCCCTCTCCCTTTCTCTCCATTCCCCCAAATACAGGCTGACAACAAACTAGCGACTTCTCTTGGGTTTCTAGTGTCTATGAACGGCGGTGATCGTTTAAAAACACGTGATCCGCATGTTCCTTTGCCTCCTAGCTTTGTATTTAATATGTTACTTACATTGAAACCAGATGGCAGTACGGTCACGCCCATATATACATAATTAATTCATTGATTTTTACTATTATTTTATTAAAAAATTTTTATTAAATTTTTGATTGATTTTTTTATAAACTATTGAAAAAATCAAAAATGTTTAAAAACCAGATGTTAAAGACACGTGACGCCATATTGCCGTAAGGAACTTAACGTTGAAATGTCGTCCAGTTACCTCTTAGTCGCGTCTAAAGAAGTTTTACTTCAAAAACTGTGCTCTTTTTTTAATTTTAAAAACAACTATAGTCTGGGTTATCACTATATATTATAAAACAAAGTCCTTTGCCAGGTCTGTCTGTCTGTTTGCGATAAACTCAAAAACTACTGAACGGGAATTCATGCGGTTCTCACTAGTAACTAAAGTGATCCATGGGGAAGGTTGAGCTGTATATTTCATAATTATTTTTTTTTAATTATCAGTGCGGAACAACGTCAGTCAGGCCCGCTAGTTATTTAAATTTTGTAATTAATAAATTAAAATTATTAACATTAAAGTGGCTTTAAGGTGTATTGGCACTCCGAGCAATAATTACATACATATTTATAACAGTTTATTAATAAATCTTACTTATGATGGGATGGGATGCACAACCTCAACAATTGTGGTAGTCTAGTGGTGTGACCGGTGGAATATAAATCCGATGTCCGCAGGTTCAAATCTTGACATATACCAACGAATTTTTTGGAATTTCGAAAGGAAAACATCAAGAGAAAACCTACACCTGCGGAATGTTTTTGCAGTACTACTCTGTGTGTGGGAAAACATAGAAATGTTGATTCCTAAATTTGAAATCGCCAATACGTCGAGAGCTTGCGTGGTGATTACGCCCATCCGTTCCTTCGGGACGAAGCCTATGGCCTTGCAGTGGGTCTCTTACAGACTGATGATGGCAAACTCAATACAAAATATCAATACTACATTACTACATGTATACAGATCGCTATTCTACGTGTTGCTAGTATGACGGAAGCGCAATATGTCACGAGCATGTAGAGGTAATCGGTGACATGAACCCATAAGTCTTTTCCCTACCAAACGTTGATCAACGAGGCTAAATAAGATTTCACTTCAAAAATGTATATAGTATCACAACGTCTGTGGTTGTTGACCTTCATAATATTTGCATTGTAGTCAACATAACTTATTTATAAAAGTAATTGATGTAGGGATGCACTCCTTGTTAGATAATAGTTGACAAATACACACGGTTCACTGCGTTACCGATCCAATGATTACGGTCCACTTCCGAAGCGTTTAGAAGATGTTTTTACTTCAATATAGGAATTTTTCGTTTGAATTTTACAGTATCACCGCGTGTAGTGGAACCAGAAGCAGGTTTGAATGTCCAGGCCACTGTAGGCCAAACGGTCGTTCTTAACTGCAGAGCTGTTGGTGATCCCACACCGACAACTCATTGGGACAGAAATCTCGCTACACTTAACCAACGTGAGTATCACTAATTCTCAATCTCGTTATACTGAACAAATGTATCACTAATTCTCAACCTCGCTACACTGAACCAACGTGAGTATCACTAATTCTCAATCTCGTTATACTGCTACAAGTTTGTAAGCGTTTTGTATGAGTTAGTCAGTGAAGAAATAAATTACTACATGTAGTTTTTATTTTATACTAGCTGTAGCCGCAGCTCCGCACGCGTTTTTTTTAAATTGTATTGAAGAATTATAAAATTGTGAAACTATGTACAATTATAGAAATGCTCTTTAAAAACAACTGTAAGTACGAAACGCACGCCACTTACAGTAATATGTAATATGTACATTAGTTATATATATACTAACAGTGTGCCAAACGAGGTTTGTCATCAGCAGCGTATTTGGAACCTTACCCCATCATATAACTACCTCAGTGCTCCCTTACACTGTGTTAAGGCAAGAATGAAACAATTACTTTAAATGTTGTTACAATGATATACATCTACACTACATTTAATATAAATTTCTATTGAAAAAAAAAAAAAGATTTTGTGACTATAAAAAATAAACGCTTTTCTGTTCCGCAAGAAATTGTATAATGGAGCTCTTTACGTAATACATTTATGGTCTAAGATCTTATTAGGAAAACCTCGTCTATCTTCAAAGTTACTAATAATTATAATGACGAATTGTAATCCATAAGTTAATAATTATGTCTCTAATTAAAAATAAAGAATGAGTTGAAATCTTGCTAAATTTCATACAAAGTCGCGGTTAACAGCTAGTCTAAAATAGAATAACTTAAATTACTTTTTATAAGGTTCGCTGTCTACCAGTGAAAGTCCCGTGAAAGTCGGTCTAACCGTTTTGGAGATGGTAATGCGGGTGAAGCCACGGTTAATAGCGAGTATACATTAAAATTGCTTGAATTACTTTTTATAAAGTCAGCTATCGGCTAATGAAAGTTTTGTGAAGATCGATCTAATCGTTTTGGAGATATTACTGCGGGTGAAACCACGGTTAACAGCTAGTATAAACTAAAATTTTTTGAATTAGTTTTTATAAAGTCAGCAGCTATTGGCCAATGAAAGTTTTGTGAAGATGGCTCTAACCGTTTTGGAGATAGTACTGCGAGCAAAGCCACGGTTACCAGCTAGTATAAATTAAAATTGCTTGAATAACTTTTTATAAGGCCAGCTATCTGTTGGTAAAAGTTTCGTGAAAATTAGTCCAACCATTTTTAAGATACCATTGCGGACGAAGCCGCGGTTAACACTTAGTCTAATTTAAAGCAGCCTATATCACCCGCTGTAATTTTGGCTATCTGCCAGTGAAATTCCCGTCAAAATCTGTTCAGCCGTTTACCCGGAACAAACAGACAGACCGACAAAAATTTTTAAAATTGCATTTTTGTTATCAGAAGCGTGTATACCTTTGTACCTAATCAGTGATTTTTTTTTTATTTTGCTGTTACATACAGACACTTCATTTTTATTATATGTATAGATTTGGCAAACAATCTTCTAGATCTTTGCTGCCATTGTCGAGTAGGTAGGTAGCTTACGAGAGTCTTATGATAATTTAAATATTAGAATTTTCCAAGAAGTTTATATGGCATCTCAGGTCTCGTGCTCCGCGGTGTTATTTCCCATTCACTTCACTTATGCCACCAATGTTACAAAATGTTGAGTCGAATAACACAAGGTTATAAATAAAGTAAGTGGCCTACATAACAGACTAAAATCCCGTCAAAAATGTCTTTATATTTTTTATAACTAATATTATAAATAGGTAAAGTTTGTGAGTTTGTGACGTTGTGATGTTGTGCCGTTGTAGGGGGTAATCTCAGGAATTACTGGTCCGATTTGAAAAATTTTTTCAGTGTTATATAGCTCATTCATCGAATGGTTATAGGTTATATCATCACGCTAAGACCAATAGGAGCGGAGCACAAATGAAAAATGTTTCAAAATCGGGATGTTTTTTCCTATTGACAACGCGAACGAAGTCGCGGGCAGAGGCTAGTTTTTTATAAAAACATACATTACTAACAATGTATAGTAACTATCATAATCACAAAAAGAAAAGATTACTTACTTCCAGAATTTGTTTGGAAATACATTATAGAATATTTTTAGTGTTTATTGACGCCATAAACGATAAAAATTAAGCACCAGTAATTGCATTTTACAGAAAGCGACGTAGATGTAGAAGATGGAGTTAATGCTTCTATTGCCAGGTATGTTTAAAATTATCTTTACAGATATAAGTAACATATGCATGTATTCACATACGATTTAATATCAATTACACTCCGGCGGACGTCATCCCGCCCTGATAATAAAAATCATAACCGAATGAAAACCGCATGAAAATCAGTTCAGTAGTCTTTGAGTTTATCGCGAACAAACAAGACAGACATACGTGGCAGAGGACTTTATTTTATCGGCAGCGGCTCAAGCCTAGGTCCGCTCCCTCGGCGTGGAACCCTTGAGTACGCTCAAAATCTTACATCACTGCAACAACATTACACATATCACCTCCACACACGTGCACGCATACACGCTTACACATGAAAATGGAAGGGTTTTGTTTTTTTCCCTTATCGAACTGAAATAGGTTAGAAAATTATCCGATACGAAATATAAGAGTTGTTGAGGTATGTATGCTTGGTATGCATATATGTTCCAACAACTCATATATGTATGAATAGTTAGTTTAGGTCAGCTCATATAGGTCGCGAATTGTACGTATCAGGCAACAGCGCAAACCGAGGTGTGCCGTGCACCCTTAAGCTAGTTGTCTAATAAAATCGGCTGAGTGTCCTAAATGCTCGCCTTAGTAGTCCGGTGAAGTTGTTAAGACCTTGCTGGGTCAATAGCGTGGTTAGTCCGAGAAAAAAAAAACATTATTTTATAATATGTAGGGTTTTTAAATTAAATTTCCTCAAAAACTACTATTACCATGGTATTTGTAGATTGGTAGTGCTGAAGAATGGGTCTTTGGTAATTCGCAACGTATCGGAGCAGCATTCAGATCGGTATGGTTGTACGGCGGGTAGTGCGGCAGGACTCGCCAGGAATGAGCTGATACTCACTGTATTGCCTCAAGGTAGGCACTTTTTAATACCTATTAATATATTCCGAGTCCTAGATCAACTCTCTAGTCATGGAATGATTGCCACTCATAGTTTGTGAACTTATTGTTTAAATAGATTTGGTATTATTACAACTCTACCTATTTCCGTAGAGCATTCATCATCAACCTGTAAGATATTTATTGCAAGGCCATAGGTCTTCTCTCGAAGGAAGGCATTGGCATAATCACCATACTCGTCCATGACTTATTGGCGATTTAAAGCTGGGAAATCCACAGTTCTATGTTTTTCTACATACAGTGAAACTACAAGAACATTTCTCAAGATCAGGTTTCATTGTGATGCTATTTTTAACCGTTAGCCGATAGTATTCGCATATTATGAAAAATCCCTTAGTGCATGACGGAATTCGAAGCTGCGGATTCTAAACTAGGCCATCACGACTACCAATGCTATTGAAGAAATAGTTTAACATTGCCTTTTTTGTTCCCGCAGACTCTTTTTTGGTAAATGTGATAATAAAATGAGCGAGATAAGATATTGTTATACTTAAGTAATTACAGCTATTTGTTGATGTTTTTTTTTTCTTTAAATATATACAATATATGTTATATAAATTTATCTTAGTAATTGGAATTTCATGTTGAGATAACCTGTAAGGTGGTTTAATTATTAGAACGTGGGCGACCGAGCCTAGCTCGGTTCTTTAAAAAACATTTTTATATTAAAATAAACTGTTAGGTTTGCCTTATAAAATTAACATATTTTACAATAAATATATATCTTTTGCTGTCACTGATCATCTGAGTTATTTTTGTTTTGACAGCGCCTGCGATTTTACCTTTATATTCTAGCAATATTTTTGTATTGACTGAAAACGCAGTTACAAAAGTTTTCTATGAATCAAATCCAGTTAGATCGATTTAGCGTCCCCGAAACTACCTACATACTAAGTTTAACGGAAATAGATGACGCCGTTTTCGAGATCCTGAATATATACAAATATAAAAATATACAAGAATTGCTCGTTTAAAGGTATTAGATATTTTATGGCCATTCTTAGGTAATAGTCCCCAATGTCCTGCGTAACATTGATTTAAAAGAAGTAAATTCAGAATGTCAGTAATGCAAACTAAAATGTACATTCTCCTTTAAATGCTCATTCGGAAAAGTCATGTATGCTAATATCTGTACCGGTGCTAAATATGTGAACTCAAAATAGTCCGTAACATTGAACAAATTCAAATATGAAATGGTTAAAAGACAATTAATTGTACGTTGTATTGTTTTACCAACATTTCGTCTGTTGCTGTTGCAATAAAGATAGCAAACACGTTAAGCCTAAAGAGATTGGCTCTCAAGTACAGCTGCCAGAATATTTTGATAGGTGTTTTGCAATAAATTTTCAATTTAGCTAACCTAAAGTTAGAAATTCCTTATCGAGTAAACATTGCCATGAGACCGTTGTATTTTTTTTTTATTGTAGTACGGCAAAGTGACTCCACTATGCCTGATGGTAAGCATAGTACAATCCAAAAATAATAGCGACCACCGATTGACACACTGTCCATCGCCGGTAGCCACTATCATGCCGGCCTATAAGAAGCTGGATATGCACAGGCTGATCCCGAAACGCGACCCGTAGAAGCGAATCACTATTACGGGCTTTTTCGCCATATACATGGTGGTTGCGACCCAGTCGGGCTGTAAAACCCTACCACCCCGCATTGTATGTTCGTAGGACTTTCTCTAAACTTGCCTCCAACCTCAAATTGAAAATCTGTCACCGAGTTGGGTATTCCGGGTATTGAACACCATGCTCTAAGGTTCTATTTTTGAAGAGTTTAAAATTCTTTCGAAGGTGGAAAGGCTAATTGACATTCCTTGCATGTTAGTAATCATGGGCCTTAATAGGACGGTATGACGATACTACCGGTCGTGCTATTGACAAAATGTCTAATGTTATATGGAGGGTCTTACCTGGTATCAGCTTTGTTACACAACAGAGGCTGTTGTCAGCAACCTAAACAGCCGCTGGTGAAACATTCATTAATATGCATATATCTATTTGGCATCTAACTCACTAGACCACGATTTGCATCTCGCCCTCATATCGCCCTCGATGTGAAACCATGCCATTTTGTAACTGGTAATCCTGGTTTTGGCGTTTCTCACTTGGTGGCTCAAGACAATGGCGTCCTAATGAGATGGGGCCTTAAGCCTTCCGATCGTTCCTATGACGATGTATAAATTTCGAAGAAGATTAACCAGTGATAAGCTACAGGAGTAGGCAGGGAACTTTAGTAATAGATATTAGATACGGATGGATTGACAGGGCAGCCGTAAAAATCAGCTAGCTAGCTAGGTTTTAACAAGGTGTTGGCGAAGAGCTTATGAAGTATCTATATAGTTACAATATCATTGAAATTAACAGCTCAGGAGACGACCGGCGTAGGCGGTAAAGCTGTCATAGTATCTATATCAGTAGCCGCTGCATACATGGTGCTGGTGTTAGTGCTGATGCTGTACTGTCGAAAGCGAAGATTGAAGAGGAGACAAAGAGGTACTGTAATCTAAACCTTCCAGTTCATTCAGCAAGGGAAAGTCAAGAAGAGGTCGCACCGGGAAAATGGTGATGTTTTGGTAATTAATCTAAAAGACCATCATTATCAATCTGTAATATACCAGGTATGAGCATAATCACCGCCGTAACTGCACACAATGGTGATTTCAAACTCTGAGAAATCCACAATTCTGTGTTTTCCCACATACAGTAGTACTACAAGAACACTTCTTAGGTTTACGTTTTCTTACAATGTTTTGCTTCACCGACAGCGGATAGTGTTACCAATTTAAAATTTGTAAAAGCATGTGAATTGTTTAAAAAAAACGTTTTTTAATATGTAATTAATATGTAATATGTGGAATCGATTCATGAAATAATCGAGATTTAGTTGTTTCATTATTCAAAATTGACCTTTTCGATATATTCTTATTCTTGAATACCTTCTTTTTTTTTCTAGAAAAAGATCGATTGATCTCTTATTTATTTTTTTGATAAGCTTTTTTTAAAATTATACAATAACATAATAGATAGAATAAAAACGAATCACGATTTTACAGTGCCAGAGGTCATTTCTAAATAGATCGGTTCGATATTTAATGTCGAATTAAATAATTGCTTTGCTAAGTCTAAAAAGCGATTATTCGTTTTGTCGTCCTCAGATAGTCATTCCCGCTACACACCTAGGATAAGCAAATTGAAAACCTCCGCCCTCCTTTAATGCTTACGTATTATTTGAATGATCCATTAAATGAATTGTTACTAATGTCAATTTCTATAGGTTTGACAGAGATAACACTAATTACCTCAGTCGTTTTCCCTTAGATGTTACGTATTAAAGCGGATTCATTCTAATATTCTTAGTATCACGCTAAAATTTATTTAGCATTTAAGAATTGGCATACACAGGTGAGAAAATGGAGCTGGAGATGGTCGAAGGTCAGGAGAAGCTGGTTGAAGACGGTGAAGAGGATAAGACGAAGACCAGGGTTACTCTAACGGGGAACGGGAAACTGATGGAGAAAGATAGTGGTAAGTTTCATAAGAAAAAAAAGAATATAACACCAACTATTGAATTGTTTGAATGTGGCTCGAAGGACCATTTTTTGTAATTTGTTTATGGCGATGAATAATAAGATTGTAATAGAGGAACGCAAAGAAAAACAACAATAATACACTTTTTTTTTTAACTGTTACGGTAAAATGACTGTACGGTACTTCATGTTAAGTACAGTACAGTCCACAGATAACGGTGACTGTCGCTGTTAAATAGCAACGGCAGTCATCGCTATCATGCCGACCTGCACATGTGTCTCTTCACTCCTCGTTTGAAGGACCCCATGTCATAAGAGGAAGGGAACACACTGGCTGGGAGGCTATTCCAAATCTTCACAATAAGACAAATATAAGAATATTCGAACTTCTTCGTTCTTGCCGGTATGGTTGCTACTATGAATCTGTGGAGACGCGTACCCGCCCGTGTAGTTTTGTATTGGAGAGGAGAAGATGGGATGAGGTTAAATAACTCTTCAGAACACTCACCATAATGGAGACGATAAAACACGAGTGAGGCGATGTTTCTTCGCAAATTTCACACAACATTTTCAAATTATTTGGGAATTTTTCAAAAATATCTAAAAATTTAAACTATACGAAAATTTGAAATTGAAGATGAGTACGTATTTTTTAATCTTATTAATTTTTATGCTATATCTACATTTTCTAGTATCAATGTAAATTATCTAAAAATTTAATGAATTCTGTGGAACAGATGTGGAACGCTCGAATCTGTCGATCGCGTCGCGGGACTCTAAAAAATCTTTGAATCTCGAGCGGCTCACGGTGCCTCGTACGATGCTAAAAGAGAAAGTAGCAGTCGGTAAGCCCACTTATATACTTTTTTATACCATTTCGTCTTGTACATATTCCACCTTTAATAAAAAAAGTCGAGACTGTCATAAGAACTGCCGACAGAAATGAACAATCAAAACAATGAAGTAAATGTGTCTGCTTCTGAAGTTTCATATTAATTGTAGTGTGAATGGCAATATTTAAATTTGTCAATATTCAAAATTTGTTTATTGAAATTATTAAAATTTATATGGTTTTTATATGTATTGGCACTCGGAGCAATAATTATACGCATATTTATAAAGTTTATTAATCAATCAAACATATGATGAGTTACAGAGTTCGGTGAAGCTGCTAAGACCTTGTTAGGTCGATAACGTAGTCGGGCGAAAAAAAAGTTGCAAAATATTAATATTACATGCACGCAGGCGTAAGATGTATGAATTTAGAAGTAAATTAGCCAATGATAAGCTACAGGCAGGGAGCTTTAGTAATATTGGGCGATCACAATAGATCAATACTTGTCGTAGTGATACAGGACTAAGGCCTGCATAGCTCTGAGGCTAGAATAAAAAAAAATCAATGATAATATAATTTAATTAATAAAAAAAAATATACGTTACCTGCATCATATTTTGACATTTATTTATAATTTGAATTAACTTGAGAGATAGGATAATTTATATCTCGAACAATGCCTTCGATATTTTGTTAATTACAAAATAAATTATTGTTAACTTGCCCCTGGCCGCGACTTCGTCCGCGTAGTAATCATTACTCTGGGATAACGCTATCACGAAGCACAAGATCTCTAGAGGAAAATAATCCCGATTTTGAATAATTCTTCATTGGTGCTCCGCCCTTATTGGTTTTAGCGTGATGATATATAGCCTATAACCATCCTTGATAAATGAGCTATATAATACTGAATTTTTCAAATAGGACCAGTACTACCAGAGTTTACCCTCTACAACCTCACAAACTCACAAACTCACAAACTTTACCTCTTTATAATATTAGTATAGTTGTTGATTATTGTTATTAATTTTGTCATCAGTTAAGTCTAGATGGCACTTTAAATTAGTTTGCTGAGAGAAAGTTGTAAGACCGACTGTTATACACATCTCATAGATGGCACCACGTTTTAATTTTGAAAATACTTTTTCATAACTTAGATTCAAAAAATAACTGAGCTACTGAGCAACTAACTAACAGTAAATTGTAAATACTTACAGGTCGCGGCGAGTTTGGTGAAGTTTTTGTGGCCAAAATTGACAAAACAAAATTAAGAAGCCTTCGGAACAAAACAATTGAGGAGGGGGAACCTAAAATAAGACCTGTTTTGGTCATCAAATTGACCAGTAAAGACGAGGTAATACTTTAAATTAATCAACACTAGTTTTTGTTCGTGGTTTTCTTTACTCGGATACGTTTTTGTCATGCCCCGGTAACTAGATCCCTTATAAGAATTTGGTCTATGATTTTTTCAATATAATATTCTCAGTACTGTTTAGATATTGTGTTATAAAACTGAAAATTCTCTAAAATATATTAATTTGTAGAAACGACTTCAGCGCCATCTATTGAACGTTGATGTTATTATATCAGAAATCTTCATGAATTGTCAACAAGAATTACACAAAGTTTCTACTTATATGATAGATGTATAACGAATACATGAACTTCTTGATGTATACTTTTTTATTCTAATATTTTAGTACAAAGTAGAAATTGTATTTACAAAAATTGGAAAATAATTAAATAATATCCATTTGTAGAAATGACTTAAACGCCATCTATTGAACGTTGATGGTACTACATCAGAAACCTCCACGAATAGCCAACAACAATTATAGAAAAAAATTAATTGTATGAAATTTTAGAACGGATACATAAATTTTTATATATACATATATTTTGTATAATAAACACTAATTGTTGACGCTGGTTGTAATTGGGATGCAAAGATTTAATAGTTAACAGCAGGATGCTTTCTGGGTGATCACTAAAATGCACAACGGCCGATAGGATAGGAAAAAAACGGGACTCACCTTTGGGCTGGTTCTCACGGTCGTAGGAGGCCTCCTTCTCAATCAGTGACACTTCCGATTGCACCTTTAAAGTTTCTAGTTTTCAAAGTATTTAATAACGTTATAATGCACTTAATTGTAATATTCCGTCGCGGAGATGCGCGCGGTGGACGTGAATGTGCGGTCTAACTGCCACGCCGGTGAGGGTTTAGAGGGAGGAAATAGGGCACTTGACGGATTTAGACAAGGATGGATATACCGTTGTGCATTGCAACGTCTCTCACCATTATAGCCTAAACACTAATACTTGTCTTTCTCTGTGAGTGTTAAAAAAAATACGCTACAGTTTGATTAACTTCTGCCAATATTCATTAAAATCTCCCTTTAAAATAGATTTTTGGTTAAAAAACTGAACAGGTAAATATACACATTTCGGCTATCGGATTAATAAAACCATTTTACCCACTATAGTGCACAGGATCAGTGTATTAATTACAATTTTTTGTCCAGAAAATTCTTTTATAATAACACTAGCCTCTGCCCGCGACTTCGTTCGCGTGGAATAGTTACTTTGGGCTAAAGTTAACACGCAGCGGAAGCTCTCAAGAGGAAACAAAAACCCGAATTTTAAACATTCTTCATTAGTGCTCCGCTCCTATTGGTCTTGGTGTGATGATATATAGCCTATAACCATCCTCCTTAATTGAACTATGTAACATTGAAATAATTTTTCAAATCGGACCAGTAGTTCCTGAGATTACCCCCTACAACGTCGCAAACTCACAAACTTTACCTATTTATAATATTAGTATAGATGACTTTAAATCTAGAAAGAAGTACTCATATGCCAAATGAAACCGCGGGTTGAGTTTAATATATAAAGGGTTCGCTTGGAAAAAGTTACTACAGAAAATATTTGTTTAATTATGTGTTGTAGGACAAACATAAGGAATTTCGTCGTCAAATGGAGTTATTTGGTAAAATCAATGATACAAACATATGTCGTCTGATCGGCATATGTCTCGATACTCAACCCCAGTTCATGCTCCTTGAACACACTGAATGGGTAAGTTGTGTTTCCATACACTAAATTAATAGATATAAAATAAATAAAAAAACATTCAGCCGTCACGAGACGCCTGGCAGATGTGAAAAATCGGAATTTGTTTGTATAAGTTACATGCATAAAGAACTGATTACCACAGAAATCAGTTATGGAATCATGAAAAGATAAAGTATTGCAAATTTGTTCCATAAACTAATGACTGTTTATTTATTTTAAATACAAAAATTCAACAAGGCGCTGGCGCGGTTTTTTGGCGGCATTTGTCAAAAGGCGCGTGCCGCGTAATACTAGTAGAACGATTGGCCGACAAAACAGTTTGAATCTTATGTGTATACAGATAGGGTTGCAAATGTTTTTGAGTCTTTCGTTAATATTTAAAATAAGTTCGTGTTTTGCGTCGCCACGCCAACAAGCAGGTTTACCCTCCGCCTATAGATGTTTCATATCAAAAGACGCTAATAATAATGTTTAAGCACCAATATTGGTGCCTTTATTTCTGGACTTAGTCAGTACAATCAGTCTTGAAGGTTTTGTACACGCCAAACAAATTGAAATGCTTATAGTCCTATTCGGTAGTTTTTAGCGGGATCTTGAAATGTCATGTATTTGACTGTATATTTTGTAATATTAGTGGTGTTTTACGTAACATTGTTTGGTTATTGTGCACAAGTGAAGTGAATGAAAAACAATACTACGGGGCATGTATACTTAGGTGCCACAAAAACTCCCTGGAAACTTCTAACAAGACGGCCACCATCTTGTACTATCTTTACCATTACAATGACAGTAACAATCTACTAGAACATTGGTTGCCAGAAGTAAAATAAAATACATTAGGTTTTTGTCATAGATGTATTTAGATAACTGTTATATCTAGACATAACAATATCTGGTATTAGATGACCAGTTTTAATAAACACATTACAAGCCCTTTAAGTACAAAAAGGGAGTGGTGGTTTTCAATTTGTTTAGTTTGGATTCTAATCAACTATTATGTTTTCATCCTAGACGATTAGTAGCGAACCATTATAAGTTAATTCCGCTATAAACTATACATTCCTTATTTCGAGACTAGTTAACTGGTGCATGCTAATAAGGAAACCAGAACAGATTACAAAATATTTATCACATAAACATGGGAGATGGGGGTAAGAGAATTGTTTGCATTTGCTGACGAGGGGGAGGGGGCGGTCCAAAATTACAAAAATTCTGCTTACGGCATACTTGAATGGCCATTTAAAACTAGAGAGGGACTCTGGCACTAAAGCAGAATAATCAGAACTCATCAGCTGGTGCTTCGAGACACATACATAATTTACAGGTGGTCACCAAGTCACCAAGTGGCCACCAAGCTATGACGTTATCACGATGTTTTCCTCCACCGAAAGCTCCGGTTCAGCACAAGGGTTCAGAACTATTCCATTGAAAACAGATCGAACCATAAAACCCATGAATTTGTTCACCGAATTTACCAAACTTTTATAAGGGTCTGGCAATTTTTCAAAGTAAAAACTGTTTTTGAGATGGTGTGTATTGGATTTTATAAAACGAAAATTTGTAACGAAAAAGAGATAGCTATCAATGTGTATAGATAGGTTTTAGGCTGTGAGAGAATGAGATGATAATTTTCTTAGTGTACTCGAAATATATACAAAGAGAAAGAGAGGGGCGTTGAAATCTATAATACATTATTTTCCGTTGGATCGTAATGACTATCGAACGCTTTTAAGAATTTATTCTTTATTGTTTTATTGCCATTGTTAATATGTATTAAAATAGTACAAAATACTGTCGAAAACAATAGCTTACCACCTCCATATTGTATACAATCTCGTTCTATTAAAAAAATATCTGAATATTAAGTGAAACCTCTACTAGCGTATTTTTTATATCGTGACATCTATTTCAGGGCGACCTTAAAAGCTTTCTAATCTCGACACGTACGGAGCAAGAAAGTGTCGAATACACAGAACGCTCGGGTCTCAATCTACCCGCAGATTCGGTACAGATCGCTCACAACGACGAAGCTATAAACACTCGTCCACTTACTGCGGATCTCATGGCATTATTCTCCTACCACCTGGCGCTGGCTGGCTCCAGTCTGGCCAAAGCGAAAGTCACTCACAGGTAAGCAGTTTTAAATATTACGACCCATAAAGGACACGTGAAATCATAAAGATCTGAGGTGAGAGGTATACAAAATCCGGCTCGAAGGACCAACATCTATGGTCGATAAAAAAAAAACATCTATGTTTTAATATGCGCGATTTTTATGATAAAATTACATGACTAATGTAATACTAGTATATATATTTGGAACAGTTTTAGTATTTAATGTGTTTGAATATTATCTGTGTATGAGATATAATAATTATGTCACAACAAATACAGCATCTTATACTATATAGTAGGAGTTTTTGGCGGGATCTTAGTCTGTCATGTAGTGGATTTTATATTTTATTCATAATCTTGTATTATTTGACTCTATAATTTGTAAATTTGGTGGTATTTTACGAATAAAGTTAGTTTATAGTGCATAAGTGAAGTGAATGGAAAATAATACCATGAAATTCTGAGATGCCATGAAAAATCCCTGGAAGGTTCTAACAAGGGAGCCACCATCTTGTTAGAATATTGATTCACACTATGCTTAATATTGAAATGATCGCACGACGTTTGTGATATTATTGACATTGTGATAATGGCAGTAATAATCGGAAAGATTGCCAAAAATAACTATCTAGTATGTGTTATTAAAGAATATTGCTTATATCAGGTAATTCATTCTTACTGTATATTTCTCGAAGAAAATCCAAATGCTAAATAAAATACGGAGAATAACCTGAATGTTATTTGATAGCACTCACTTAAAATGGGGAATTCCCTGATTTTATGATATGATATAGTATAATGAATAAATGGATGATTTTTCGTATCTCTTTGAATTATACATATATTCTAAAATAACCGTATTTTATCTACGATTTCTGTTGCGATCTTATGTAAAAAAAAAATTAATTGCAGAGATATAGGAACGCGAAATTGTATCATCACGCCGAATTTGGTGGTAAAGCTGTCGTATCCAGCGCTCACGCGTTCCGTCCACTCCAGTGATTACTACAAAGTTAATGATAAGGTTAACATCTTATTCTTTTTGATTGTTTTAGAAACGAAGTAAGTTATTAATTCCGTTGTTTTTTATATATAGTAGAAAAAATATAAGGAAATATCGAGGCAGTCATTAGAGCTGTCGACAAAAGTGAAATTAATAAAATTAGTTTTTTTTGTTTGTTAGTAGGGGTGTGCGAATATCGTTCGAATCGAATCGAATCGAATATCAATATTCGATTCGAAATTCGAATCGAATAATTCGAATTTTCGAATTATTCGAAATTCTTCGAATAATTCGAAAAATTTCGAATAATTCGAAAAATTTCGAATAATTCGAAAAATTTCGAATAATTCGAAAAATTTCGAATAATTCGTAAAAATTTCGAATAATTCAAGAGTTTTCGAATAATTCGTGAATTCAGGGGGTATTCTAGTCTAGAAGCACGAATTTCAGGTAATTTTTTGAAGTGCCGTATAAAAAGCAATCAATATTTTTACCATCCATTTTTTTATAAGTTATTTATTAACATTTCATTTACAAGAGTACAGAAAAAAAATAAAAAACTTGGAAATTCAAAAAATTAGCAGTTGATGAAGTGGGGGGGGGGTCTCAAAAAATTGGCACGTGACCATGCCCACGATTCCAACCCTCCTAGCAATCGGAAATAAAAAAATCAAAATGATTATTAATCTAGAGTAATGTCGCTATGGCATGAACTAGGGAAAAGTTGAAAAAATTTTTTTCACAAAATGGCGACCGCTTGAAAAAAAAAAATTTTTTTTGTACTTTTTTTTTTGACATTTTCGATTTTTTTAAAAATAGTAAAAATTAAAATTGGGGGATGGTCCTAGTTCATGCCATAGCGACATTCCTCTAGATTGATAATCTTTTTTATTTTTTTATTTCCGATTGCTAAGAGGGTTGGAATCGTGGACATGGTCACGTGCCAATTCTTTGAGACCCCCCCCCCACTTCATTTAAACTTTAAATAAAATGTATATTGACTGTTAAATTTTTAATCGAAAATTGAAAATAAGAAACCCAAAAAATTTTCGGATTATTCGAAAATTTTCGAATTATTCGAAATTTTTCGAATTATTCGATATTTTTCGAATTATTCGAAATTTTTCGAATTATTCGAGAACTTTCGAATAATTCGAATTTTCGAATTATTCGATTCGAGTTTCGAATCGAATATTAATATTCGATTCGGAACGAATAATTCGTAAGTTCGAATTATTCGCACACCCCTATTTGTTAGTTAGTTATAATGTTTACATTTATTGCCATTCCAAACAATAATTACATACAGTTTATTAATGTATACTTCTATATTAATGTTAATGATATTATAAAGAGGTAAAGTTTGTGAGTTTGTGACGTTGTAGGGGGTAATCTCAGGAACTACTGGTCCGATTTGATAAATTCTTTAAGTGTTACATAGCTCATTTATCGAGAATGGTTATAGGCTATATATCTTCATGCTAAGACCAATAGGAGCGGAGTACCATGGAAGAATGTTTTAAAATCGGGGTTTTTTCCTCTTGAGAGCTTCCGCTGCGTGTTACCGTTAGCCCAAAGTAACTATTTCACGCGAACGAAGTCGTGGACAGAGGCTAGTTATTTATAAATACAATGTATTGCAAAAATTAAAAACAAAATATAAATATAACATGTACACAGGCCGGTATACTATGCCTTGCTAGTCTGACTCAAGCGCAATACGTCACGAGCATGTCGACGTCATCGGTGACGTGAACACATAAGATTTCCCCTACCAAAAAATCACTGGAAAATCATTGACGAAAATTTTGAAAATTATATCATTATAACTTAGAAAAAAAGTTCGGTTTCTGACGTATATATCAAATCTATATTAATATAAGTAAAATGGATAGGTAAAACCGATTTTAATAAAATTGATCGAAATATATTTCTTAATAAATATTGTTTATTCCTAGACACTTGTAACAATTTTTTTTTACGAAAATCTAAATGGTACCGACGCGTTGTATTTACGTTCTTATTACATGTACATAGATATTATATTTGTTTATAGATGATTCCATTACGTTGGTTGCCGTTGGAATCCGTCGTCGGGGAGCACACGATCAAGTCAGACGTATATATGATCGCGGCGACGATTTGGGAGGTAAGCAGAACTCTTAATAACGTGTAAGAAGTTACTTTAAATGTCATAAATTACTCTTTTGCTAATTAATTGAATGTAACTGGAATTGAAGCTGCGGTATCGCACCGACGCTCACCGCGTGGTTTAAAAACATGAATGCGTGTAAACGGCATACGCAATGAAGTAAAAACTTTTAAATATTTTTGATTTTGTCTATAAATAAACGGATTAAACAAAAGTGTTTGAAATAAAAAAAATATTTGAATAATAAAAATCATACAATAGAATTAACTATGTATATAAGGGCGCGCGACCGTGCTGCCGTCTGGTTTCAATGTTGGTAACAAAATTAAACAAAGCGTCATTATCTGTAGTGCCATCTATCAGCTAAGTCAGAACTTAAAGAACACAGGAAATACTATAAGCAACCTTCTGTTATAAAGTAAATAAAACATAAAAAAATACGAACAGATTACCATAAGTAATGAATTAAATGAATTATGATTTAATAAACCTTTTAGTTACGTTTAATTATTATCTAACCGGATGCTACAGAAACGTGACGTTATATAACGGACTTCCGTTGCATTGTCGCCCAGTTACCTCCAAGTCGGGCCTGAAGATGTGTTACTTGAAAAATTATCATCAAATACCTTTAAACGAGCAATTCTTGTATATTTTTATGTTGTTATATATTCAGGATCTCGGAATCGGCGTCTGCGATTTCCGTAAAACTTAGTGTGTAGGTGATTTCGGGAACGATAAATCGATCTAGCTAGATTTCATTCATAGAAAACTTTTTCAACTAAGTTTTAGGCAATGAAAAATATAGCTAGAATCTAAAGGAAAATTTCGTCGCCGCTGTCAAAACAAAAATAGCTCAGATGGAAACCGGCAGCTTCAAAAATGCGTGTAACTCCAGTTCGAATCCGAGTGACAACAAAAGAGATATCTTTTTTTTTTTTTGATAAAAATGCTAATTTTGTGAGGTAAACCTAACAGTTTATTTTAATTTAAAAATGATTTTCAAAGAACCGAGCTACGCTCGGTCGACCAGGTACTATTGTTTAAACTAATAGCGAGCAGTGAATAGGCCCGTAGTTTCAAAGTGGTAGAGCCACGCTGGAGCTATTACTGGTTTCAACATGAATGGGTCGGTTCGCTCGGGATAGTACCACCATCTCACAGAAAACCGACGTAAAGTAACTGTGCTGGCATTGTTGCGTTTCGTTCGGTTAGCGAGAGCGCCAGAGGAACACCTCCCCCTCTTTACCTTCCCTCCCTTTCCCTTCTTCGTCTCTACTTCTCCACCAACACAGGCTGGCAATGCACTTGCGACTCCCCTGGTGTTCCTAGTGTCTGGACGGTGGTTGTCACTTCACCACTTGCCCGTTTGTTTCCTTTGACATAAAAAAGTGGAGTTTTCTTCCAAAATAACAAACCGAACAGGCATTTAAATTCTTATTTTTTTTTTTTATTGAAGCACGACAAAGTGACTGCACTATGCCTGATGGTAAGCATAATACAATCCAAGAACAGTGGCGACCACCGAAAGACAGATTATCCATGCCGGTCGCCGCTGTCATGCCGGCCATAATGACGAAAGTCACCCGGTACTGGATATGCACAGGCTGATCCCGAAACGCGACGCGCAGAAGCGAGTCACTATGTCGGGCTTTTTCACCATGTACATGGTGGTTGCGACCCAGTCGGGCTGTATAACCCTACCACCCCGCAAATGCCAATTTTAAACTTAAAAGTAATTTAATAGTATTGTAATAAATAAATAAAATTTAGTTTTAAATATTCTATAAAATTAGGAATATTAAATAATAAATACTGATTTGTTATTTAATACTTTTATCATTTAAATATCTTCTAGGGTTTGCTTGAAATACATTTTTTTTTAGTAAAAAGACTCCCAAGTCTTTATTCTATTAAAAATAATGAGAAAATGGTAATTCTAAATAACCGTTTCATGGTTTAATTGTTTCTAGTAGTATCTCTCAACGTCTGTAGTTTGAGTTTTTGGCGGGATTTTAGTCTGTCATGTAGTGGTTTTATATTTTATTCATAATCTTGTGTTATTTGACTCTATATTTTGTAAATTTGGTGGTGTTTTATGTAAATATTAGTTTATAGTGTATAAGTGAATTGAATGGAAAATAATACCACGGAGCATGAAATTCTGAGATGCCACAAAAACTCCCTGGAAGGTTCTAGTAAGGGATCCACCATCTTGTTAGAATATTGATTCACACGATGCTTAATATTGAAATGATCGCACGACGCTTGTGATATTATTGACTACGTGACAATGGCAGAAATAATCGGTAAGATTGATTGCCAAAAATATAGTTAAAAAAAGTGTCTCTAGTTGACTTAACCTTACTCATTCCCGTGTAGGGAATGATATTACAAGTTTTATTTCAAGCATTCCAATGATCTAACAAGATGGTAGATTTCTTGCTAGAATTTCCAATGGAGTTTTTGTGACATCTCAGAACCCATGTTCTGTGGTCATTAATATACAAAAACCCAAGATACACATTATGTCACAGCCGGCACACAAAAATGAGTGCATAATTTTGGAACATGCACTCATTTCTAATAGTCACGCATCGTTTGCGTCCTTGTAAAAATAACTTTAAATCAATAAGGTAAGGTTGAATTTGCAAAATCATAAGTTTATCGCATAACTATAACCACGTACGGGTATTGGGGGAGTCTTTGCGGTCGGTTTTGATCGCTACTTTTATTCGAGACTGTGCGTTTTGGGTTTTTATATGTCAATGCCTGTGGTATTATTTCCCGTCTAATTCATTTGTGCCCAATAACCGAATTATACTACGTAAAACACCACCAATATCACGTAATATAGATCGAATAACACGAAATTATGGATAAAACGGAACTAAGATCCCACCAAAAACTGGATTGTAGTTTCTACAACTCGATGAAGTGTAAACATTGAAGCTTCAAAACCTTTTCAAAAGTTATGTCGTAACATATTATACTCTTACGTAGTGAGGTAGGTAGAGTTTTTTTTCTTTTTTTTTTTACTTTATTTTTGGCAATCAATCTTTCCGATTATTACTGCCATTGTCGTGTAGTCAATAATATTACAAGCGTCGTAAGATCACTTCAATATTGCTTCGTGTGAGTCAATATTCTAACAAGATAGTGGATCCCTTGCTAGAACCTTCCAGGGAGTTTATGAGGCGTCTCAGAATTTCATGCTCCGTATTATTATTTTCCATTCACTTCACTTATGCACAATAAACTACTATATTACGTAAAAGACCACCAAATTTACACGATATAGAGTCAAATAACACAAGATTATGGATAACATATAAAATCCACTACACGACAGACTAAAATCCCGCCAAAAACTCTAGGTAGAGTTGTAGATGGAAAAATCATAACATCACTACCAATTGTGAAAACAAAGCTTTGTGTCACGTCTGTCTGTCTGTTTGCGATAAACTCAAAAACTACTTAACGGACTTTCATGCGGCTTTCATCAGTAGGTAGAGTGATGCATGAGGAAGGTTTAGGTATTGTCAATTTTTTTTTATTACCAGGGCGGGACAACATCCGCCGGGTCCACTTGTATCATAAAATTTTAATTGATACGGTTTTTTTTAGATATATACAAAGGCGGAGATGCCATTCTCCGATCTCGGTGATGAGACTGTGTTTGAACATCTCAAATCCGGTACTCTGGAGTGGAAATTGCCTGAAAATATGCATCCAAAGATGCCGGACCTTCTAGTAAGTATTTTATCGCTTCTTTGGTGGCTTTTAAATATATATGTATTCTTTATTATAGAACTAGCTTCTGCTCGCGACTTCGTCCGCGTGGAACGGTTACTTTGGGATAACGGTAACACACAAGGGAAACTTCAAAAGGAAAAAACCTCGATTTTGTATACTTCGTTGGTGCTTCGTCCCTATTGTTCTTAGCGTGATGATATATGTAGCATTTCTCTGGATAAATGAGCCATCTAACACTGGAAGGATTTTTAAAATCGAGCCAGTAGTTGAAGCTGAGTCGAGTTTATATATCTGTGTGCGTGCAGTTCTAGCAATTTATAATGTGGAGCTTCGCCAATCATCAAAGAATCATT
Organism: Antheraea mylitta; assembly: GCA_014332785.1. NCBI lineage: Eukaryota > Metazoa > Arthropoda > Insecta > Lepidoptera > Saturniidae > Antheraea > Antheraea mylitta. The sequence goes on along the minus strand of JACEII010000007.1, from coordinate 3,193,674 downwards.
TCAGGAATTCGGTATCATAACTCTGCCCTCCCAATACATTCTTGATAATCTAAAGTGCGCAAAAATATAGATAAGCTGGATTTAGTAAAATACCGATATAATTTAAATACTAGTAACACTAACCAATTGGTAATTTTTTTTTTTTTATCGAAGCTCGACATATTGACTGCATTATGCCTGATGTTAAGCATAGTACAATCCAAAAATATCGGCAACCACCGAGAGACAGATTATCCATCGTCGGTCGCCGCTGTCATGCCGGCCATAATGACGAAAGTCACCCGGTACTGGATATGCACAGGCTGATCCCGAAACGCGACGCGCAGAAGCGAGTCACTATGACGGGCTTTTTCGCTATATGCATGGTGGTTGCGACCCAGTCGGGCTGAAAAACCCTACCACCCCGCTATCGCCATTGCCTCGTTCGTTGATCAGCAGGGTGCACCACGTGCAGGTGAGGTTGGCTTGGGTGTCTCAAGTCTTAACATGTTACTCGACACCCCTTACACCCCAAATTATTTTCATTATATTCCATGTTTCAATTTTTTTTAAGATAAGTAACAGTTTTTTAGGTAATAGTGTTAGGTTTTATGGCAAAGTCTCAAAGCATATTAGCAATTAGTCGGATATTGAGTTCAAGCACTATGTCAAGCGGGTTTAAATATCTAAAGGCTACCTATAGTGATGACTGGAAGTGACACCACTCTCTGTGTATCTACTAAAATCATCATCATCAGCCTGTAAGAGACCCACTACAGGGCCATAATCTTCTTCCCGAAGGAAGGTATGGGCGTAATCACCCCGCGCCAGCCCACGACGTATTGGCGATTTCAAACTAACACACAGTAGTACTACAAGAACATTTCTCAGGTTCAGTTATCCCCTCGGGATTTTCTCCTCCACCGTCAGCGGATACTGTTACCAATTTAAATGAGTAAATGTACGCGAATTCCTAAAAATTCGTTAGTACATGCCGGGGTTCGAACCTGCGTACATAGAAATAATACTCCACCGGTTAAACCACTAGGCCACCACAACATTAAAAGCGAAAGTAACTATTTATGTTTCTAAGAATATATATAGTGAAGAGTTAAACCATATCGACTTTGTTACTGGTTCGTGTAGATGACTGGGTTGTTTTTTTTTTATATCAAAGGAGGCAAACGAACTGGTGGGTCACGTGATGTTAAGTGATCACCACCGTCCATAGACACTAGCGACATCAGGGACGTCGCAAGTGCGTTGCCAACCTGTATATGGGAGAAGAGGGAGGGGAAGGAAAGGGAAAGCAGGAAAGAGGTAGGGACGTGGGCCTCCGGCTCTCTCACTGACCGAACGAAACACAACAATGCAAGCACTGTTATTTCACGTCGGTTAACTGTGAGAGGGGTGGTACTACCCCGGAGGAGCCGACCCATTCATGCTGAAACCAAAAATAGCTTCAGCGGGGCTCTACCACCTACAAACCGTCCGAACCGGTGGTAGTTTTGAATAAATTGAATAAAGTATTTTTTTTTTATTGATCTCACATCATTATTCGCGATTACAGAAACGGTGTTGGTCTAAAACCCCATCGGAAAGACCGAGTTTTCATCAACTGTACCAAGAAATACAACCAATGGTGAATGATTATACGACGGGGCGTTTGGGAGACGTAAATGAAAAAATAGAATGCTAAATGTCTTGAACAGTTATCACTTAAAAGCACAGAAATGTATTGTCATAAATCTTAAAACTCATTGTAATAATCTTGAATAATTGTTATAAAAAAACAGGGTGTGTCTTGAAGACTCACGATAAAAGTGAAAAATTTGTATTGCAAGGAAACGTTAAATAAACATAAAATATACCATTTTCTATCAGATCAGTGTTACAAAATGTTGAAATGGTTAAAAAAAATACACAATTAAAAACCAACGTGACGCAGTACGATGGTGACCCAGATGCGAGTACTGATCGCGCCCGACGTTGCTTAATTTCTGTGATCGGGCGTGAATTGTTTCATTTTAACACTATACCCGACATAGTGTCATCTCCCACCACTTTTGGTGACACAAAAAACTTGACTTCAATAAATATCTTGTGAAGTCGTTTAAAAATATGGTGACGAATATTCGTGTGTCTGAAGTTAGCTTAGAATATAAATTAACAATTCTAAAATGACTATAACGCACGTTAAGTAAATCATCTAATAAAACCTAATGGCGAGTAGTATGTCTATTTGGAAGCGGTTTTACCTTAAAATTCACATAATTTGCGATTTTTAAATTTAGTTACAGTTCGCGCCAAACTTTTAGACCGCTCTGAACGTAACAGCAGAACACATTTAGATATAAATATTTATAACATTTTAACTTTGTTTTGTATTAAACTTTTGATGGTGTTATCCGCAAACGTGAACTTATTGCTATATTCAGGGCGGCCAAAAAGATTGGCAAGATTTTCAAGTTTGGAAACTTTCGAGTAACTTTTGAACTTGTATACAGAATTATATAATAATAGAGAGTCTGGAAGTGCTATAAAATATTTCTACTTATTAATGTTTTAGTACGTGTCTCGCGGCTAACTTCACATACACAAACATTTGTGACCTTTAAAATGTAAGGATTTTTTCATGATTTCCTGTATTTGATAACTGTGCTGTGTGCATAAATGTATTTTTTTGCTGAGTATATACTGAGATATTTAGTCTGTGACATTAAAATTGAAGCAAAAACTCAAGTATAAATCTTTGTCAAACAGAAAGTGAGGTTAGAAATTGCAAAAGAGCGCGAGACGTTCATTTATACATCCAATATTGCCAACATTACAGTTTAAAACTTGTGTAATAATTATATTGTTCATGCTTTTGCATTTTTATAAATTGAACATATTCTTATGTTTTACTTACGTGCCAGTGTAAGTTAATTAAATAAGTTAACAATACAAGTGTTGTATTAAGCTCGAATTTCCTTCAAAATGTAGATATGTAAAGGAAACGAGGTCTATTAACTTCAACAATAACAAACGAGACTTAAATTCTAGAACTTTCGTATAATATAAATCTCGTGCTATATGATTTAAGTTTTGTAAGTGATTTTACATGAAAATTAATTTTAAAACAATATTGCACATAATAAAAAAAAATTGAGGTTATAAAATATGTTACGGAATTAAATAATAAGGTATCTATAATAATGCTAGGAATAGTTAATTTCATATATTCATAGTATTATCTTGTGTATTTATTAACATATTGCATTTAGGTTTATATTTATTATATACGATTTAACACAGAGTAAACAAAGATGGCGGAAGTTTTTTGAGAGACTTTAATTTGTCGTGTGTTGGTTTTTTAATTATTTATAAACTTATTAATTTAATCATGTAATGAAATTTGATTACTGTGTCAAATATAAATGTAAGTTGATTAAAATAATCCGCGTATATGTCATTTTAAAACGTTTGTAAACGAAAAGTTTCTCGTACGAAAAGGACAGAACTATGTACTTAGCCAAAGAGAGAAAAAGGCGGACTGTACCATTATCTAAGAGAAATAAATTAGCACAACAGATAAATACATGATAATAATCCACGTGGATATATTCTTTATTCCTTTGATGAATTACAGGATAGAAATATTATTTAGGTGTATATGAGTTGTACGCTTTTTTATGGTCGCTAATATTAATAGATTATTTATCTGTATTATAACTTAATTTGAAAGGTGTGTGAATATCGCTAATATCGATTTTCATTTTATTTACTAATCGATTTCGAAAAATTTTATACTATAAAATTATATGATTTTGTGTTCTTAACTCATGATAGTAAAAAAAAAAATATTTATCGAAATTTATTTAAATTTGAAATTTACTCAAAATTGCTTACGTTACTTATGAAGTACTTAGTTAGTATTTGGAATGATTTAACTAATTATTAGACTTTTCTTTTTAAATGGTTTTTTAAATTATAATATTAATTTGATATATTCTTTAGTGAATATAAATTTAATAAGTACCTCATTATTATTTCAAACTATTACAATTATTTAAACTTCTCAACTATTCGTCTGTACTTTCGAACTGAATAATTCGATTCGTCAACGAATAATTACTTAATGATAATTCGCCTAAATATAATTTAAATTGTAGTTTTAATGTAAGAAAATGACGTTAGCTAAACGAAACTGCCAACTTGTAAATAGAGATTAGAAATTAAGACTGAGTAGCCATTTATAATTAGGAACATCAATGAGCGTATATATGTTATAAGATTGTAAGCTTTTCTAGTAACGTAATATTTTTAACTCTTTGGTATAATGTAGTCTAGAACGTGGCCGTAGTGTAGGGATATGAGTTATTTAACTATTATCGATGTCGATAAATTTGAAGTTCATTATTGCTGTCTACAATCAAATATGATATTAACTGACTTGTTATTGACCTTCATAAGTTCATTTTATCAAAAATGTCAATACAGTTTTAATAGTAATTTCAAAGTTATGTTAAAGTTTGTGCAATTATGAGTCTTAATTTTTAGTGTCTAGTGTTTGTCTACAATCTTACCTCGTGTTAAATTGATGATGATGGTCTAAGATGATAAACGGAACTGGCTCTCGAGTACAGTTACCAAAATACACTAGCAAGTGTTAGTTCATCAGATGTTACCCTATAATAAAGAAGCGGAAAATAAAATGTCAGAAGACACGGCACCTAACTAGTTTACCATGCAAAGACACGATTGAAAAAGAGGCAATTTAAAAGAGAAGCCTAAATTATTATATCTTGTAGCCAGCACATAAAGAAATGAAGATATACGGGAATTAAACTAATAAAATAAAGAAAGAGGAGAAGTTTTTAGCATTTGACCAAAATCTCATCTGGTGTTAAATAATGATTTAATCTTAGATGGTAAACACGCTAAATCTACTGAGGAATTGGTTCTCAAGTCAACTGCCGGTACAACAACAGGTACTTGGAGACAGATTTTTAATCGAGGATGGTAGCTACTCAGGCGGTGAACTTAGAAAATAAATGTATAAAGTATTAAAAAAGTCGATATAGTATTCGGATTATCCCTACCTACGGACACAATTGATGGCATCTATGCCGGTAATGTTTTACTAATCGTCCGTAGTTTATCGTGATAGAGACGTCCTAAGTTGAAATATTTATCGATAAGTGTATAATTGTGTCGATAATGTATTGTATTAATAATTTATTTAATCTTATTAATTGTCGTTGCGAGGGTAATACATTTTTAATACAACTGTAGAATGTAAATTAACGTGCGATCTCATTATGGAATTTCGTTAAAATTTAAGTAATAGGGATGTAGATACCTCTTCAAAACACTTTTAAATTTTAGATATATTCAAAAAGTATTCCCATATTCAAATTATTTTATATATTCTTTTTATATTTTTATGAAACGCTAATCTACAATCGCGTTGGATTTACGTCACACTGTTTTATACAGCACAAAACTTCGATGTAAATACCAGATGAATGTTTAGACAGTAGCAATATTTATGGACAGCACACTGCATTCGATTCTCTTTCTAAATCAATAAAAAAATAACTGCTTAATATTCTACCTAATTATCTAGAATCATACAAAAATTATACTCAATTCTCTAAGTTTCTATGTTAAAACACAGTATCAATGACCATCGGGTGAAGTAAAAGTGAAGCCAACTAAGGTTTATGGTCCGTTGTATTATCGAAAGCTAGGAGTGTTAACTCCGGGTCAACGCTCGCAGGTTTTATCAACGGCCATTCAACCTAGGTTTATTTAATTGATTACCCATACTTTTTATATTCTTAGAACATACTTTACGTAAGGTTCTCTTTGTTATCTCTTAATATTTGTTTTGATATTATTATTTTATTTGTTAAATGTGACCACGAGGTGTTATATCCTAGAAAACTGCGAGTGTCTAACCTTTCATCGGTATATCTGTATATTAAAATCTAACATGTTTCGGACCCATGATGACATCGTATTACATGTTAATTATTAAATGTAAATTGTTAGTGTTGTGACCAGATATTGCATTTATAACTTAAGCATACTAACAATGTATAATCTTATTCTTAGTGTAAGTTAATGAGTCAAAGATTGGAAAATTACATAAGACTGCGTATTTCATGGCCATAAAGTCATTTGCATTCATCAAATAGTAATAATTCATTAGAAAAATTAATCCTTACTTTTTATATAAGTAAAATCAAAAATTAAGGCTTCTTAAGACACAGAAGTATACACTCACACTCTGAAACGCGTACAAGCATGCATACGTACGACACTAGGACCACAGCTAGGATTAAGTAATGCTATTATATACAATGAAAAGACCGCGAACATAAGAAACAGTGTATAATGTGTTCTATCTCTTTCTATTACATGTGAAGTCCATTACATATGTATGCTGGTCTCTGTTTAATATCGCTATTTTGTTTCAACAAACTTCAGATGAAAACGGAGTAAAAAAAGAATTGAGATGTAAAGAAACAGAAATAAACCGCACATTTTTCGTGAAATTTCACACACATGATTAATAAAAGGTTGAAAACTTATACTTCATACAGTTTTTTTTAAACGTAATTCCATATTTTGTGTATTAATTATTATTAAATAAAATAATGGAAACAAATTCGAGACATTACCACAAAATGTATCTGTACGATAACCTTGAGTCTGGTATATACATATTTATATGATATATCTACGATAGCTATATAATATATACATTATACATATATTATATATGTATTGCTTTTTCTATTGGAATACCATTTTTAGTTCGATAACTTTCGTTAACTAAAATTGACGATTTTGTAATTTTGATTTAATACCAACCATATCTCTTAATTAATGTTTCGGTATATTGCGGCCATTTTGAATCTGCGTGATCTTAAAACGGAAATAAAATTACGATGTTTTTTTACTTGGTCATTTCTCAATATTAATATATTACTATAATTAATTGTATGTGGAAAAAATTTTTTACTGAAATGATTTATACTTATATTATTGAAGCGTCAATCGCCAGGAAAGTTTTAGAGTAAGTCAATACAATTTTTTATAACTTTAATGTAACGTTTTTGTGGATATTTATAATGTTCCTTATAACTATGTCAAAAGTATTTTAATTTAATGTTAAGATTTTATTAAATTATGCCTTTTTATTTATAAAGTTTTAAAATATAATAATTTAGGCGCTGATAGTTTTGAAACTAGTATTTATGAGAATTGCATGCATTGCCTCGAGTATCCGTGCCCGTTTTATAAGATTTTGCATATTTTAAGGTTAGGTTATCTGTTATACATTGATCGGACATCGATAATATTTGTAATCATAGAATGCTCACAGGTAAGTGAGGAATGAATTCGGCGTTTATTGTCGATTATCAAAGACTGCGAAAAAATTCTAATCTAAATTCCGTCTTTGAGTACCATAATGCACAATATCTTCCATCCAGGTGCGAACAACGAATACTGTATTTTATCTGTCTATATACCGATCAGGAATTGCCATCTTGTTTTGCACAGATCTAATATACAATCTATGATCTGTATTAGTTATAACGTTGACTGTATTTTGCATTATTTTCTCGTTTGTGACATTGACTGTTTTTTTTTGTATTTCGTATTGTATCTTAATAAATAATTTTTAATATTTATTTTACTAAGATTTTATATTGTAATTGAAATATTTTTTAAACGGCTTTTTGGACTCGTATTATTTATCTTTCGTGTATTTATTACCTATAGATAATTTTTTTTTTTCGATATGTCTACGCTATTGATCTAGCAAGGTTTTAACAGTTTCACCGGATAACTCTATACATAAATAAGGAAAGGTAACACTATCAAGAACATCTTCCGTCTTTATTTCTCCACCATTTTTTTTATTTGGTAGATGTTTCTGTCACCATGTAAAAAGTAATTGAGAATAGGTTATTGTCCTCAATATTAAAACTTGATAAATTAATAAAACTAGGGCCGAATGTCCACCACTGGAATTTCGCCAGTAAATAACTTCTAAATCGATATTTATAATTCATATCGATAACAAATTATTATCTGCATTGTGTTTAGTTCGAAACAATATCAACAAACAACCGGTGTCTTTTAAAACAACGTTATGAGTATTAAATGACACCTAATTACAAAACCAAAGCCAGGAAAAATAAATCAAAAGCTGGGAAGTTGCGAACAGTTTGTAATTAGTAAAAGTGTAAGATATTACTCAATATTGTTTAAAAGTGTGTTATATTTAGTTTGTGTTATATTAATTTTTCGATAAATCTATGTCACAGCTCCCAACACTATGTATTATGTGAAAGTGACGCTGTCAAAATTGTAAAATAAAATCAAGTGTTGCCAGTATAGTAATGTATTTCGAATAATGATCTTTATGTAACCGTGTACACGGATGTATATTAGTAATTAAAATTTAGATATTAGACATTATCAATAAAGGTAATAATGATTTTGAATACTTTTTGTTTTATTCTTCGCTCTTTGATTCTGACTTTTCGTTAACATGTAAATCGAATAATTTTGCAACTTCTTTTGGATCACCGGGGTGCTGAAAGAAAGAGCTATTATTAATTATATTGGTCATGAAATTCATATCAATTTTATGTTCAAAGCAGGATAATTCATACAAATATCACAAAAAGAATAATTGTAGTAAATAATAAAATAAATACTATTATCTATACTAATATTATAAAGAGGTAAAGTTTGTGAGTTTGTGACGTTGACGTTATAGGGGGTAATCTCAGGAACTACTGGTCCGATTTCAATAATTCTTTCAGTGTTATATAGCTCATTCATCGAGAATGGATATAGGCTATCGTCACGCTAAGACCAATTGGAGCGGAGCACAGATGAAAAATGTTTCAAAATCGGGATGTTTTCCTTTTGAGAACTGCTGCGTGTTAGTGGTAGTGTATCTATTACACACGAACGAAGTCGCGGGCAGAGGCTAGTTACAAATAAAGTAATTACATTGAGGATTGTGAAACACCTGTCGTAATCCAAGGCCTTTATGCAGATTCTTTTGTGGTGGTAATTTATCTGAAAATATTAACAATTATAAGTAGCATTCTTTGCTTTGTTGCTACTAAAAACCTCTATCGGAATCGCATATTTAATTACTTCGAACACTACTCTGACTAATAGTGTTTTTGATGCGAAACATCTATAGGCGTGGGTAAACCTGATTGTTGGCGTGGCGACGACGCGACGATGGTATACGCAAGCGACTGTGCGTAATATCTCTTGCCGCACTGAACTCTCATACCTATAGTGTGATTTGAGAATTCCAGAATCTGTTATTCGTTCGATTTGAACAATTACGATGTTTCACATCTGTCAGGTGTCCCGTGACGGCTCAATTTTTTAATCTTATTTTTGGCAGCCAATCTCCCGGATTATTACTGTTATTGTTGATTATTCAGTAATATTAGATTACTTTAATAATCCAACAAGATGGTGGCTCTCTTGATAGAACTTTCCAGGCAGTTTTTGAAGCATCTTAGAATTCATAGTGATATTAGTAGATATTAGTAGTGATATTATCTTCCATTCACATCACTTATGCACAATAAACGAACTGTATTACGTAAAACACCGATTTACAAAATATACAGTCAAATAACACAAGATTGTGATTAAAATATAGGATCCACAAAAATCCCGCCAAAAACTCGTGTTTTTACGTTTTATGCACATCTCAGGTATTGACGGTTAGAATATGATTATTCTGTCAGTCACAAAAACAGATATTGCTAAGTCGTTTGCGTTAAGAGATGGCGCTGTACAATGTCTTTGTACAGTTGCATCGCGATGCTAAGAAGAACGTCACACCAATAACTCTTTCGGTCTAAATCCGGTTTCTATAGCCAGTTGATAAGTTTTCTATCACCATACCGTTATCGTAGATTGTCATTAAAGTTGAATCCGAAAATCAACACATATAATAAGAATGTACTTTAAAAAAAATGGTGCATGTGTCTAGTAATATGTATTAAATATGTTTCAATCAATTTTAGAAATGCCTAGAGATTATCGATATTTGAAAAACATCGATGTCAACATCGGTTCATTAGTATCGATGTACGATAAACATCGATGTTTTTGCTAGCAAATAAAATCTAATACCTTTAAACGAGCAATTCTTGTATATTTTTATGTTTGTATATATTCATGATCTCGGAAACGGCGTCGTCTATTTTCGTGAAACTTAGTATGTAGGTAGTTTCGGGGACGATAAATCGATCTGGCTAGATTTTGTTCATGGAAAACTAGACTTTTCAGGCAATGAAAAAATATACCTAGAATACAAAGGTAAGTTTCGCCGGCGCCGTCAAAACGAAAATAGCTCAGATGAAAATCGATTACTTCGAAAATCCTTGTAAACCCAGTTCGTATTCGAGTGAGAGCAGACAAGATTTTATTTTCTTTTTTTTTTGTAGAAAAATGTTAATTTTATAAGACAAACCTTTATTTTAATTTAAAAATGTTTTTTAAAGAACCGAGTTAGGCTCGGTCACCCAGGTACTGGTCTGTAAGAAAATAACGTTATCGGGTGTTTTCCATAGTCAGCGACGAAAAAAAAGGTCATCCAAAGAAATAACTATTCGTACGGCTTATAAATTTGAAATTATCTAGTCTAGCGACTTCTACCGACTAATTGAACATTGAAAATATTTAAGTATTTTGGTACTAATGTAATTGTAATTCAGTAATTGAAGTATGACCAGTATGACCAGTGTCATACCATGAATTCTTGATGTTGTTTTTGCAATTTCCTTACCAGAATGACATTCGATCTCGAGGTCGACCAGAATGAGAACAGCAAGAAGAGTTATAACGTGACCAAAACTTATTATAACTAATCCAACTTAAGCCTTTTGTTCGTTTGATTCGCAATATCGTATTTTCACCATATTTTTACCATGGAATATTATGAAACATTTAGCGACTTCTGGCGGATTTTTTAATTATGTATTTTTCAAAATCTAGTGACACTTTAAATAACATCTGGAGATGTACATTTCTTAAACGGCAACACTGCATTAATCTCTTTACTAATAAATCTAGAATTTGGAAAGCAGGATCCGACAGGGATAATGACACAAAAGTTTGAAAAAAATATACAAAAATACCTTTACGTTACTCGTACTTGACAGCGGTTGATTATCATCATTAGATGATGATGCACCCTGAAATAATTAACAAGGTATTCTTATTTTGCATTCATCAAAATACTTATTATTGTATTTACATATAAATACTTATTATTTTCTGCTATAACATTAATAACTTTGTCGTGAAATAAAAGCATCAGTTTTTTAAAGTTTTTCTTTTTTTTTCGAAATGTCAACGCTGATGACCTGGAAAGATCTTTAGAGCTTCACTGAACTATTGAGGCGAGTGCTGAAGGCACTCAGCTGATTTGGGATGTTTGGGCGACTAACTCAATGGTGCACGGCACACCTCGGTTTGGGCTGTCGCCTGTTTTGTGCAAAAATCGCTACCTATCTGAGATAACCTAAGCTAAGCTATCTAGATTACGTATATGAGTTATTGAAACATGCATGTGTACCAAGCCTGCGTGCCTCAACAACTCCTATATATATTTTGTGTCAGAAAAATTCCCCAAAACTATATTGGATAGGATAGGATAAGGAAAAATAAGGGTAGAACTCTTTGTCGTTTATTTCTCTGAAAAAGAAAAACAGCGTGCAAGCGTGCATATAGGCGTGCACGTGTGTATAGGTGATGTGTGTGATGTTGTAGCAGTGATGTAAGGTTTTGTGTCACTGTATCGCGTGAGCAGCGTATTTAAGGGCTCCACGCTGAGGAACGGACCTAGGCTTGAGCCGCTGCCGAGGGGGGCCTAATCTGGTGTGCGGGAGCAAAATTTACCCCCAGACCACGGCGGCGTGTTCTGTGGTTACGCGGGCATTGACGTGAACACGCTCTGTTTGAAGAGACAGGCTGGTACTGATTGAATAAGGAGGGTCGGAAAAAATCTGTCGCGGTCGTTTTTTATCGCAGCATTGGATATGGGTTCATAGTTCGCGGCGGATACCACTAACGGGCTTGGATAATTCGTGGCTTTTTCCAAATAACTACGTGTGAGTGATTTTATATACGCCCAGACAGAAGGCATCTCCAGGTCCCTATGGAGATCCTTATTCCGGACGCACCATGGGGCACCGGTGGTTTTACGTAGGGCTCGGTTGTGGAGAACCTGCAACTTATGAATACGATTTTGCGCGTGTGCAAAGACCAGACAACTGTACGTCATAATCGGACGGAGTTTCTTAAAGCTTCCCTTCCCTATCTTCTATAACTTACTTATATCATACTTTAATTACGTTTAATCATGAATTTAAATTTAGTATTGTGAAATTTAGTGAATCGTTGAGAGTGGAAACGAGGAACACATCCACTGACACATAATTCCGGTTATTTTAAGCAATTTAAGCAATAGGATACTACAAATAGCGCGTCTTGATTCGTCGAGTCTGTTAAATAATGACGCCAGTCTTCCAGAAATTTCCACCCTCTAAGGTAAAATATAAACATGAAAGAATGGTCGAAGAAAATTATGGATATCGTTGTGAGTACGAAGAAATCTTCATACGGAAGCGACCCCATCATTGTACAGTGTAAGTGTGACCCTATTTAAGTATATGATAGTGATTCTGCTTAGTGTTATATTGAACTAGGAATTTATATATCCGTTACTTGGCTGATATTACCAATTCAAGATGCTAATAACTTTGCAAAATTTATACTTCATACGCATATTAGTCCAAGAATTTATTAATTACGAAGAACATATTGGATTTGTTATTTATCTAGGTCTAACTAATATAAATCCGTTCAATAGAATATTTGCCACTTGTATCAGCCGGAAGTTAATGCAGTTTTTTATTATAATTAATGAGATATAATGACATGACTATTGTACAAATACTGATAATATAACAACGATTACCTGAAGATCAATGTCAGTAACACAGCTTCCTAATAATGGCAGAATAAGAAAGTATGTAAAAGTGTACATCTTGTCATGGCAAAAGATAGAGTTACTCATTTTGATTTTGTATGATACCATTCAACTTTTAATTAAATTCTACATTATGGTGTATGGGTTTTAATTAAAAAAATATTAATAATCATCTATGGATATGTCGTGATTAATTGCACATTTCAATTTATATCATCATCAATCAATCAATTAATCAATTTATATATCATTTTAATTAAAAAATATTAATAATTATCTATGGATATGTCGTGTTTAATTGCACATTTCAGATTTTAATTGCATTTCGATCTGTCATGACTTTATATTTCATTCATCATCACTTAGAATGAAAATCATAACACGGACCATGAATTGTGAGATACCACAAAACTCCCGGGATAGTTCTAACAAGGGTGCCATCATCTTTTTGGAACATTGAAATAGGAGTTGTAATCTTCATTGAAACAAAACATTGACACTGGCAAATACTTCTGCGGAACCAAAACAAGAAAAAGAAGAATTGCATTTAAAAAAATGTTGAAACCATTAATTAAATCAATTTAAAAATACTGCATATGTTGTTTTATTTCTTCCGTAAAATGGTATATATACATGTTCTATCCTATTTGGCCTGTTTTCTTCATTTTATTCGAATAGCCCCTATTCGAAATCGTAATAATACTACAGTATTTGCCAATCTTTCTGATCGTTCTGAATGAAGCCGTATAGGGCACAAGTTAGAATATTATATTATAAGAATAACATTAATATATGTTTTGTATTAAACTTTTGCTTTATTACGCGCTAGCCCAAACTTACAACGACATTCAGAGCGTCGAAAACGATTCAGGCCAACTCGACTAGAGTCCTCTATCTGTTAGAAAACTTGGCCTTAATCTATACATGAAATAAGAATGGAAAACTAATGTGTCTGGACTTTTTAGATTTCTGTAAATTAAATGCTACATGAGTCTAGGAGTCTATACTATCTATACCAATATTATAAAGAGGTAAAGTTGTGAGCTTGTTTTTTTTTATATCAAAGGAGGCAAACGAACTGGTGGGTCACGTGATGTTAAGTGATCACCACCGTCCATAGACACTAGCGACATCAGGGACGTCGCAAGTGCGTTACCAGCCTGTATATGGGAGAAGGGGGATGAGAAGGAAAGGGAAAAAAGGAAAGAGGAAGGGACGTGGGCCTCCGGCTCTCTCACTGACCGAACGAAACACAACAATGCAAGCACTGTTATTTCACGTCGGTTATCTGTGAGAGAGGTGGTACTACCCCGGAGGAGCCGACCCATTCATGCTGAAACCAAAAATAGCTTCAACGGGGCTCTACCACCTACAAAGTTTGTAGGGGGTAATCTTGGTAACTACTGGTCCGATTTGAAAAATTTTTTCAGTGCTATATAGCTTATTCAACTAATATAGATTTATCGAGGATGGTTATATATATATATATATATATATATATATATATATATATATATATATATATAGGGAGGATAGGTAGTTGATGGTTATATTAGGTATGTTATGGATATGATACTTCCGTTACGGATGTAGGAATATAATTATATCGGTTACGGTTACGGTAACGGATATGTAATTATTTCGGATTATCCGTTAGTTTCGGATAGTCTCGGTTACGAGTATTGGATTGAAATAAAATATAAACACACTATTCAATAATTTGGTTAGTCTAACTCTAAATTATCATTTGGCATTATAAATCCGTCATATTAGGCAAGTATACTTACTTATACTTATATATATTAGTATATATCTACTCAATTTCAAGTCTTATCTAGGTATTAAGATAAAAAAATGCGATAAATTTATCAGTAAACATAAAATTTAAACATTGCACATATTAACTTATAACTTATGTATACCATATTAAATATGTGTGTGTGTGTGATAAAATAACGACAGATTTTATTTTTAATTATTTTTATGAGGAATGAAATCATCTATACCTATAACGAAATTTAATGTTGTTTATCATTGTTCTAATATTCAAAACTGAGCAAAGGAAAATTATATTTAACAAAAAGCAGTTTTGCAGCCTTATCACCTGATAGTTGTCACCTTTGTCTCAAAAGAATAAAATCACATTTCATAACATTTATTTGACTGTTTAATTTATCGGTTACCAAGTATGTATTAGTTTAACACATGTTTTGCAATCGATATATGTCCTACAACGATGCTTTAGATTCGATGTTGACATAAATTTTTGTAGGTGGTAGAGCCCCGCTGAAGCTATTTTTGGTTTCAGCATGAAGGGTCGACTCCTCCGGGGTAGTACCACCCCTCTCACAGATAAGGAGGAGGCCCACGTCCCTTCCTCTTTCCTTCTTTCCCTTTCCTTCCCCTTCCTTTCTCTCATATACAGGCTGGCAACGCACTTGCGACGTCCCTGATGTCGCTAGTGTCTGTGGACGGTGGTTATCACTTAACATCACGTCACCCACCAGTTCGTTTGCCTCCTATGATATAAAAAAAAACATATATATCGATGTTTTTCTAATATGGATCGTCCCTACTACAAGATCCACGTGGAGTGCAAGTGCAGCGAAACAAAACCTGTCGAAACATGTTTTATTTGGACTTCACCCGTATTCGAAACTTTTAATTTACCGATAAAAAATATATGTGAGAGTTGTTGAGATATGTATGCTTGGAACACATATATGTTTCAACAAGTCATACATATATGAATAGTTAGCTAGGTTAACTAAGATAGGTCGCCAATTGCATGTAACGGACAACAGCCAAGCCGAGGTGTGTCGTGCACCCTTGAGCTAGTTGCCAAAAATAAAATCGGCTGAGTGCCTTAAGTGCTCGCCTTAGTAGTCCGGTGGAGCTGTTAAGACCTTGTTAGGTCAATCGCGTAGTCATTTCGAAAAAAAGTGCCGGCTAGGAGTTAATAAAACAAATATATTTAAATTGCATTTATTTTTCAATAATCATCATTTGCATAGTCTTCCATATCCTGGTAAGAGCTGGAATAATAAAAAATATGTATGAGGTTCACTTATTTGAAAGTTTTCTTAAGAATATATAATAGATAATACGTGCGTTCATACGTTAAGTACTTTTTTTTTATAGAAGCACGACAAAGTGACTGCACTATGCCTGATATTAAGCACAATACAATCCAGAAACATCGGCAACCACCGATAGACAGATTATCCATCGCCGGTCGCCGCTGTCATGCCGGCCATAATGATGAAAGGTACCCAGTACTGGATATGCACAGGCTGGTCCCGAAACGCGACGCGCAGAAGCGAGTCACTATGACAGGCTTTTTCGCCATATACATGGTGGTTTTTTTTTTTTTTTTTTTTTTTTCTCGATCTGACTACGCTATTGACCTAGCAAGGTCTTAACAGCTTCACCGGACTACTAAGGCGAGCGCTTAAGGCACTCAGCCGATTTTATATTGGCAACCAGCTCAAGGGTGCACGGCACACCTCGGCATGGCTGTTAAATATACATGGTGGTTGCGACCCAGTCGGGCTGTAAAACCCTACCACCCCGCTATCGCCATTGCCTCGTTCGTTGATCAGCAGGGTGCACCACGTGCAGGTGAGGCTGGCTTGGTTGTCTCAAGTCTTAAGATGTTACTCGACATCCCTTACACCCCAAAAAGTACGTTCGTGTATTTCCTTTTCAGACAAAAACTCCATCATAAATTGAAAGGATTTTATTTTATATAGAGCCTGGTATAATGAAGTACTGCCCACAGTACGAGTGGTGCTTGACTACAAGTCTGGTGAAATATACATAAGCTATTAATCCAGTTCAACAACACTAGACAAACTTTTTGAGAAAATTTTGAAAACATTGGAGTTCTTACCGCGGCAATAAATCCATGTCCCCTTCTCTGTAAGTTGGCTGCGAAGGAAGTCACAAAAATATTATCATGCTTGATTACGATTACAGTTAAATTCCAATTCCGAATATTAGGGCATGTTTACTAACGCAAAAAGGACAAAAAAATACTAATGGATACTTCGGTAAAGAGCGATAGAAAACGGTCTATCCCAGGATCGGAGAGAGAGAGATGTGCGATACATATGTGGGAAAACGAACATTTCCAACTCCAATAACCCTTGATCCGGTTAAGTTAGCAATAAACTACAAGATACCTTTTTTGTAAAGCGTTAAATTTGCTACAAGAATGTTCATGTGTCTACTTAATCTATTAATTAGTTCAAGACAAAATAAAATCTAAAGTGATAACAGAAGTTTTCCAATATCATCTCCATTAAAAACGTTGGCTATCGTTTGAGGGCTAGGTTACGATAATAGCTGAAATTTGATGTGAAACATCTGTAGGCGGAGGGTAAACCTGATTGTTGGCGTAGCGACGCAAAACACAAACTTTGCACTATTAACGAAATACTCAAAAACATTTGCAACCCTATCTGTATAAATATAAGATTCAATCTATTTTGTCGGTCACTCGTTTTACTATTGTTATGCGGCACGCGCCGACGACCTAGCGCCCTTTGATAAACGCCGACAAAAACACCGCGCCTATGATTATTTATGTAATAAAATAAATAAACAATCATCATTTTGTGGAACAAATTTGTAATGCTTTTTCTTTTTGTTATGCCATAACTCATTCCTGTCGTAATCTGTTCTTTTATGCATATAACTTACAGAAAACAATTTCGATGTTTTACATCTGCCAGGCGTCCCGTGAGGAGGGGTAAATTTTTTATACATTTGGAAACTATTCAGGACTGCCCCTGTGCCAAAAATAAGGATCACCCTAATATAGACAATTTAAAATTACTTTTTTATCTCTCTGCCAGTTATAAATAAGGAATCACTTTATTGGATGTTATTTAGAAATTATAATACTTAATTCTTACTTTATCACTGACGTCTTGATCCACGTTTATCTTCTTAGCTCTGGATTTTGACTTCTAAAACCATTGAAAGGGGTTAGTATAATCAACAAAATGACTTGGAAATTGTTAACTGTCCCAAATCTCATAAAAAACTCACCGTTTTAATGTCTTTTACTTGATTAATTTTTTTCTCGAGAACTTTTAGCTGCGAAACAATAAATTATCAATGAAAGTTTTATTTTTATTTTTAAATGCTATTTGTAACTTAATATGGATTTTGAGGGGAGGAGATTGGTCGGGGGTCCCATCTCCTCGTTGCATGGGTGAGGCTGACGAGGGGAGACTACTGGTCGTGTACCCAGTAGTCTTTTTTATAGTAGGGCAAAGGCCGGCGTTTACTCGCCAGGCTGCCCTAGGGGCAGTTTTTCAGATTTGAGAGAAAGCTCGACCCCTGGCTGCCCCTACAATGCGGCGGACGGTACACTGTGGGGTTTTAGTCCGTGGGAGTCGGACATAACCCACTCTCTCCCTCGGGAGGGTGGCGTATCCATAAAGGATTTCCTCACGTTAGTAAAAAAAAGGTGCCGTGTCGTCTGGTGAGCCATTTGACCAAGACTGAGCGAACAAACTCGATCGTAACCACGTCCCAGTTGGATTGCTCAGGTCGACGACACAACTTTTCCACCACGAGGACCTTGTAAAATTGGGAACTTAGCGCCTCAGTTTCCCGAGGCGTAAGACGTTGCCCCTGTTGTATATACTATATGACACCATTAACGTAGTAGTTAAAGATTCACTAAAATTGTTTTAATCATTTATTATTTCCAAATTAATTATAGCTGTCATAAGAACTGTCAACTTAGACAGGTGTTAGGTAATATTTCTTTTTACTAATACATATAGTGCTCATAAAAAAAATCCTGTAACTAGGTAAAGATATCATGATATTCTTTTAGATAAACCTAAGTAAATGTGTGCAAAAAATAGTAGTCCATTGGGAATTTTTTCCGTAATGCGCGTACATCGACAAACTTCTAATATTTATTTATATAAAAGGATATTTAGTTGGGTAGAAAGTAAGTGTGATTATAATATATATTTTTAAGGCTAATATTTATATACTTACTAATCGTTTCATTTGTACAATCATTTTCTGTAAAACAAAACAAGCAAAAACAATAATAAAAACGTTTTAATCTCAATCATCCGATTCAGTAACAAACAACTGAACACAGCTATATACCACACACAACTGAAATACAACACATTTATAATTACCACGCAATATTGTGCTTACTGTAGATGTTACGTGCTCAATTGTCTAAGCGAGAATGCCCCAAAAGTCTTTTTTTTTTTTTCTCGATCTGACTACGCTATTGACCTGGCAAGGTCTTTACAGCTTCACCGGACTAGCCCCAAAAGTCGCGACCGACACGCTTTTTATAACATTCACCCAATGCCCGAACGGCTGATATCTTCAACCAATGGCGTCTCAGGTTATTAGTAACACCGATGTAGTCAATAGTACGGAGAGTGCTAACAATATAATAAGTTGATATAAAAATAAAAGCATTTTTCAAATTTATTCGGCTTAAAAATAAAATGGGAAATCTACTAATTACATAATAATAATAAATGTATTTATTTGACCCTAAAATTAAATTCTTAAAACTAAACAATATTGTATATGTACAAAAAAAGTATACATTTTATTGAACAGTAAAGAAAATTAAGAACCTTTAATTTTATGAAATTGAAAACTTTATCAAAAAAAAAATATGTTTGTTATATAATGTTTGTAGGTCAACAAATTTGCCAGTCGGTGGAATTAGCTTATATTCATAATCGAAGGAATCTTTTTACATTATCAACAATAGCACCGTTTGACAGAATCTTTAAGGATTATAATTATTAGTGCATTTATTTACAACATAACTCGGAACATATTTTTCATAATTTTAAACTATACCAGGTGATTGTTTAAAAGGTGACAACATTCAATCGTGTGATAGATTATGGCCACATTTAAAATATAAAATAATAATATCAAAACAAATATTAATAAACAACAAAGAGAATCTTAGTTAAAGTCTATTCTAAAACTTTTAAATGCAAAAAATCATACCTAAGTTCAATGAACAAAATTTAAGGGGCGCGTTTCAAGGTTAGTCCTTACGTAATTACTTATTGTTGGAAGGTGCACTTCGAAAATGGATTAGATTTTTTTCACGTCACTATTATAATGGGTCAACACGGCCATCATAGCGTGTCGCTATTATAACTCTCGTAATGTTTAACAATCTATTGTGTTTATATTTTTACTAGGACCAAAACAACTACACTCATCAAAAAAGTCTAAGCAACATGTACTAATTTAAATTTTAGAATGGTTCTTCACATTATAAAGTTGCATTTTATTTTTAAAAAAATAACAGCTGTTGTCTTTATAAGTTCTTTTAATAACAGAAATGAACAATATTAGAATATACTGTAGAAACTAAGATACATAAGAAACTTATTTTTTTTTTATAAAATGAAATTTCTAAAGAAAATGTTATTTATTGTGAAAGAATAGAACAATTTAATACAAAGAATGGTCTCCACTGCTATTCAGAACTTGTCGGCAACGATTATTCATTGAATTAATGTGACTGTTTATGTCATTTTGCGGTATTCGCTCCCAATGGACTTGTAGCTAATCCTTCAGCTGTTGGGTTGTTATCGCTCCGTCCAAGTGCTTCAAAACACGTCTCTGGAGCATGTCCCATGCTTGCTCGATTTTTTTTTATTGAAACACGACAAAATGACTGCACTATGCCTGATGTTAAGCATAGTACAATCCAGAAACATCGGCAACCACCGAGAGACAGATTATCCATCGCCGGTCGCCGCTGTCATGCCGGCCATAATGACGAAAGTCACCCAGTGCTGGATATGCACAGGCTGATCCCAAAACGCGACACGCAGAAGCCAGTCACTATGATGGGCTTTTTCGCCATATACATGGTGGTTGCGACCCAGTCGGGCTGTAAAAGCCTACCACCCCGCTATCGCCATTGCCTCGTTCGTTGATCAGCAGGGTGCACCACGTGCAGGTGAGGTTGGCTTGGGTGTCTCAAGTCTTAAGATGTTACTCGACACCCCTTACACCCCAAAATCGATGGGGTTGAGATCTGGCGATTGTGCAGGCCAGGGCAATACCCGGATGTTTTCCGTTGCAAAGTATTCACTGGTTTGCCGAGCTGTATGTGAACGCGCATTGTCACGCATTAACCTAAAATCGGAGCCAAAGGTTTGTGCAAATGGGTAGACATGAGGTCTGAGAATATCCTCAATATAATTTTCAGCATTCATGTTTCCATTTACAAAAACGAGTTCAGTTCGCCTGTTCTTCATAATACCCGCCCATAACATAACTGTTGAGCCGCTGTATGGATGAACTTCCTGAACGCACCTGAGCCTTTCAGTATTTCCGGGCCGACGATACACTCGCACCCTTCTTGTATCAGGCTTAAACCCGAATCGCGACTCATCGAAAAACATAATTTTATCCCATTGTTCCTGGGTCCATGTTATGCGTTCTCTACACCATTCATATCGACAAGCGCGATTCCCGTGACGTATCGGTGGGCACCTGATTGGGCGTCGAGCTCATAGGCCGTACTCATGCTGTCGATTTAGCACAGTTTGAGACACCACTTGAAATTTGTAGCCTCAAACTTATCTCTCGAGCAGTTAACATCGGCTGGCGTCTTGCAGTCAGTTGTATGTACCGGTCTTGCCGAGTGGTTGTACTCCTTTTACGCCCTGGATGCTGTTCAGCGGGTTCTCCTGTATTATTGTAGCGCTGCCAAAGACGACAAATAACACTTCTATGAATGCCAAAATGTCGAGATACCTGAGATTGATTACTTCCCGCTTGCAACATCCCTACAGCTCTTTACATTTCATCTGCCATCAAATGACGTCGCTTCATGACGTAAAGAATATCTAACAATTCAATTTTGTCGCTTTATTTAAATGGTTGGTAAAATTATAAAATCAAGACTAAACGTAGCAATTAAAACGCACTTAAATTCAAACAAATTCGCAGTCATTTGAATTTTATGAAAAAACAAAACATAATCATTTTTTTTTTTACAACCAGCCAGTATGTCATCAATAACAAAAAAGTTTACTTACCTACCCACTTTGTTTGAGTAAATACTTAGAAATTAATTACTATAAACGGTAAAATTTGTAATATCACGCAGGTTGCTTAGACTTTTTTTGATGTGTGTACTTATTTGTAATTGTATGTCACCGATGTATATAAATAGGTAATTTGTCTAATAATACTTACCCCTGAATTATGAAATCCGGTATTAAAAAATGACCCGGCTATTTTGCTCTGTAATAAAAACGTATTTTATTCAAATACAAAATGAATTATTTATTTAATTATTTCGCTATTAATACGATTAAATAACACGGAAATCTTCTATACATATAATAAAAACGTAAATGTAAGGTGACTCTACTTTCTAGATTTTGGTGAAAATAATTGTTGCAGGTGTCTAGAGGTAGGTAAAAAAATACATTTCAATTATTTTTAGAAATGTCTGTCAGTACTTTCTATCTATCGGTTTGTTTGGACACATATCACTGCTAAAATAGTTCACGATAAAACAAGAAAGAAGTTCATAAAGCACATCCTCGAGTAACATTTACTCTTGGTTTCATGAAAATCGGTCAACTCTATCAAAACTTACTGTAATTTTAATGACGACGCGACTTAAGTACGAGAGCGAAGTAGCTAAGTAAATGGACTTGATACATTCAGATGATTATATTAATCCGTTTTTACTTAATATTCCACGTGGACGAAGTCGCGGGCACAAAATCTGCTTATTGCGATGTCTAGAAATGACGCTCCTCTCTGTGCATCCACTAAAAACTTTGTAACTATTTATGCCTTGTAAAAATATGTAACATGAATAGGATAACTAGATCGAGTTTCTTGCCGGTTCTTCTCGATGACTAGGTTGTTTTCCGAATCGGTGGTAGTTTCTCAGGACATAAATTGAATAAAGGATATTTTGATTTTGATTTTTTGACAGCTAGTATGAAATATTACCGTGACCCGCGACGTCATCTACATCTGTGTGACTTTACAAATGTGTATAAATTAATGACATATATGTTGAGGTAAAGATAAAATGGCGTTTATGTGAAAGTGTAATGTTATCTATAGTGACGTCATGATTTCAATTTATTCTATTAATCAACATCAAGACCAATAGAATAAAAACATTAGCCAATTAGGAAATGCAATACTGAAATAGCTACGAACCATCCTTAGATATCACTAGCCCAACTGTCTGACTGAAGATGCACAATATCTGGCCTCACAGGACTATTTAAGCTCTTAAGACATTCAAACATAACTCAGTGTTTCGTCATTGGTTGCTTTTAACACATTCAGACAGAGCTGACAGCCAATAGTAATGCAGATTCATGAATAGTCGATACCTCCAACCAATGGTGTTTCAGAACGAGGTAAATAGTAATAAGTCAATAGTAACTCCCGTGATGTTGTCAGTAGTATGGACGTAGGTCAATAGTAACTCCCCCGATATAGTCAATACCACAGATGCAGATTATAATCATTCTCTCATATATAATTTAAAACATATAATGCAAAGAAATTTCGCTTTTTCCACGTGTACACACTGATACGCATAATATATTTATTTCTTACGCCAGTTACGGTTTCTATAGCTCGCCGTTCTCATATCATTGGTACGAATGGCGGTAATTACGCTTCGATATATTGCAGCGGCTGTATCCGAAGAGCCTGTTCATTTAAACAACCTTTTGTTGTGGTAGAGCCAAGCTGGAGCTATTATTGTTTTCAGCACGAATGGGTCGGCTCGTCCGGGGAAGCACCACCCTCTCACAGAAAACCGACGTGAAGTAACAGTGCTTGCATTGTTGCGTTTCGTTTGGTCAGTGAGAGAGCCGGAGACCCACCTACCCTCCCCTTCCCCTTCCTCCTTCCCTTCCTGTCCCCCCGCCCTCCTCCCAAACACAGGCTGGCAACGCACTTGTGACTCCCCTGGTGTTGCAAATGTCTATGGATGGTGGTGATCACCTAACATCAGGTGACCCATCTGTTCGTTTGCCTCCTATGATATAAAAAAAAACCTCACTAAGTAATCGGAACTCAGTATTCGGTAATAATAAATTACTTACCCCTGCAACCTTGATACTTTGGTCTCTATATGAATTCCACATCTGTAAAACAAGAATGATTTAAGTCATACATGGAGAAATGTCTAATTTATTAGTTAATACTTCGGTACCTGTGAAAAAATTTAACTAACTTATATTGCTAACAAAAAAAGGGCAAGATCGAATTCAGTAATCACACATAAATATACTTTTTTTTTATTGAAGCACGACAAAGTGACTGCACTATGCCTAATGTTAAGCATAGTACAATCCAAAAACATCGATAACCACCGAGAGACAGATTATCCATGCCGGTCGCCGCTGCCATGCCGGTCGCCGCTGCCATTCCGGCCATAATGATGAAAGTCACCCGGTACTGGATATGCACAGGCTGATCCCGAAACGTGACGCGCAGAAGCGAGTTACTATGACGGGCTTTTTCGCCATGTACATGGTGGTTGCGATCCAGTCAGGCTGTAAAACCCTACCACACCGCTATCGTCATTGCCTCGTTCGTTGATCAGCAGGGTGCACCACGTGCAGGTGAGTTTGACTTGGGGGTCTCAAGTCTTAAGATGTCACTCGACACCCCTTACACCCCAAAATACTTAATGCCCTCGTAAGAAAATGGATGTATGTAACTATAACAGAAGTCCGAGAATAGCTGTAAATTCGTAAGAAATATAAAGGACATATTGGGTAAACACATAAACTTACCGGTGCATTGAAGAATAGCTTTTCAGGATTTCCAGGTGTTTGGCTTTTCTGAAATAATAAAATAATGTGGATAATATAAACGTGTAATGTTGTCGTCTGCTATTTTCTCTTCGAAATATAATTTTCATCATTTTTATTCCTTAATTTTTTGAAGTGAAAGCTTCTTTAGGTGCGATAAGCAGCATCTTTGGCCGAAGATGTATATATTTATATATTTGTATTATTTATATATTTCATATTTATATATTATGTATATATTTTCGCGTGATGACATGCTAGTAAACGTAACCGTCTGTATTGCACTCGCACGGCTTTAGGGTCACCCAGAGTAGCAGAAAACCACCATACGCTACTTCCAAGGTAAACATGCTACAGAATCCTTTTGTCCCTGTCTATCTATACACAGATTTATATAAAAATCCAGTGTCATGATGTACTCCGAAACTAATCAACCGACCTTCGTTAAAGTTGGTTAAATTTGGTCCAATAACAGAATTTATGCTTTGATTAATGGACGAATGTTTTTTAATTGCAAACTAAGTGATTGTCAGTGTTGGTTATTGTTATTAATTGTAAATTTCATCAATCTTGAACAAATGGCGCTTTAAATTAGTTTGTTGACAGAATACCACCAGATTAGGTCCCACTCGGCAGCGGCTCAAGCCTAAGTCCGTTCCCTCGGTTTGGAGCTCTTGAGTACGCTGCTCGCGCGATACAGTGACACAAAATCTTACATCACAGCGACAACATTATACATATGACCTCCGCACACGTGCACGCTACCGCTTACACATGAAAGTGGAAGGTTTTTATTTCTTTTTCCCTTATTGAACTTAAATAGTTTAGAAAATTATCCGATACGAAATATATATAAAAGTTGTTGAGGTATGTATGCTTGGTACACATATATGAATAGTTTGCTTAGGTTAGCTCTGATAGGTCGCGTATTCAACGTATCAGGCAACAGCCCAAGCCGAAGTGTGCTGTGCACAAGGGTAGGGAGTTAGTTGTCAAATAAAGTCAGTTGAGTGCTGCAAGCGTTCACTTTGGTAGTCCGGTGAAGCTGTTAAAACCTTGCTAGGTCAATAGCGTAGTCAGATCGAAAAAAAAAAGACAAAAAACTGTAGGATTGGCGATTATGAATATCTCATCGATGACGTCACTCTTTAATTTTGAATTTTCTTGATAATAACGGCCAGAGCATTGTGAGATCAAATAGTAAATTTATATTCTTACCACATCGTTGGATTCCTGCTCATTGTCGTTATATTTTGACTGTGAATACATGAGAAATGATTCATTTAATTATTTAAACTAGTGGGCGCCCAGTGGTCGAAATTCGACCATAGTTATTTGATTTTTAAAGTTTGAACTTTATTAGGGTTCTTTTTTCAAAGGGTATACTTCTATAATCAAAGGTTTTCGTTATGGCTACCCAGTTATTTGCCACGATCTTTAATTATATAAACGCTTAAAAAAACTATGTGTAAATGAAATTATTATAAATTTGAAGTAAAGCTCTCAAATTTTAAGCAAACATAACTTTACGAAAATAAAGAAATTTATCGCAACCCATGACACAATTTTCAATTAATTTTACACGACACCATGGGTGGGTGGTATTTCTTGGTGATATTGAATTAAATGTAGTCTGTTCATTATGAGAAATAGTGATATGCCCAGTATCATCGTTTGGAAAAGTAATGGATCCACAATACAATCAAATGGTGAATCCAAGACAAAGATGATTTTAATACTACCATTAGCTTTTGAAAATAAATTCTTTTTTGTTGCTACATGAGGTTAAATTGCAACGTTGTAACCGCGGAGGTCTAAATCATGGATTACTTTTATGAACAAAATTCTTATTTAGATTATACAAAGTATTATTTTTTTTATTAAAACATCATTTGAAGTGAGTTCACCACAAAAAATAATAAACATTAAAATAATAGTTATATTTTATAATATCTTTATTGAATTTACAATGAAAAATGGTAATTGGAACGTAAGAATTAAAAAATACATACAGTCGAACATAGCAATCTCATTCACAACCTTTTTTGAAGTTCGTAATTATTGACGGCTGTCAAAATGTCTTTTTTGTTTACATGTGTGTATATGTTGTGTAAAAATCAAGCAGTAGTGTGAGTAGTGCATGTTTTAATTAATTTAATGGACTTCTAATGCGTTTTATATAAAATAAACAGCTTTCTGCACTTCTCCGCCATATAAACATCAACTATGCCAAATTTCAAGTTCACCCCTTCACGAAGAATAGGTTAAAAAGGGGTACAAAGATTTTGCTTCACGTATTAATATATAGATATAATGTTATTATTATATTTGTAACTATAAATTTTCTACCGTTTAAGAAAAAAACTAACCGCTTTATTTTTTTCTTCCTCCATAACAGACTTCTCGAGTAAATTCAACTGTTAAAGAACAAAAATATTGGTTAAATTGGTATATCTAATTCATTTTACCGGGGGACAGTCCACTATTGTTTCACATTATCTTGGTGCCTCTGAAATCATGTACATTCAAAATTTCAAAATGTATTAGTGTAAAAGTTAAAAATATAATTATGAGATATAATTAAATACTATAAGCTATTTTTCAACAATGATAAAAATATTTTTTTTTTTTTGTTATCTGGATAACTATAATTATAAGGCATACTTACTATATGTTTCATCTGTACTACTAAGTTCTGTAAAACAGTGTAATAGGGCATTAGAAGAAAAAAAAAATGAATTATCATACTAAAATAATTTGAAAAAGTTATAAGTTTTTGATCTTATATTCGTTTATTCGTGTAATTATATTTTAATAATGTATTGTTCACTTTATTCATTAGTGCCTGGGCGACCGAGCCTAGCTCGGTTCTTTAAAAAACATTTTTAAATGAAAATAAACTGTAAGGTTACTGTTACAAAACTAGCATTTTTTACGAAAAAAAATATTAAGAAAAAGATATCTCTCTTATAATTATAATACTAAAAATATTTTTTTAATTAAAATAAACGTTAGGTTTGCCTAAAAAAAATTGCATTTGTTTCCAAAAAAAATATATATCTCATTTGCTGTCACTCGGATTTGAACTGGGGTTACACGGATTTTCGAAGATACCGTCGGAACCATTTTTGTTTTGACAGCGGGGACGAAATTTGCCTTTATATTCTAGCTATAATTTTTTAATTGCCTAAAACCTCAGTTAAAATTTTTTTGCATGTATAAAATCTAGCTAGATCGATTTATCGTCCCCGAAACTACCTACAGACTAAGTTTCACGGAAATAGATCACGCCGTTTCCGAGATCCTGAATATATACAAATATAAAAATATACAAAGATTGCTTCTTTAAAGGTTTTTTAATTATTTAATGATAAAAAAATAACTATTATATCTTATAACAAGGCAGTTATAAGACCTGAAAGCTTTGAAACGAAGAGTTAGATGAAAGAAAGAAAGAAGGATAACATTATCTTTTAGTGGAGTTGCAAATCTTAATATAAGTGCTTAACTAGAATTGATAAGATTAAGAATCATTGTTTCAGATAGAGAAGTTGAGAAGTATTTCGCTAGCGTAATATGGATTCTTTATATGGAGAGGAAAAGTTAGATACTGAGAAAACAGATAAGTATCAGGACGGATTTATATCGGCATAGAGGAAGACCAAAGAAACTGTTGATGGATGTGTGGGTGTAAGTGTAGAAGAAGTGTAAATACTGGAGATTATAGAGGAAAGTGGAAGAGAACGGTAAATACTTGTTCAGGTAAAGCACGTATCAACGTAAATGTACATAGAATTCAATTAAAATCCCTTTACTCTCGATCTTTAATTTAATTATAATAGAATTGAATAATTTTTAATTTCACGCTATTCATAGAAGTCTTATAGTCACGCCTTGGAAATACCTAAGGTATCTTATGCATAGGTACGTGACGTATTTGGAAAATTTGATAATAATGATATGCCTGGAAGCTTCGGTAGGTCATTTTACCGCAAGCCCAAGATGGGAAATTATCAATGGCAGGATCTTGTAGGTGGTAGAGCCCCGCTGAAGCTATTTTTGGTTTCAGCATGAATGGGTCGGCTCCTCCGGGGTAGGACCACCCCTCTCACAGATAACCGACGTGAAATAACAGTGCTTGCATTGTAGTGTTTCGTTCGGTTAGTGAGAGAGCCGGAGGCCCACGTCCCTTCCTCTTTCCTTTTTTCGCTTTCCTTCGCATCCCCTATCCCCCTTTCCCCCATATACAGGCTGGCAACGCACTTGCGACATCCCTGATGTCGCTAGTGTCTATGGACGGTGGTGATCACTTAACATCACGTGACCACACCAGTTCGTTTGCTTTCTTTGATATAAAAAAAAGGAATAGTTTTTGGTTTCTAAATAGCTTGTTAAATAATTTATATAAATGGAAGAATGACAGGGTCGATAAAAAAATCATGTAAAAGGCAGCAATGGAGTAGGTATACATTTTGTTGGTGGTTTAAGCAGATCCATTAATCATGGGTCTTCCTAAATGTAAAGCCCCCCTTAGATTAGGAACCTTTGACATTAGGGGTGTAAGGGGTGTGTTGCGCCGCTTATAAGTTTAGGGGTCAAAGTGGTCCCCATGGCAGAAACCGGTCGGACCAATCATCATCAAGGGGTGTCGAATAACATCATAAGACTTGAGACACCCAAGCCAACCTCATCTGCACGTGGTGCACCCTGCTGAATAACGAACGAGGCAATGGCGCAAGCGGGGTGGTAGGGTTTTACAGCCTGACTGGGTCGCAACCACCATGTATACGGCGAAAAAGCCCGTAATAGTGATTCGCTTCTACAGGTCGCGTTTAGGGATCAGCCTGTGCATATCCAGTTTTTTACAGGCCGGCATGATAGTGGCGACCGGCGATGGACAGTGTGTCAATCGGTGGTCGCTATTATTTTTGGATTGTACTATTCCTACCATCAGGTATAGTGCAGTCACTTTGCCGTGCTACAATATAAAAAAAAAGATTGCCCGTTCTGCAACCTTATTATTACGCCATGAAAGGCACCCTTGCTCAATGTGTATTCGATAGCGGTGAACCAAATCGGAAAAGAATTGCCACCAATGCTCTTTTGCAATATGTCGCTCATAAATATAACATTACTGGCTTCATCAAATAGAACTTAACTCTCCCAATACATTCTTAATAATTTAACCTATGTACGTAAAAACTTTGAAAAACTGAATTTAATAAACGACCGGCATAATGTAAATAAGAAAAACTGTAATAAACTGGTCGCCCCATGTTTCAGACTTAGCAAACCAGTAATAGTTTTTTAGGTAATAGTGTTAGGTTTTACAATAAAGTCCCAAAGCATGTTACCGATTTGCCGGACTGTAAATTTAAGCACTACATCAAGCGGGTTTTAGTGTCAAAAGGATATTATAGAGTGGATCAGTATGTGAACGATACTGATGTCTGAAATTGACTCCTCTCTGTGCGTCCACTAAAAGTTATTGTATGATGTATTGGAAACATATGTTAAAAAAATGACCCGATCGAGTTTCTTGCCAGTTCTTCTCGATGACTGGGTTGTTATCCGAATCGGTGGTAGTTTTTGACGTTCATAACTGCCTTATTAAGGCCTAAATTGAATAAAATATTTTTTAATTTGATTTTGAGAACGCGATCTTAACACGCGTCGAGGCGTATTGACCGTAATAGCTTGACCAGTGAAAAGAAAATACTTACCCCTTGGTTTGAGAAGCCTGTATTGAAGAATGAATTTGCTATGTTGCCCTGTAACATTAATAATATTAATTCATAATTCAAACCTTGCCTTACTTGTTGCTTAAATTTACCAAATAAAAAAAAATAAAAAAGATCTTTTGCTGTCACTCGGATTTGAATTGGGGTTACACGGATTTTCGAAGCAGTCGATTTCCAACTAAGCTATTTTTGTTATGACAGCGGGGCGAAGTTTACCTTCATATTCTAGCTAAACTATTTCTTTGCCTGAAATCTCAGTTAAAAAAAGTGTCTATGAATAAAATCTACATAGCTAGATCGATTTATCGTGCCTGAAACTACCTACATACTAAGTTTCAAGGAAATAGATGAGGCCGTTTCCGAGATCCTGAATATATACAAATATAAAAATATACAAGAATTGCTCGTTTAAAGGTATTAGATAGATGAAATTTAACCCTTTCGCTAACAGACCGTAATTGTACGTCACGATTTGAGATTTTGATTGGGTACAACGTATGACGACGTTCAAAAACAAATATATGAAAGACAAGACGTTTCTACGCGGTGAATTATAAAGCAAAAATTGGTTATGTTGTACCTTGTGTCACACCATCTGATATTGTCTTCTGAAACCCGATTAGGCCTCCCACGGCAGCGGCTCAAGCCTAGGTTCGATCCCTCGGTAGGGAGCCCTTGAGTGCGTTGCTTGCGCGATATGGTGACACACCCATACATCACTGCTAAAACAGATTACCTCCGACCTCCACACACGTGCACGCCTACACGCTACACATCTTGGTGGAAGGGTTATTTTTGTTAAATTTTTTTCCCTTATCGAACTGAAAAACTCTCCAAATTTTCGACAAAAATATATGGAGGAGTTGTTAAGGCGGATATGCTTGGTACACATATACGTTTCAACAACTCAAACATATATGAATAGTTAGCTAGGTTAGCTAAGTTAGGTCGCGATTTTTGCATGCAACGGGCAACAGCCAAGCCGAGGTGTGCTGTGCACCTTTGAGCTGGTTGCCAATATAACATCGGCTGAGTGCTTTAAGCGCTCGCCTTAGTAGCAGTCCGGTGAAGCTGTTAAGACCTTGCTAGGTCAATAGCGTAGTCAGTTCGAAAAAAAAAAAAAATTGTCTTCGGAACATCTAGTATCATATAACATAACGTATTTAAAGGCTAAATATATTTGCCAAGTTATTGTGTTACTCTAAAACACAATTTAATCTCAGACCGGAACCCAATGGATGTAGCCTATGCAGTGAGTTAAGTATACGGTATAAATACTGACCGAAACCGATCGTGAGATCTCTGAACATGAAGGGCTATCTGGGCGAACAAATATCCTCACACACCACCGATACTCTTTTCCTGGTTCACACACAGGAAGAGGACAAAGCCCTGATAAAAAAGGGCTAAGGAGTAGGGGAAGTATCGCGCGTTCTGACTGTCCAAGAATTAAAAAAAAACCAGATCACCCACGATATGGTTGATTAAGATATAGGTACCTAAAGATTTCAGAATGTATTGTGTATGTATTATTATGTATTCATTTAGGTATTATTTAAATACATTTGAATCAATAAAACAATTCACACATTACTCACCCCATTAACCTTGATGCTTTTATCTCTAAAAGAAGCCCAATTTGCCTGCAAATGAAAACTTAGATTTAAGCCTTATGACGTCACACGCTATGTTTGATGCACTCTATTTGTGTATTTGTTGCATTAGCATAGGCGATTAAGATCAAGTGGTCTTCTTGCCATATCGTCTTCTTTATTTTATTATTATGACTAGCTTGTGTCGGCGACTTCGTTCGCGTGGAATAGTGACTTTGGGCTAACGGTAACACGCAGCGGATACTCTCAAAATGAAAAAAAAAAAACAATTTTGAAACATTCTTCATTTCTTATTATGTCTTCTTCTTGGTCTTAGCGTAATGATATATTCCTATAGCCTTCTTCGATAAATGAGCTGTCTAACATTGATAGATTTTTTTTTAAATCAGACCAGTATTTCCTGAGATTAGTGCGTTAAACCAAACATATGAATAAAACCTCCAGATTTATAATATCAGTATATGTTATCTTCTATTATATCCTCATTAAAAAGCTGGTGAGTTTGTAATAGTACTGTTAAGAACAAAGATTTTACCATTGGGAAGCATAATTGTTGAGGATTTGCTGTTGTTTTGGATGCCTGAAATAAAAACGTATAAAAATTTACTTCTCAAGTATTTTTCTTCTTGTGTTCCAGTAAACTTAGTTAAAAACAAACTTTTAAACTTATCTAACAATCGTCTACATCAAATTAATTTAATGCTATATACAAATAAAAATAACGCAAAAAAAAACAACATTACCTTTTCCTTACTCAGGACAATATTTCCAAACAACGCCAAAAAAAGTAGCCAAAACGTTGATATATTTAATGAAGCCATTTTACTGTTATCAACTCCAGTAAACCCTTCTACTATTGTTAATAAAATAACAATAATAGAATCACCTGTACTACAGTACTATTTACTTCTACTTATCATATCTATTTTAGTAATTAAAAGTGATTAGTCAAAGCCACGACTGTTGTAGACGAGCGACTTGAGATGTAATAATATTTGATAACAGGTAAGTAGCATCATAAATACAGAACCTATCAATAAGCTTTTATGTGAAACGTTTTGTAGACAGTTCTAAGCTGCATGATTTCTTAGTTTTGTTTGACATTTTACCATTTTTAATGTCTAAAGAAGTGGGCAGAATTTAAATAGTCTTTAATATGACTCTAATGCTATTCCTTCGCTAATTTAATTCATAAAACTTTAAGGGAATTAGAAATTTCTATCTGTATACATACATATATATATATATATATATATATATATCTTTTCTGCTGTCATTCGGATCCGAACTGGGGTTACACGGATTTGCGGTTAGAAGGATTTTCGAAGCAGGCGATTTCCATCTGAGCTATTTTTGTTTTAACAGCGGTGCCGAAATTTACCCTTATATTCTAGCTATATTTTTTCATTCCCTGAAAACTCAGTAAAAAGCTTTCTATGAATAAAATCTAGCTAGATCGATTTTCGTCCCCGAAACTACCTACATACTAAGTTTCACGGAAATAGATGACGCCGTTTCCGAGATCCTGAATATATACAAATATAAAAGAATTGCTCATTTAAAGGTATAAGATAGACATAACAAATGCTACGGGCTCCCCCCTTTATAAGAGTATGTGTTTCCCACATCTTTTGTAGTCTGGTGAAGCTGTAAAGGCCTTGCAAGACCAATAGCGTAGTCAGTTCGAAAATAAAACATACGTTTAGCAGAAGAGTAAAACACATGTAAGCCTCTTAGTTTGTTTGTTTGTTTAAGAAATAAAATAATTTATCCTGATCCATAATATGAGCAATTCTAATATCCTTCGCTTGAGAACAGCGTAGAGGCAACGCAATCCATTTCCCAATCCTTAAACGGTATCCTTATTACGGTAGTTACACAGTACTTTCAAAGCCCGTACTTCTCGATGGTTACAGCGTTATTCTTTTAGACCTCATCGTAACTTATCATCAGGTGAGTTTAAAGAACCTACAATGACAAAAAAAAAAAAACAATTTTCCATTTTTTTCCTTCCTGCTTCCGATTAAAGTAGAAAAAAGACAAGCATTTTTTTTAACTGATCTAAGCCAATTTGCTTTGCCACGTCTGACGAAGTTCCATTTAAAATATTGAAATTCGTCCGTCTATATTGTATGGAATAATCAATTATTGTTTTTATTTCATTGAAATTATTGAAATAAATAATCACTACACGTTTCCATTTCAGTAATTAAAATCTGTAATTCACTGATATAATTAATTTTCTTTTGATTGGTTTATATCTTAAAACTACACGGTTTAATAGATCTTCGGAGACATAATCTTTATTCCTATTCGGTAGATTTAATTACCAATTTCATGTGCTTTGGGCGGTAGTAGTAGAGATGAGTAGTTCCAAATCAAAGTAGCTGTATGAGTTAATGGTAGTACATGCAAGATTGAAGGTACAAACGAATTTCGAACCGACTCCTGCCATGTAGGAATGAAAAGCTACATGAGTATTGTGCTGTCTCTTTCTATGCATTATTTTATGTATCATATTTGATTTTAACGAGCTTCTAGTTTGGGATTGATTACTCTGTCGTGCAGCACGTTGAATATATGTTTTAAACGAGCTTCCAACTTGGGCTGGTTACTCTGTTGTATAGCACTTTGAATATTTGCTTTAAACGAGCTTCCAATTTGGGCTGATTACTCTTTTGTGTATCAGGTTGAATGTTAGTTTACAACGAGCTTCTAGTTTGGGGCTGGCTACTCTGTTGCGTAGCACGTTAAAATATTTCTTTTAAATGATCTTCAGATTTAGGGCTGATTACTCTATTGTATAGGACATTGAATATTTGTTTTAAACCAGCTTCCAATTTGAGGCTGGTCATTCAATTGTGTAGGAAGTTGAATTTTAGTTTTAAATAAGCTTTAATTAAGGACTGATTACTCTGTTGTGTAGTACGTTGAATATTTCTTTTAAACGATCTTCTGATTTAGGGCTGATTATTGTATAGGGCATTGAATATCTGTTTTAAACGAACTACCAATTTAAGGCAGGTTACTCTGTCGTGTAACACGTTGAATATTTGTTTTAAGCGATCATAAAATTTGGGGTATATTACAATATTGTGTAGGACCTTGAATATTTGTTTTAAAGCAGCTTCGAATTCGGGGCTGGTTACTCTATTATGTAGCACGTTGAATATTTGATATAGTAATATTATTCGTGTCGTTTTGGTGATGGGTTCTTGACATACACGAAAACCATCTTTAATTTTTTAATTTATTTCTTTAACTTGATGTATCAACTAACTTGATTGGAACAAGTTTATTTTATTAGAATGTATATTTTGTGAGTAATAATATCTATATCTTCTATCTTCTATACTATAATAAAACTGTAAGAAGTCGAAATCTGTACATTAAATATTTTTTGAAAATTTTAATCAGGGTAGACTATGCTATCGATAGAGAAGCCAAAAATAATCTTTTTACAATTTTTGTCTGTCTGTCTGTCTGTCTGTCCCTATGCACACGCATCACTCTGAAAGTACTGAAACAATCTTGATGAAACTTGACATAGTGATAAGTAATATTACGAGATTACCTCAAATATACTTTTTGTCTCATAAAACGCAAAGGGTTCTCCAGGATAAAGGATTAAAGTCTAGAATATAAACCCGAATTACTCTGAAAGTACTGAACCAATTTTAACGAAATTTGACACGGTGATAATTAATGTTAGAAGACTAGACTAGGATACTCTTTGTCCCATAAAACGCAATGAGTTCTCCAGAATAACGAAAAACAAAAATTTGTAGTTAACGTAACTAGACTTTTTTGCGACACCTTAGTACAAGAGCCGGCAACGTTAAAAGAACAAGAATTTTAGAATACCTGGTTCTTTAATACATCAATATATATTTTTTTATATCATAAGAGGCAAACGAACAGGTGGGTCATGTGATGTTTAGTGACCACCACCGTCTATAGACACTAGCAACACCAGGGGATTTGTAAGTGCGTTTCCAACCTGTATATGGGGGAGGGTAAGGGAACCTCCGGCACTCTCACTGACCGAACGAAACATTACAATGCAAGCACTGTTATTTCACGTCGGTTTTCTGTAAGTATTCTGGCAGTATTAGCCCGAACGAGCCGACCCATTCATGCTGAAACCAGTAATATCTTCAGCGTGGCTCTACCACCTACACAAATTATCAATATATCAATAGACAGAATTTAGGACACTTGATAGCGGGTTAACGTTGTATTTTTAATAGGCATTCTGATTTATGATTAATCAATAATAAGTTTAGGAACATTTTTTTCAGTAACTTTTAAACGCAATTAAACATTCAGACACATTTTTTATAAACAATCATATATATACCCGCTGATATATTTTATAAATAAAAAAAAGAATGTGGTGTCGTGGGACACCAGGTAGGAACGAAGTTCTTTCGGCTAATGTAGAATCGACACTATTTGGAAAAAAAAAATCGTGCTCAATTTTATGTAATCGTAATTCAAATTATCAATTAAAATAACAAAATATATCTCTTTATTTTTGTTTGACAACATAAAATTACATAGAAATAGAAATAATTACAAAAAGGGAGAAAGAGAAAGATATTATACACTACTCGCTTATGTATACGACTGTCGCGCCTGCGCACGTCTCATTTAACTGTTTTATTCCATGCACTTTTCGTTACAGTTTTACTATCACATTTTTTTCAGTTCGGTCGCGCAGCAAAATCTCTATCTCCTCCAAGCCTGCCGTAAGGAACTTCGTTCCAATAATAAATTTCAAATCAATTATTTTTTTTCATAGCAAAGAACCAATTTCATTTTATTAAACATTATTGACCACCATATACAACGATAAACGTAAACGTATGACTTGGGATTGACGCCATCTCAAATATATGCGTCGTCGACCATCAGGCTATACAAAGCCGAAATACCTTGGGCCGGCGAGGTGAAATATCTTGGTGTTACTTTAGATAAACACTTAAATTTCGATTCACAAACAGAAAGAGTGCGAAACAAAGCCGTATGGTCTTAGGTCGTTTCTATCATTTGCTTTGTCATAAGAGTAAAATATTCCCCAGACAAACTCACTTTATACAAAACTTGCATCCGTCCGATTATGACGTACAGTTGTTCGGTCTTTGCACATGCGCAAAATCGTATTCAAAAGTTGCAGGTTCTCCAGAACTGAGCCCTACGTAAAATCACCGGTGCCCCATGGTACGTCCGGAATAAGGATCTCCACAGGACCTGGACATGCTTTCTGTCTGCGCGTATATAAAATCACTTACAGGTAGTTATTTCGAAAAAGCCGCGAATCATCCCAGCCCGTTAGTGGTATCCGCCGCGAACGATGAACCCGTACCCAACGCTGCGCAGTATAGAAGACGACCGCGGCACATTTTTACCGACCCTCCTGATTCAATCACGTCAGCGAACGATCAGTACCAGCCTGTCTCTTCAAACAGAGCGTGTTCTCACCCACGCCCGCATAACCGCAGATCACGCCGCCGTGGTCTGGGACTAAATTTCGCTCCCGCACACCAAATTAGGCCCTTCTCGGCAACGGCTCAAGCCTAGATCTGTTCCCTGGGCGTGGAGCCCTTGAGTACGCTGCTCACGCGATACAGTGACACAAGAGTTCTACCCTTATTTTTCGTTATCCTATCCTACGTAGTTTAGAGGATTTTTTCCTACACAAAATACATATAGAAGTTGTTGAGGCACGCATGCTTGGTACACATGCATGTTTCAATAACTTATATACGTATATAAGTTACCGGACTACTAAGACGAGCGCTTAAGGCACTCAGCCGATTTTATTTTGGCAACCAGTTCAAGGGTACACGGCACACCTCGGCTTGGCTGTTGCCTGTTGCATGCAAAATCGCGACCTATCTTAACTAATCTAGCTAACTATTCATATATGTATGAGCTGTTGAAACGTATATGTATACCAAGCATACACGCCTCAACAACTCCTGCATATATTTATTATCGGAAAATTGAGAGTTTTTTAGTTCGATAAGGAAAAAAGTAAACCCTTCCACTTTCATGTGTAACATGTTTCATTCATCATCATTCAGTGTTTCATGTGTTTCACGTGTGTGGGGGTGATCGTGCAGTGTTGTAGCAGTGATGTATATTTGTGTGTCACCGTATCGCGCAAGCAACGCACTCAAGGGATCCCTACCGAGGGATTGAACCTGATGTATAAAACTGGCTTGGTTTGAAGGTGATAGGTACTATGTTGTGAGTGGTACAGAAATTATTTATGAAAATATATTGGAAATATATTTCAAATACGTTTTTGAAACAGTTTATAACTCTTAGACAATAGTTTCAAGCAAGTGACATTTGACGTTTTCGGCGGGATGTTTGACGCTTCGATACGGTGTTCATATATTTTTCTTTAATACAATGGAGTATAAAAAGGTTTTAATACAAGTCGAAGATAGTTATGATAAAGTAAGTGGTAGAGATGTTTATTCAGTTTTATGTAGGTTAGTTTTTATTTTAATTGATCCTGGTAGATGACGCTACGAATGGGTACTAGGTTTATTTAAAAAATAAATACATGTAATCTGGGTATATGTTTAAGTGAATCCGTGGATAGTTTGGATTCACAATTGGAAACGGTAGTTGTGGCTGCAATCGGGTATCAGTTTTATTTGCGGGGTGGTAGGGCTTTACAGCCTGACTGGGTCACAACCACCATGTACATGACGAAAAAATCCGTAATAGTGATTCGCTTCTGCGCGTCGCGTTTCGGGATCAGCCTGTGCATATCCAGCTTTTTGTAGTCCGGCATGATAGTGGCGACCAGCGATGGATAGTGTGTCACTCGGTGGTCGCTATTGTTTTTGGATTGTACTGTGCTTACCATCAGGCATAGTGCAGGCATTTTGCCGTGCTACGATAAAAAAAGAAACAATTTTTTCGCGTGATAACCAATTTGGTGCAAACGAAGTTGCACGGGTCAGCTAGTAAATAATATTTCTTGTGGTTTGTATTATTCCAATGTGGCATATTCTACATTCGCTTGTGACTGTCAGAAATTAAGTGACTTTTAATTTGACAGTAATTAGGTTAAGTATTATAATGACATATTTCTTTATATACTTTGTAAATTATATTTTTATAAAGAGATGTACTACTTCTGGTGTCTTGTATGATGTTTTTTAATCTTTTAAAACGCTAGGATGAAAAGGCAAAAGTAAAATACATATTAGTCTTCGCCTCGTCCGATACGCTCAGGTGTGCCACAAGGCTCAATTCTCGCGCCCACCCTCTTCAACCTGTTCATCAGCGACCTACCTAAGCTCCCGGGAGTCGAGGTAGGTTGTTATGCTGATGATACAGTTATCTACGCCTCTGGCTGGCGGCCGAAAGTCCTTAGGAATCGCATCGAAAAAGCCGTTAGCACACGCCAAGAATCTAGATATGCTTCAGGTTTTGCAGACCCGGGCTCTGCGTAAAATCACCGGTGCTCCTTGGTTCGTACGGAAGGCGGATCTCCATAGGGACCTGGAGATGCCGTCTATCTGGGCGAATATAAAATTACTTACAAATAGCTATTTCGAGCGAGCCGCGACTCATCCCAGTCCGTTAGTTGTATCCGCCACGAATTACGAACCCGTGCCCAACGCTGGGCGTTATAAAAGACGTCCGCGACACATTTTCACCGATCCTCCCAACGATATCACGCCAGCGAACGATCAGTACCAGCCTGTCCCTCGTAACAGAGCGTGCTCACGCCCACGCCCGCGTAACCACAGATCGCGCCGCCGCGGTTTGGGGGTTAACTTCGCTCCCGCACACCCGATTAGGCCTCCCACGGCAGCGGCTCAAGCCTAGGTTCGATCCCTCGGTAGGGAGCCCTTGAGTGCGTTGCTTGCGCGATACGGTGACACACCCATACATCACTGCTACAACACTACACGATCACCTCCACACACGTGCACGCCTACACGCTACACATCTTTGTGGAAGGGTTATTTTGTGAAAGATTTTTTCCCTTATCGAACTGAAAAACTCTCCAAATTTTCCGATAAAAATATATGGAGTTGTTGAGGCGGATATGCTGGTACTCATATACGTTTCAACAACTCAAACATATATGAATAGTTAGCTAGGCTAGCTAAGTTAGGTCGCGATTTTTGCATGCAACGGGCAACAGCCAAGCCGAGGTGTGCCGTGCACCCTTGAGCTGGTTGCCATTATAAAATCGGCTGAGTGCCTTAAGCGCTCGCTTTAGTAGTCCGGTGAAACTGTTAAGACCTTGCTAGGTCAATAGCGTAGTCAGTTCGAGAAAAAAAAAAACATATTAGTCTGTGGTGTAACAATCGCTCTACGTAAATATTATACCTAAAAGATAATTTAACATACGCGTTTTAATAAGCTTTATTACATACAAATTCATACACGTTCCTAACTGACGCAATAAAACTATATTTAAAATCACATATTTATGCAATGGTTATAGAGAACCAAAGAGGTAACAAAAGAATTTCTAGAACGTTGAAACAACAAAACAATTATTTACGGTCGAATTTCGAGTACTGTAAGAGAACATGTCTAAATTAATGTTGTTTAAATATGATTTTGATAACATTTTACGTACAGTCTGCGCCAAAAGGTTTGATCTCGCTGAATTTAAATACGGAGATCATAGCTGTAGGTATAAATATGTATTATATTGTACGAAACAACTTAAGGATAAACAAATGCCAATTTTAGATTTCTATTAACATTGTTTAACTCTGTTTTGTATTAAACTCTTGATTATATTACGCGAAAGCGAAACGTACAGCTATATTCAAAGCGGACAAAAAGATTGACGATGACTTGTCTGTTGCACACATTTTAAATGAATTCTTATTATGGTGTGGTATATCATGGTATATAAAATTTTGATTTGTCTCAAAATCTAATTCGACATCAATGTTGACTATATTTATGTTCTACACACTAATAAATTTATAAGAAATAAGTTACAATTGTATTATCGCCGTAAACTCCATTCCATTAGAAAAAACTACGTCAGAAAAAAAAGGGTACAAAAAAAGGAAAGAAAATAGTTTTATTATACTGATTTTATTTCACAAGCGAGAACAAATTCAGATCTTCGTTTAGTGCTGAAACAGATAACAATTAATTTACATTTTTAAAACCACAAATTAATTTAGTACATTATATTCAATTTAAGAAACAATAGATTTACATTATCATCATCATCATCATTACCCTTATCCCACCTAAGTAGGGTCGGCACAACATGTGTTCTTTTTCCACTCTCGCCTATCAAATGTCATCTCAGTATTCACACCTTTTACGCTCATATTATTTTTCACACAATCCATCCACACATTTTTAGGTGTTCCTCTACTCGTATATCCATCCACCATCATACTCAACACTTTTCTAGTTATATGATTTTCGTCTCTCCTCATGACATGCCCATACCATGCTAACCTATTATTCCTTAGCTTCTTTGTCACTGGTGCTATTTTCAAACTTCCTCTGATATACTCATTCTTAATCTTATCTATTCTAGTTACATCACACATCCACCTTAATATTTGCATCTCTGCCACCTGTAATTTTCTCTCATCCGTCTCTTTCGTAGCCCAACACTCGGATGTATACAGCATGACAGGTCTTATCATAGTTTTATAAACTTTCCCCTTGAGTTTCAAAGGCATTCATGGGTCACAAGCTACCCCAAACACATTTCGCCATTTCATCCATCCTGCGTTTATCCTATTCCTCACGTCCTTATCAATGTCACTGTCGTTCTGTATCAGTGAGCCGAGATACCGAAAATTGGAGCAGGCTGGTAAGGATACACCATTAAAGGCTATAGGAGAAGAACTAGATGTACCACCGAAGTCACAAACAATTGTTCAGTTTTTGTTCTACTAATTTTTAAACCAACATTCTCCAGTTTTTCTCGCTATCTTTCCAGCCTGCTCTGGACTTCGGTAGCATCCTCTTCGATAAGAACAATATCATCAGCAAACAATAGATTTACATGAATTAAAAAAATATATTATCAATATGTCAGTTATTCAATGCTACCTCGTCAAATATATAATGGGATTTGGCAAATAAAATTGTTTAGTTTTTTTTTATATATCAAAGGAGGTAAACGAACAGATGTATCACGTGATGTTAAGTGATCACCGCCGTCCATGGATGGAA
Organism: Antheraea mylitta; assembly: GCA_014332785.1. NCBI lineage: Eukaryota > Metazoa > Arthropoda > Insecta > Lepidoptera > Saturniidae > Antheraea > Antheraea mylitta. Next base: position 3,151,247 of record JACEII010000007.1, on the reverse strand, counting down.
GGGAAGGAAGGAAAAAGGAAGGGAGATGGGTCTCCGGTGCTCTCACTGTCTGAACGAAATACAACAATGCAAACACTGTTATTTCGCGTCAGTTTTTTGTGAGAGAGGTGATACTACCCCGGACGAGTCGGCCCATTCATGCTGAAACCAGTAATAGCTTCAACATGGCTCTACCAACTGAAATAGTTTATTATATTTGTACCGTAACTAAAGGAACCCTAACTTTTTTCTAAATTAAAAGTAGCCTATGATTCTCCTTATAACATCAGCTATCTGCTAGTGAAATTCCTGTCAAAGTCGGTTTAACCGTTTCCATTACCCGGAATGCATAGAAAGACTAAATTTAAAAAAAAAATGTGTGTTGTAGGTAGTCTATACATCTTTATATCCATTCAATAAAAAGCTATTATTTTGACATTACAGGCAAACACCACTTTTATTATATCTATCTATCTATCTAACACCCTTAGATGAGCAATTCTTGTATATTTTTATATTTTTTTAAATTCAGGATCTCGGAAACGGTGTCAGCTATTTCCGAAAAACTTAGTATGTAGGTGGTTTTGGGGACGATAAATCGATCTGGTTAGATTTCATTCATAGGAAACATTTTTAACTGTGTTTTCTGGCAATGTAAAAATATAGCTAGAATATAAGATAATTTTCGGCGTCGTTGTTAAAACAAAAATAGCTCAGATGGAAATCGGCTGCTTCGAAAATCCGTCTAACCACAGTTTGAATCCGAGTTTTCTCTTTTTTTTTAGTTATAAGATAGATACATTATTTATTAATTATTTGTTTTTTGATAAAAAATGCCAATTTTCTGAGGCAAACCTAACAGTTTATTTTGATTGAAAAATGTTTTTTAAAGATACGAGCTAGGCTCGGTCGTCTAGGTGCTGTATACATTAAATGCAAATAATGATACTTTGATGATGATGTGATGATGATGATGATGATGAGATGACGACGAGAAATGATACTTTGTGGTAGAGTTAGAAGTGGCAGCGATTCTCCTATAGACATTGCAGAAACTCTATCACTTTTATAATGTTAATTTATTCAGTTTCCTTTTATCTTGTTTCACTGAAATGTTATTACAGTCTTAATATGGCTTACTCTTCGTTTGGTGAGTGAATTGAATCTAATGAAAAGATATCAAAATTGCAATATTATCATAAACTAAATTTTATTTTATTTACCTTCCCACCCAGAGACTGATACTTCAATGTTGTACTGTTTGCCATTTGCTGTAAAACAATCAAATGAATTATAATAGCTAAGTATATAAGATACTAGTCTCTGCCCTCGACTTCTTTCGCGTGGAATAGTTGCTTTGGGCTAACGCTGACACGCAGTGGAAGCTGTCAGGAGGAAAAAAACCCGATTTTGAAACATTCTTCATTGGTGTTCCGCCCCTATTGGACTAAGCATGATGATATATAGCCTATAATCTACCTCGATAAGTGTACTATATAAAGCTGAGAGAATTTTGAAAATCGGAGCAGTAGTTTCTGAGATTACCCTATACAACTTCACAAACTTTAGCTCTTTATAATATTAGTATAGGTTAACTGACCCGGCAACGTCTTGCCGTGGCATAGTTATTATGTGTTGAATTTAATTTATCATAAACTATTTTCACAGTTAAAATGTGACACCATTTTTGATATATCTATAACAGTTGGTCCTACGGCTTTCTGTCAACAAACTAATTAAAGCGCCATCTGTTCGAAACGCATAAAACTTACAATTAATAACAATAATCAACATTGACAATCATTTAATTTGTAATTCAAAATTATTGAGACCATTAATTGAAATATAAATTATCCTATCTCTCAACTTGGACCAAATTATACATAAATGCCAATGTTTCATGAAGATCGGACTAGTTTTGGATTTCATCGTGGAAAATCGTTTTGGGGTGTAAGGGGTGTCGAATAACATCTTAAGACTTGAGACACCCAAGCCAACCTCTCCTGCACGTGGTGCACCCTGCTGATCAACGAACGAGGCAATGGCGATAGCGGGGTGGTAGGGTTTTGAAGCCCGACTGGGTCGCAACCACCATGTACATGACGAAAAGGCCCGTCATAGTGACTCGCTTTTGCGCGTCGCGTTTCGGGATCAGCCTGTACATATCCAGTGACTTTCGTCATTATGGCCGGCATGACAGCGGCGACTGACGATGGATAATCTGTCTCTCGGTGGTCGCCACTGTTTCTGGATTGTATTATGCTTACCATCAGGCGTAGTGCAGTTACTTTGTCGTGCTTCAAAAAAAAAAAAAAAAAAAAAAAAAAAAAAAAAAAAAACACCATGACACTGGATTTTTATATATTAACGGTATGTGTGAGCTTGGATAATGGAGGTACACGTTGCTGAGAATTGTTAAACTTATACGTAGGTTAGAATACCCAAGGGCTACCCAAAATTTCTCAATCAATAACTTTGTAGCTACAAGTATGTCATCCTCTTTGGCAGACTGGTTGAAACATTTCAATTTAATTTAATTAATTGAATCTCGTCGAGTTCACCGCTGTAGAAATCTAGACAGACTTAGACGGCGTAATAACAAAATTCGGAATGCGTAATATAGACTGTTTAATTTTAACTCCATGGTATGTATGCCATGAAGATATCGTTCAACTGTTTGCATGACAAGTTCTACTGATGATATATTCAAACGTTCCAGCAAGTCTACCAAAGAGGATAACATACTTGGTAGCTACAGTTTCTTACCGGCTTTGTGCTTTATGTTTGTTAGATATTGTTGGTTGATTCGATAAAGTTAAACAATTATAATTTGACAATAATTCCAAATCACTGGTGGCCATAAATGAGATCAATTGCTTGATTGATCCATAAAAAATTTTTTTTTCGAACTGACTACGCTATTAGCCTGACGGGCCTTTAAAGCTCCCCCGGTCTAGACATAAAGAATTTAATATTACTCTTTAACTTAGTAAAAATAATTGGTTGTCTGTGAAGTCGGTTTATTGATGATAATTTTATGTGATAACAACTCGGTCGCATCGGCAGATGGAGTGGAAGACAGATAGATGCATTACAAGACGAACACTTAAGCCGATCGCGATTCTCTGTCGCTTGTTCCGCGCTCTTGCTTGCATGCTCAGCTCAGGCGGGATGTGACAAAGAACCTCCGCGCACTCGCTTATATGCTCGGCTCAGGCGGGAAGTGTCGATGAGCCTCCGCGCTCTCGCTTGCACGCTCGGCTCAGGTGGGATGTGACAATGAGCCATGCTTTGTCGTGGTGCAGGTAGTAATTACCGATTTATAAAAATTATCACGTTAAAAAAATATTATATAAAAATTACGTTACCCCTGGTAAAATTCTATAACGCATCAAACTGTCTGTCTGAAAGAAATAGATTTCATTAGAATAGCGTCGTTATTAACGTTCATGCTGTTGGAGATATGCCACTAGGAAGACAAAGTATTACGCAAATACACTACGTATGGGTGAAGGAAGACATCGTGAGGATACCTGACCCCGAGAAAGATTATTGTAGTAGTAACTAATTGGGAAATATAGAACTGTGGATTTCTCGGAGTTTGAAATCGCCAATATGTCGTTGGATGACGTGGTGATTATGCTCATATTTTATTTCGAGAAGAAGCCTATGCACCTGCAGTTGGTCTATTATAGGTTGAGGATGATGAACTGTCATCTTTGTGACTGATTTCATTTCAGAATAATATCAGAGATAATGAAAAGCAAAACCATAAATACTACAACACTCGCCAATCTTTTTGGCCTCCTTAAATGTAGCTGTAAGTCCGAACTTGCCCAGTATAATTGAAAGTATAATAGAAAATAAAGCTAAAACCTTTATATATATATATATAATTCTTCTGTCCATGTGTATGTGACTGATCTCCCCTTAAACGGCTGGACAGATTTTGACTTCTGTGTATGTTCAGGTAGATCCAAGTATGGTCTAAACTCACAATTGGACGCAATAGGTGACGCTGCGGTTGACTATTAGGTTTTTTTAATTACCAAGGCAGTCCACCGGGCTCGCTATTATCTATATAAAGTGTACGGTTACGATGTTTTTCTCTTTTATTTTAAAACATTTGGATCAAATTTTAAAGTTTATTTAATGCACGACGAAACAAACAGATATAAGCTAATAATAATATGTAGTAATTGATCGATCTTAATAAATAAAAAATAACTCACATCATTTACGTCACTTTCCACAAGATTTCCGAAGATCAGGAGGAAGCAGACCACCCAAAACAACCAATTTATGGAGACGATTTTCATTTTTTTTAACCCAAGTAAATCCTTGCAGTGTTTATTGCATAATAAAAGTAATCGATTGGTCAGTACTATGTCTAATCGTTATATTTATGTAGTTATTTGACAGTTAATAATGATAACATGAAGTGTGAATTTTTCTTGAAGAGAGACATGTAATGTCAAAATAATTCATATAACATTAATTAATGACAAATATGTATAATTTCGTAGCCCAGTGAAGCTGTTAAGGCCGTGCTAGGTCCATAGCGTAGTCAGCTTGAGAAAAAAAATATTGATGAATATCGTTAGTATGATTATTGAGCGGGAAATTCTAATTGTATTAGAACAAGTAGGCTCAATATTACAAATTTAAAATCGTAACCAGAATAAAAGTCATTGGTATGGAATTTATTTTTTAAAGTATAATGTAAATTACAGGTAAAGCTGGAATATCTTCATTTATCAAAAATCCTTCTTCGTGAATAATATTAGTATCATTATTGAGTGGAGAATTCTAACTTTATCACATAAATATGTTAGATATGACAGATTTAAAATTATGCACAACCAAGAAAAAGTTGCGTGGAATTTATTTACTAAAATGATGAAAACTATAAGTAATAAAGTTAGAATATATTAATTTGTTAAAAAAATTATTCTTCGTGAATTTCATTAGTTCATTGAGTAGGGAATTTTAATTCTATTAGAGTTCCTTAAATCCTCCTTTGTGAATAATATTAGTATCATTATTGAGTGGAGAATTCTAACTTTATCACATAAATATATTAGATATGACAGATTTAAAATTATGCACAACCAAGAAAAAGTTGCGTGGAATTTATTTACTAAAATGATGGAAAATATAAGTAATAAAGTTAGAATATATTTATTTGTTTAAAAAATTCTTCTTCGTGAATTTCATTAGTTCATTGAGTAGGGAATTTTAATTCTATTAGAGTTCCTTAAATCCTCCTTTGTGAATAATATTAGTAACATTATCGAGTGGAGAATTCTAACTTTATCACAACAAAAATGTTAGACATGATAGATTTAAAATTATGCGCAACCAGGAAAACGTTGCGTGGAATTTATTTACTAAAATGATGGAAAATATAAGTAATAAGGTTAGAAAATCTTTATTTGTTCCAAAAATTCTTCTTGGTGATTTTCATTAGTTCATTAAGTGGGGAATTTTAATTCTATTAAAGTAAGTATGCTAGATATTACAGACTTAAAATTAAGTGTAACCAACAGAAAAGTTGTTTGTGTATAATATTTTGATAGGAAACAACCTTAGTAATTAAACGTAAATTAATAATTTTGTTAGGAGATATTACAGATTTAAAATTAACAACTTAAAGAAAGCTATTCATGTCGTAAGATTTACGAAGAATTTTTGTCTTTCATCATCAGCGTGTAAAAGACACACTGTAGGATCATTTATTTTTGGGGTGTAAGGGGTGTCGAGTAACATCTTAAGACTTGACACACCCAAGCCAACCTCACCTGCACCCAGCTGATCAACGAACGAGGCAATGGCGATAGCGGGGTGGTAGGGTTTTACAGCCCGACTGGGTCGCAACCACCATGTATATGGCGAAAAAGCCTGTCATAGTAACGCTTCTGCCCGTCGCGTTTCGGGACCAGCCCGTGCATATCCAGTACTGGGTGACTTTCGTCATTATGTCCGGCATGACAGCGGCGACCGGCAATTGATAATCTGTCTATCGGTGGGTATCGATGTTTTTGGATTGTACTATGCTTAACATCAGGCATAGTGCGGTCACTTTGCCGTGCTTCAATAAAAAAAAAATTACTTCGATGAACATTTCAATGTCCCAAGTGTCAAAAATGAATGACGTAGTACATAGACATACCACTTAAACACACTTTTAACGCTACATTTATTATGCATTGGATTTAAGCAAACCTTGGACGAATTACTAGTGAAATAATAATCAAGTCTGTGCTAGTATAAGTAAATCGAAGGAAATAATTGTTACATGTTTCCATTTCATGTATTTCAATACAAATAAATGAATATTGATGTTTGTAATTTGATTAATACTGCAATACTGCACCGATAAAGTCGTCAGCAGAGAGATAAGACCGTAACACATTCAATTTTTTTTTAATATATCATAGAACGCAAACGAACAGATGAGTCACCTGATGTTAAGTGATCACCACCGTCTATAGACACTAACAACATCAGTGCATTGCCAGTCTCTATATAGGAAGAGGGGAGGGGAAGGGAAATGAGGAAGGGTATTGGGCCTCCGGCGCGCTCACTGACCTAACGAAATGCAACAATGCGAGCACTGTTACTTCATGTCGGTGTTTCTGTGGGTCGGGTGATACTACCCCAGATAAGTCGACCCATCCATGCTGAAACCAGTAATAGCTACAGCGTATCTCTACCACCTAATAAAAATAATTAGACTTTGTTATATTATTGAAACCTGCTTAGTGATTAGAGTAAATAGCAAACATAGTACATGTATGTCACAACTTTTAAATTCAATAAAACCAAAAAATAATTCTTCAAGTGTATTATTAGTTACTAGCTTCTGTCTCAAAAGGAAAAAGAACCCCGATTTTGAAAAATTCTTTATTGGTGCTTCGCTCCTATTGGTCTTAGCGTGATGATATATAACCTATAACTTTCCTCGATAAATTGCTTATCTAACACTGAAAGAATTCCTTAAATAGACCAGTAGTTCCTGAGATTTGTGCGTTCAGCCAAACAAACCCTCCAGCTTTATAATATCAATATAGATTACTACTCGTATTCGTATTAACCCCAGTCGTCATTCAAATTACAATAACTTTTGATAGAGTGTACCGATTCTAATGAAATAAAGACTAAGTTACTCTCGAAAATATGCTTTATGGTTTTCTTATGAATCCAGTATTTTAGCAGTGATGCGTGTTCACATAAAGACTGATAAACATTTATAAAAATGATGAAAATGTATTTTATTACTTATTCCTAGATTCATGCAGTAATTTTTTTCACGACTTTAGAAAAATTACAGACTCGTTAGATATAAATTCTTATTATATGTATAGATTATAATAATAACATTAATAACTTCTTCTTACAAAAATCAATACATTTTGTATTAAATATAAAACGTGTGTTTTCAACAAAATATCCATCTGCGTGTTTTATTTTCAATTGTTCATCTATATTTTATTAGATTTTGTTTTCTTGAATTTGCTTTACGTCCTAACAAAAAAAATGGCATACATTTCCTGCTAAAAACAAACGGCGTTATTACAAAAAGGTAAATACGTATTGAGTATATGCTTTAAAAAGGTTACATCTCAAATTAACCGCGCTCGCTGAATGTTCGCCACCTTGATCTTTTGTTTCGCTTTAGTTAGGTTACGTTACACTTGCGAGAACAGGATAACGCGAACTTGCCTCAAGCGAGCGCGACGCATTTAGTACGAAACTTTTTTTAAAGCAAGTATTTAATAGGTATTTTGTAATAACACCGCGAAAATCTAATGTCGGTTGTCAAGCAGATTACAAAACTCTTCCAATGTTCCTTGTCGAAACTGAAAATAGAACTCCTGTTATAGGATTTAAAATCAAAACATCAAAAGAAGCGTTCCAGTAGAAGCTCACAACGCTCACGCTTAAGACGTTTTCCCGTTCCACTAGCTCTCGAGCGTTACAATCGTAAACGTATAAATCGTAGTGGAACGCATTTATGGGCGTTTTGAGCGTTTAGATAAATAATACAAATGGCTACCTAGAAAAGCTAAAGCAAAAGCTTTAAGAAGTTACTTTACAATCTGTAAGTTAACAGTAAATCCTAACTGTTATTAAATTTATTTAAGTATATTTAAAAAAAAAAAACAGTTCATAATACAATTTTTTATTTCAATTATCATAAAAACATAAATATAAGCTTTTTGGTGAAATGAAAAACATTAAATTACCATGAAATGATTATAAATTAATTTCTACATTTTTCAAAAGAAGTAAACTGAAATAAACTGAATTGTATCAATAATGACATTTTCACGGTCGCCATCTTTATTGAGAATCCCGCCAATTTTGTCAACGCTCACATGGACCCACCTTCAGACATGGGGCGTCGTGAGCTTCGCGTGAGCGTATGTTATGACGTCATCAGTGACGTTTTCGACACGACCGCAACGCTCGCGGTTGTCTAGTGGGACGGCTAAAAGGGTGTTGTGAGCGTTGTGAACGTCTAATGGAACGCGCCAATGGTGTCTTATAGCCAACTATATTAATACGTATAAAAAGTTTAAATATGATAAGTTATGATGGCTAGATACTTAAAAACAAATTTGTTAAACACACGTATTAACAGAAGACTTTTCTATAATATTCTACTAATACGCAAGAAAAACAAAAAGTATGTGGGCGGTTGAATGAAACCACACATTTGTGCATGTACGAACATTTATTATAACAACGATATCAGATTTGACATTACAATGTTTATGCACTTGTGACGACACAATACTTATAACAATCGAGTGCGTGGGGGCGCGTGCGCGCAGCCTCCCGGCGTCAGTACTGCGGATCGACTGGCTCGGCAGGTAAAACCGATCGCGCACGAAGCGCGATGCCGATCGCAGCCGACCGGTTCCGAGCGGTCGCGCGTCCCGCTACATCAGCCCCCCCGAAGACCTTTAGGTCTGAAATGTAAGTCTTGTCGGGAACTTAACTTGTCTACCAGAACGCGTGACGTACGGAGTCTTACTGGTAGATGCGGGGTCTCTTGTCGTGGTGACTGGGCTGGCAGGTTCAGCGTCTTTTACAATGTACGCTGGTTTTAACCTATCTATGGATACAGTGACAGTTTTCCCTCCGATATCAATTTTGAAGGTTTTCTCCGCGCGTTCGATAACCTTATACGGGCCAGAGTAAGGTGGCTGTAGTGGTTTACGCACGGCGTCTTGTCGTAGAAAAGCAGCGGTTGCATTGGGAAGATCCTTATGTACAAAAACTTTTGCACTACTATGGTGATTAACAGGTGACGGCTTCAGTTCGCGGATGTATTTCCGAAAGCGGGATAGGAAGTCGCTGTAATCGATAACTTCGGTCCCTGAAGTCCGGAACAGGTCACCAGGTAATCGTAGGCTCTCTCCAAAAACTAGTTCTGCGGAGGTTGAAGATATATCTTCTTTCCAGGCACTGCGTATACCTAACAGTACGAGTGGAAGTACCTCAGACCAGCTTTCGTTATTGTGACACATTATAGCTGATTTTAATTGGCGGTGAAATCTTTCCACTAAGCCGTTTGCAGCAGGATGATAAGCAGTAGTTGCTAGGTGGTTAGATCCGGTTAATTTGGCAAGCTGTTTGAATAAATTCGATTCAAATTGTCTTCCTCTATCCGTTGTGATTTTAAGAGGGCAACCAAAGCGTGAGATCCAACCACTCACGAAAGCATGTGCTACAGTTTCAGCTGTCATATCTACTAGCGGAATAGCTTCGGGCCAGCGTGTGAAGCGATCTACCACGGTCAAGCAGTAGCGGTATCCATGTGATAAAGCAAGCGGGCCGATTAAATCGACATGGACATGTTCGAAGCGTGAAGATGGCGGTACAAACGTATGTATCGGTGATCGTGTATGCTTCGACACCTTTGACTTTTGGCAAGCGATGCACGTTTTCGTCCATGCTCTGCAGTCTTTTCTAATGCTAGGCCAAACATACCTTTCGGTCATCAATCGGATGGTGGGTGCGGCACCTGGGTGGCTGAGACAATGCACAGAGTCAAAAGCTTGCTTGCGAAACTCGGGTGTGAGATACAGGCGAGGTGCTGAGCCGGACACGTCGCAATACAGCTTGCAGTTGCTGGAATTAGAAACATCAATTTTCTGTAATTTCAGCGAAACATTTGAATTCAAAAGATGTTTCAGCTCGGTGTCCGTGTCTTGCAAAGCAGCCAGCTTTTCTAAGCATATACCACCAGAAATGCTCTCGATACGTGAAAGAGTATCAGCTACGATGTTTTTATCACCAGAGATATGTCGAACGTCAGTCGTAAATTGTGATACGAAATCAAAGTATCGAAATTGACGTGGTGAGCATTTTTCTGATACTTTCTTGAAAGCAGCGACGATAGGTTTGTGGTCAGTCCAGATCGTGAATGGTTTCAGCTCCACCATAAAACGAAACTGTTTAACGGCCTCGTAAATTGCTAGCAGTTCCCTATCGAAAGGGCTGTATTTGCGTTGAGCTGGGGTCAGCTTCTTAGAGAAAAAAGCTAAGGGTTGACATGTGCCATTCAAATTCTGTTGTAAGACAGCTCCGATCGCTACATCAGATGCATCTGTTACCACCATCAGATCTGCTTGTGGATCGGGATGAGCGAGAAGAGTAGCATCAATAAGGCTCTGCTTACATTGCTTGTATGCCTCCTCGAGCTCAGTATTCCATACTATGGGTGTTTTCGCCTTAACGTCAGAACCAGATAGTAAACAATGCAGTGGTGCCTGGATTTTTGCAGTATTAGGTAAGTACCTTCTATAAAAGTTAATCATACCAAGGAATCTTCTTAACTCTTTTAGGTTTTTCGGCTGCGTGAAGTTCTGGATGGCGCTGACCTTCTCGGGCGTTGGACGAGTTCCCTCTGCAGTGACCAGGTAACCGAGGAATTCGATCTCTGAAACTCTAAATACACTCTTAGCGGTATTCAAAACAGCACCATGTTCCTGCAGGCGTTCAAGTACTGCGGATCGACTGGCTCGGCAGGTAAAACCGATCGCGCACGAAGCGCGATGCCGATCGCAGCCGACCGGTTCCGAGCGGTCGCGCGTCCCGCTACAAGTTAATTATGATTTAAGGTTCCACGTATAGAATAATTTGTATGATTTTTTTATATCAAACGAACAGGCGGGTCATCTGATATTAAGTGATCACCGTCATCCATAGACACTAGCAAAACCAGGAGAATTGCAAGTGCGTTGCCAGCCTGTGGTTGGGGAAGGGGTAGGGAGTGATGAATAGGGGGAAGGGGAGAGGAGTAAGCCCCCGGCGTTCTCACTGACCGAAACAAACGCAACAATGCAAGCACTGCTACTTCACGTCGGTTTTCTGTGAGAGGGTGGTACTACCCCGGACGAGCTGACCCATTCATGCTGAAACCAGTAATAGCTTCAGCGTGGCTCTACCACCTACAACAATATAACAGGGTTTTTTTTTCTCGAAATGACTACGCTATTGACCCATCAAGGTCTTAACAGCTTCACCGGACTACTATATAACAGGGTACTAAATAAAACTGCACTATAATATGAACTGTTTTATTAATGAATAGAGAACAGAAACAGTTCTTCGTAATCATCTGATTACTGCTGAAACAATAACAATAATATTATTAGTACCGAAATAATAAAATAGTGCATGTATCAGTGTGTACAGGCAGAGGAAGTGAAATTTATTTGGCTTATGCTCATAAACTACTTGATCCGTGCCCACTTCGTCGGGCGGAAAACCTTTGTAAAAAAATACTTTTTGTTACTTAAATATAAAAGTTAGACATTAATGGTGTTGTTACAAAAAAAACGTATTGAATACTTGCTTTAAAAAGGTTTCGTATGAAATGCACCGCGCTCGCCCGAGGCAAGTTCGCGTTATCCTTTTTCATAAGTCTAACCTAACCAAAGCGAAATAAAAGAGCAAGATGGCAAACATTCAGTGACCGCGGTGCATTTAATACGAAATCTTTTTAAAGCAATACTTATTTAACTTTTTGTAATAACACCGATGCAGTCGCTGACTTTTTTGTAGGCATTATCAAGCTCTACAAATTTTCTCTAGAACTCAATCATTTATCTCTTATTGTTAAGGCAGCGTTCCTAAGAAACGTTTTCGTTCGACCATTTTTCTCCGACTTACCGTGCAAATTCGACTACTACAAAAAATTTTTTTCAACTTTCGTATTATATATAGTTCATGACACTCACAAATAACGTAGCTATCTATTAGTAAATTAATTTTCAAAATCGGTTTAGTAGTTCCTGAGGTTTCCCCCTACAAACTCACAAACTTTACCTCTTTATAATATTAGTATAGATATATTTTACGAAGTCCCATAGTGTAAATAATTAACTATACATCCCCTCATTTTAGGCAGATACTCATTCGTTTTCGGCATTGTTTTGAAATATTTTCATACATATTAATTAAAAAAAATATAAATACAACGTAGAATAATATTTAAAAGTACTCGATGCTCACTACGATCCTACAAAAAATAATATACAATAGATTTCAACATTTCTTTCTCTCTCTCCCTCTATTTATAAATACTTCAAGTAGATTACGAATATTCTAGGGAGGAGCGGACTGGCACAATGCCATCGATGTCAACAGTTCCGCCATTCCTCCCACCACTGCCACCGCCCGATAGCCTGCGTGAGGTGCAGGGGGCCGCACTTCGCGACAAATTGTGACCGCCCGAAAGAAGAACCGGCCACCTGCGTTAATTGTAGGGGGCCGCACCCCTCAAACAACGCCAGAGCATGCCCTGTATTTCGTCACGAGGCGCGCAACCGCTGCGCCGGGACCGCCGTCCGAACTGGTGACGCCGGACGCGGCAGGAGGAATACGAGAACCAGGAGAGACCCCGAGACGAGAAATCCCGCAGTCGGAGGAGGAGCAACAGGAGTGCCGGAGACTACCCAGCAGTCTGACTCGACGGCACGCCCCTCCCCGAATATCATACGAGACGCCTTCTTGAAAACGCTGGCTGGAGCACAGAACGATGAAACAATCCAATAATGCTTGAAGGCCCTATATGCGCTCCATAGAATAGATGGCCAGGACACTTCAGCCGAAGACTAAATCACCACAGACAACCTAGTCACCGCAACAACAACCGCCGGAAGGCGCGAAGAAACCCCCGGACCGTACGCGGCGTGGATAAAACAAACTGACACTCCTGCGCGAAGCGGGAGGCGAGAGAAGCCACCGTGAGAGGGTCACCCCTGGTACGGATTCTCCGCGCCCCTCCGGGGCGCGAGAAGATTGCGACGACGACGACGAATATACTATCTCATTATCTCACAGCCTAAATCCTATATATGCGTTTATAGCTATCTCTTTTTAGTTGCAGATTTTTATTCCATTAAATCTAATTCAGACCGTTCCAAATGAAGTATATTGAGAATAAGAGGATTAGTTTTTCTAGGTGCGACAGTTTTATAAGCATTTTATAAGCAAGCTCTTAATATTTAATCATAGAGCAATTATAAGGTAAACACTTACGTCAAGTAAGTCGTCATCCAGCAATAGCCCTTCCAATTTTTTTAGCTGTAAACATACTTGCTTAATTATATTTATTCACTTGCTTAATAACGTCACATTTTTTTTATTGTAGCACAGCAAAGTGACTGCACTGTGCCTGATGGTGAGTTCACAGTACAATCCAAAAACAATGGCAACCACCAAGAGACACGCCATCCCTCGGCGGGCGCCGTTGTCATGCCGGCCTGCGTAAATGTCTCTTCACGTTACGCTTGAAGGAACCCATATTATGGAGGGAACACACTAGCCGGGAGATTGTTCCACAGCTTCACGGTACGGCAAAGATAAGAAGTTGCGAATTTATTGGTATTCGGGAGCAATAATTATATACATTTCTATACAGTTTATCGAGCTATCTAGCTCGGTTTAAAAAAAAAAAAAAACATTTTAAAATTACAAAATTAGCATTTTTATCAAAAAGGAATATATTGAAAAAGATATCTCTTTTGCTGTCACTTGGATTCGAATTTGGCTTAGACGGATTTTCGATATGACCGATTTCTATCTGAGCTATTTTTGTTTTGAGAGCGCCGGCGAAATTTACCTTTATTTATATTCTAGCTATATTTTTTCGTTGCATAAAACCTCATTTAAAGAAAGTTCTTTTCTGAATTAAATCTAGCTAAATCGATTTATCGTCCCCGAAACCACCTACGTATTAAATTTCACGGAAATAGCCCACGCCATTTCCGAGATCCTGAATATATAACAATTAAAAAATTTGCAAGTATTGCTTGTTTAAAGGTATTAGATAGGTAGATTAGATAAAAATGATATGCTGCACAAGTTCAATACAAAATAATCTATCCTAAAATTACAAAGCTGAAGAGTTCGTTTACTTCAACGTGTTAATCTCAGGAACTACTGATCCGATGTGAAAAATTATTTCAGTATTACATAGCTTATTTATCGAGGAAGGCTATATATATATATATCGTCATAGTTAAAATAGTTACTTTTGGCCAACACTAACTTTAAATCATGACTTCGTTTACGTAGTAGTTGAAAATATTTTAAGCAATACGTACGTTAACCACGATTTTGAAATATTTTTCATTGGTGCTCCGCTCCTATTGGCCTTAGCTTGATGATATATAGCCTATAACCTTCCTTGGAAGCATACGAACAGCCGTCCATAGACACTAGCAACCCCAGAGGAGTCGTACGTGCGTTACCAGCCTGTGTTTGGGGGAGTGGAGAGAAAGGGACAGGGGAAGAGAGAGGGGGGAGGTAGGGGGGGGAGAGGTAGGAGAGATGGGTCTCTGGCGCTCTCACTGACCGAACGAAACGCAACAATGCAAGCACTGTTACTTCAGGTCGATTTTCTGTGAGAGGATGGTACTACCCCGGACGAGCCGACCCATTCATGCTGAAACCAATAATAGCTTCAGCATGGCTCTACCACCTACAAAACAGATAGAACCAAATAGAACCAGTAGTTAGCGTATTTAAGCAAACAAACTCTCCAGTTTTATAATATTAGTATATATTATATTATTATATATACTAATATTATAAAGAGGTAAAGTTTGTGAGTATATGACGTTGTGATTTTGTGACGTTGTAGGGAACCAGGAACTACTGGTCCAATTTGAAAAATTCTTTCAATGTCATATAGCTTATCTATCGAGGAAGGTTATAAGCTATATATCATCACGCTAGGACTAACTGGAGCGGAGCACCAATGAGGAATATTTCAAAATCGGGTTTTTTTCCTCTTGAAAGCTTCCGCTGTGTGTTAACGTTAGCCTAAAGTAACTATTCCACGCGAACGAAGTCGCGGGCAAAGGCTAGTATAGTATAAAAGTAGGAAGGTAGGTTTTGTAAGTGTTAGAGCCTCGCTGAAGCTATTACTGGTTTCAGTGTGAATGGGCTGCTCCCCCCCGGTACTACCACCCGACCCACAGAAAACCGATGTGGAGTAACAGTGCTTGCATTGTTGGGTTTCGTTCGGTCAGTGAGAACACGGAGGTCCAGTTCCTTCTACTCCACACCCCTTACCCCTCCCCCCAACGAAAAGCTGGTAACGCATTTGCGATTCTCCTGATGTTGCTGGTATCTATGGACGGCGGTGATCACTTATCATCAAATGATCCGTCTGTTTGTATGCCTTTGATATATAAAAAAAAAGATAAAAAATAAAATTTGTTGTTTTTTTTTGTTTACATATAAGCTTCTGTTCTCATATTACTTTTAACTAAAAAAATCTTTGCACGTTCTACACTAAAGGTACAGGCAGGCTACAGGTTTTTTGGCTATTCTCCAATTTGTGTTACAGTTACAAAGCAACTTTCTTCTCACGGCAGCTGTATAGGTGGTTTTCGAAGGCTGCACTTCAGAATCAGTCACCCTATAACCTTAGCGTGTACCATCTTATTGCAATATTCCCATAACACCTGGTGAGATTATAGTCAGATGCTAAAAAACTTAGAACCCATTTAAAAAAAAATGAATGAAACTGGTAGTATAAATGGAAGAATTCTGAATAAAAAAAAAAATAATACACTTACTAATCTGTATAGTTGTGTATATAAACTCTGTAACATAATTAAATTGAATTGAAAATAAAATAATTAAAAAATTAATTGTTGTTTTTTTATCAAGATCATGACAAGTACTTTATAATACCACTAGCCTCTGCCCGTGACTTCGTTCGCGTAGAGTGGTTACACTGGGCTAATGTTAACACGCAACGGAAGCTCTCAAGAGGAAAAAAAGTCTTTTTTTAAATATTCTTAATTGGTGCTCCGCTCCTAATGATCTTAGCGTGATGATGTGTAGCTTATAACCTTCCTTATTTAGTGAGCTATATAACACTGAAAGCATTTTTCAAATCGGCCCGGTAGGTCCTGAGATTACCTACTAAAACGTCACATATTCACAAACTACATTTTTTAATATTAGTATAGATAGTATAAGATTAGTGTTTGGAATCAACAGTTACGTTAGTATAATTATTACTTCGATTAAATACTACTATTTTTTAAAGAAATTGCAATAAAAATAGCACTGTTTTCGTATAAAATAACACAGGGTATAATATAGAATAGAAATTAATTAATAAAATTTTACCTCTAAACTGTTAGAAGAACCGATGATAATACGAGGTCTGCGATTACTCTAAAACAAATTAATTAATTAAAACAAATGGCTGTGTATTTATTACCACACGATAAAACTGGAAACTTATGAATAAGTACACGAACATCAAATGTATATAGATATATGAATATGTATATAAATAATAAGAATCATATGAATACGTACAATATATCAGGTGACAGGTTAAACACTTGAAGTATTCTAAGATAAAATACTTTATGGTCACATTTAACATATAACATTATAATATCAAAACAAATATTCACAAATAACAAAGAGAAACTTTGTTAAAGTTTTGTTCTAAGGCTTTTATCGTAAAATTTACTCTCATAATTTTTCCTTAACACGCCCAAAAGATTCCCCGTACCTAACGCTGCGCGTTATAAAAGACGTCCGCGACACATTTTTACCGACCCTCCTGATTTAATCACGTCAGCGAACGATCAGTACCAGCCTGTCCCTCGAAACAGAGCGTATTCACGCCCACGCCCGCGTAACCACAGATCTCGCCGCCGTGGTCTGGGGGTTAATTTCGCTCCCACACACCCGATTAGGCCTCCCACGGCAGCAGCTCAAGCCTACGTTCGATCCCTCGGTAGGGAGCCCTTGAGTGCGTTGCTTGCGCGATACGGTGACACACAAATATACATCACTGCTACAACACTACACGATCACCCCCACACACGTGCCGCCTACACGCTTACACATGAAAGTGGAAGGGTTTACTTTTTCCCTCATCGAACTGAAAAACTCTCAATTTTCCGATAATAAATATATGGAGGAGTTGTTGAGGCGTGTATGCTTGGTACACATATACGTTTCAACAACTCATACATATATGAATAGTTAGCTAGGTTAGCTAAGATAGGTCGCGATTTTGCATGCAACAGTCAACAGCCAAGCCGAGGTGTGCCGTGCACCCTTGAGCTGGTTGCCAAAATAAAATCGGCTGAGTGCCTTAAGCGCTCGCCTTAGTAGTCTGGTGAAGCTGTTGAGACCTTGCTGGGTCAATAGCGTAGACATTTCGAAAAAAAAAAGGCCAAAAGATTCAATAATTCTGCTGCAATAATGCTTTATGATATTACAGACAAACAGACATTTATAATAGACACCTGCAGCAATTTTTTTTTCACGAAAATCAAAAAAATACAGACGCGTTACATTAAATTATTTTTATATGGAGTAGCGCAGCCATGGCTTCAATTATGCAGAACTATTGCTCCATAATGCAAAGAACTCCAGAACTATTGCAAAGGAGCCCAGAATTCCCCTGTCATGACCTTTGTATGCTGCGGGAATTTGGCACCCCCCATATTTCTTATGCTCATATGGAGTCTTTAATGTGCAGAACTATTTCTCTAAATTTCAGGAACTCCAGTACTATTGTTTTGAATATCAGAACTCATTTTTGTTTGACAATTCCGATATTTTTGTATGCCAACTTCACAGACACCAATATGGCCGCGTCCATGGCTTAATTCAACATTATTTAAATAATATTGTGCTGTTTTTAAAATGCTTCTATTCCTGAATGATTGTATTTATTATGTATTTCGTACTCTAGTACACAGATTGAAATTACAAGCTGGATATCTTGTCTACAATTGATTTCCCATTATCATTCCCATTTCGCAATTATTAAATTAATACTAAAACGCGATGTTAATACTCAAAATCAAATAATTCTCCGAAAAATTATTAAAATTATAAGTAACATTTTACCTCTATACTGATAGAAGATCCGACGTTGATACGGGGATTTCGATTACTCTAAAACAAGCAAATTATTAAAGCATTTTCTTTTATGTCCTCTCCGCGAGCGATCTTTCCTGCGTACCAATGGTATCCGCGGATAACACCTATGTCGAAGGACTCAACAATTTTCCACGGACAGTGAAGCATGCAAAACAGACCCCCCTAATCTTTGCTCTAATAACGTTCATATATAGGCTGCGACAGGCAGCACCAGCACGTCCGAGGTTTGGCAAAATGCTTGCCAAGGCGGCAACTGTTCGTAGGGCTCCGGAAGCCAACTGCCGAAAATGTTCCCGAAAGTGCTAACAACTATCTATGACTATGCCCAGAGGACTCCATTTGTACGGTAGTACCTCCTATGACTAGGTAGATGCCAGGAGGAGGAGCCCTCCGAACTCCAGGAAAGCTCTCAGCCTTAGTCAAACCTTTCTTTTTACATGGAGAAATCCCTTCGGATACCACCCTAGCCGGGCAGCTGAGGGAGAGGTATGTCCGACTTGCACGGACTAAAACCCCATGTTGCCTTCGCTCACCTGTAGGTCGGGGAGTAGAAGCTGCCACTGGCAATGAGTCTAAACTCCGGCAGGTGACAGATCCTCATTAGAGGTCACTTCGCGGTCGAGGGGTTAGGATGATAGACCCCTCAGGGGAGGGCGAGAGTTGGCCTTCCCGACAATCGTGGGAGTTACATCGGCACAATGCGTCTCAACAACACGGGCCTGTGCAGAGTAACTGGGCAGGGTGACGGACGTGCCAGCGTCCATCACCCGCAGGCCCTTTTTACGGCGGAGCTTTAGTCTAACCTAATATAACCAAAGCGAAACGAAAGATCAAGATGGGGAACATTCAGCGAGGGGAGAGCATTTATAACGTAACCTTTTTAAAGCAAGTATTCAATGCGTATTTAACTTTTTTGTAATAACACCGACTAAGTCTTGAGGGGTTTGGATCTCGAGTACAGCAATTGTAACACACCAAATTTGACAAACTTGACGGCAAATTTTCAACTCGAGGGTGGCAGCTACAACTTAGTATGCGCTACCACTATGCTATGTGTTTATCATAATATCTCCGACTCCGTTGCAAGGATTCGACTCTACGTCTATTGACGTGTTGTCCGAGCCGTTGTAATTTTTTTTTTTTACGTGGCGTAATCCCTTATGGATACCCACCCTCCCTGGGGAGAGGGTGGGTTATGTCCGACTCGCATGGACTAAAACCCCACGGTGTACGTCTTCCGCTGTTGTTGGGGCGGCACGAGATCTCTATAGACTTCATCGTGCCACCCCAGCGGTGTGGTCCAGCGGCAGAAGTGCCGCCGCCGGGCCTCGTCTTGTAAGGAGACAGCCGGGTACACACCGGCCGTCTCCTTCTCGTCTGCCGGACCTGTGCAATGGGAAGGTGGGGCCCCAGCCCCACCCGTCCCTAGGTCCGGCTACGGTGGCGGGAGGAGGCGGTCAAACTGCAAAAAGGAGGACCCTTTGGCGGAGAGGGCCGCTTAGCGGATCGTTCTCACGGACCCTCTCCGTCGCCTCCTTCTGCGAGACGACTTCCTCGCAGAAGGAGGCAACTGCGTTCCAGACATCCTCGCTACCGAGCATGGCCGCGACCACGCCCGGCAGCGAGAGGTTCCCTCCTACTGCCGCAGCCAGAATGCGGCGCCGCTCCTCCCACGCAGCACACTCAGACAATGTGTGCTGCGCGGTGTCCGCGTCAACGCCGCACTCGTGGCATACGGCGGTCGGCTCCCTGCGCGCAATTCGGTGCAGGTACCAACTGAAGCACCCGTGCCCGGTCAGCGCACCCAATCGTAGCCCATGTTCCACAGGAGTGGTCCTAACGCCGACCCCTGTGGAACCCCTCGCGTCGTTTTGCGCCGGACCATCTGACTTCTGGCGTCCACGAAGGCAACCTCCCTGCCATCGAGGTACGCCTCCAACAGCCGCCGCAGATACAGGGGCACTGCGGAAAAGCGGAGCGCCTCCCGTATGACGTTATACGGCAGGCTGTTGAAGGCGTTGGCGATGTCCAAGGACACCGCCAATAAACTTTTGCCCTCAGAGGTCGCCTCCGTGGAGATCCTCTTCAGGAGAGCACCTTTCGAGCGCCTTCCCAGTGTCGTCCAGCAATACGAGGGGCCGGTACGCGGACGCGCATGTCCGGAGGGCGGCCTTTGCCATTTTAAATAGCCTTTGCACGCTACTTGGTCGGCCTGGAAAAGTTTCTTTGTTCTCAAACTCCGGAAGCTTTCAAGAGGAAAAAGCCCGATTTTGATTTTTTTAACTAGTGCTCCGTTGCTGTTAGTATTAGGTATATAGCCTATAGCAATCCTCGATAAATAAGCTATATAACACTGAAAGATTTTTTCAAATCGGACCAGTATTTCTTGAAATTGCTCCCTACAATGCCAAAAACTCACAAACCCCCAAACTTTACCTCTTTATAATATTAGTTTTTTTTTATATCATAGGAGTGCAAACGAACAAGTTAGTCACCTAATGTTAAGTGATCACTACCGTCCATAGACAACAACAACATCAGAAGAGTCGCAAGTGCGTTGCCAGCCTGTGCTGATGGGAAGAAAAAGGGGAGAGGTGGGCGTCAGGTGCTCTCACTGACCGAACGAAACGCAATAGTGCATGCACTGTTACTTCACGCCAGTTTTGCTGTAAGAGGGTGGAGCTACCCTGGGCGAGACGACCCATTCATGCTGAAACCAGTTATAGCTTCAGCATGACTCTACCACCTACAGATAGATAGTACAGATCTCGTACCCATCAGAAAAACTGACTAAATTAAATAGATCCCAGATAAAGCGACGGGAATGCGTTCCTTATAACATAAGGATTATATTAAATTTATTTGGATAGCCATTATTCACTTCATTAATTCGTTGCTAATCTGATATTCCGTTTTTTATTATTTAATATTTTTAGTTTGCGGCCCGCCACACCATGTGTGAAAAGAGTTTGTGGCCCGTTTAAAAAAAAAATTGAGTACCACTGATCTATATCCTATAATAACTTCTTATATGCCTATTACAAAATATACGCAAAAATTTACCCCCACTTTGACAGGAGAGCTGACGGAGATGCGAGGTTTTCCATCGCTCTGAAACAAACATATTATTAAAACAGGTCATTTTGTATAAAAGTTATACTTAATTGGGTATACGTAATACAACATTACATTTAAAAATAGCAAGTTATCCGACAGCAGAATAATTGACAACGACTTTGATTATATAACAAACAACGGATTTCAATATTGATATATAGCTGTTAGTGAAACCAATAATAGCGCCAGGTTTAATTTTTATTAGCTTAAATGATAAACAAAGCCAGATTGTGAAAGATCTAGGTATGACGCGATGACTGATAGGTTCTAACGACCTCTAAAAAAACCGACCGGACGACATCATGCTCTTCACAGAAATTACACTATAAATATAGTCCAATAATCTTGGACATTTTATTTAAACGTATGGCTACATAGGGTATCCATCTCTTTTTGTCGCTTGATTATTTTTTTTTTGTCGCTGCGAGGTTTAGTTTACGTGGAACGTGCAGTGGCCAAAATGTGTTACTCTTTGTATAGTAGGGATGTATTCCCCCTTCTCCCGAAAACTTTACATAAATTAAACGGGCCATAACCACTGAAATACGAGTTCACATGGTTGTTGCAGTGTTTGTCCCCGCCCGAACCAAAAGTTTGGATACGTGCCTGCGTGTAAGGGATTGTGAGAAATATTTCCTGCTAACGCCAGTAACAACAGCCTTCAACCAATCTATGACTAACTCAGTAACGGGAGTGATAGCAAACATAAAAACAAGTGTACACTAAGCTGTAGATACGTCATAAGCGCTTCGACACCGCTTTGTTAAAACTTGGCTAGCTAGCTTATTTTTAATGCCTGCTCTATTAAACTGCCCGTATCTAAGCATCATATAACTACTTCTTTTGCACCACCGATATTGAGAATATGCCATCTCGCTCCCACATTTTTATCTACGATAGTTTGCCGTAACGATATTACTTTACATATGTGTGCGTTATCATGCCGTTTGTTTTGTCAAAATATCATGTAGGAAACGTATCTACAGCTTTTTCGTGACAATGTCATTGATAAGTTAAACATTTTCTAATAATTTGTATCAATTTATTCACCCCGTAAATGACAGTGTTTCTGTGATTGTTAGTGTCCACTTCCTCGTTTGAACGGCTGCTTGACTCTCCACTGACCTGTAAGAAATAGGTTAGATTCGTTTGTTAAGGATTTTTTTTTATTAATAATTTCGAGTTATGCTAGTAAGCGTGACTGACTATGTCGTAGTTGCTTTTTTTCGACCTGATTACGCTATTGACCTAGCAAGGTTTTAACAGCTTCACCGGACTACAACACGCTTGCGCGGCTTGCACCAGAGCGACACGTAGTATAAGAGCCTGTGTACATCTAATATTGATATTCTGTTTTAAGATTGTGCAGCCCATCATATATTTTATGAATTAATAAACTATATAAAAATATATGTATTTATTATTCGTCAAGCCAATAGATGTTAAAGAGAGGCTAATGATGATAATTTCAATTTACAAATTATGAAATTTAAATAATTCACAGTATAGCACAACTTCATTTTATCTGAAAATCGGAACTTGTGACCCGATCCTTATAACAAATACTTTTCAAAAATTTGTCTGTCTGTCTATTTGTTTAACAAGAATTAGACAAGCAGATACCGAGAGAATCATAAGCTCATTTTATTATAGAAAAAAGTAATTTGGGTTCTGCGCCATTGACAATTTTTCTTGGGAAATTTTGCATTTATAATTAATTAATATATCAGAAAATAGATAGCAAATAAATAAAACGCATAAATAACCGTTAAATTGATAATATAATTTAACAAATCATATACATATATATTTTTAGTAATGTGAATTGTAATGTATTAAATTAATTTCTGATTTTATAACATTTAATTTCTTATAAAATTTGTAAATTTATTGCGCGGAGTATAAATACACACAACTTTTTGTTTACAATTCGATTTACTTCCTTACATAATTTTTGTATCACAAGGCTTTAACGAAAATATAATTGATTGTAATGGTATACACTTAAAAAACATATTGTAACAGACAACGTTGAAGCCAAATTAATCTATAATTTGGCGGACGTCGGTATAAGGGCAAGATAGTATTTGCAAGGTTCTGTTTTTAATGGTATACTTTATTTTTGTAAGATTGATTATTGTTTGTTGTATTTATAAAGGTGGCATGTTACTTTTGAACAAGCTCTCGTCACAAATAAAAATAGATAAAAAGGACAAGTTAAGATAGCAAATCTTTCTAATGTTTCTCACTACATAAAAATAAATATAAATGTCTGTTTTATTATATTACCACATCCTTCAAGATACTGCCAACGACCAGAAAACAAAATAACCAAATTGTCACAGAATTCATGATGACCGCTCCGTAAGAAATGCAGCTAAAATTTTTCTAATACATTTCTTTCAATATTAATTTGCTTTGATAACAATCTCATGCGAATATAATTGATTAACCAGTGAAATTAATGAAGTGGGAGTCAGAAAAAAATTGAGCCGTCACGGGACGCCAGTCACATGTGAGACATCGAAATTGTTCAAATCGAACGAATCTCAAATCACACTATAGGTATGCGAGCTTTGTAAATTGTAAAAAGAATTTATCCCTGCCACGCTCTGCCCGAAGTATCAAACTGAGTGGGAAAGAGACAATTGTAGTTTCGTCTGATTAGCCTTTTATTTCAACGATTATTAGGTACCTTCCTTTACATCAAACTAGCGGGTCCGGCAGACGTTGTTCCACCCTGATAATAATGAATACCTTGACAAATTATATACCTAAACCTTTCCCATGAATCAATTTATTGGTAAAAATCTCATGAGAATACATTGAGTAGTTTTCGAGTTTATCGCGAACATACAGACAGGCAGACGTGGCATAGTACTTTACGTAGTACTTTGGTTTATAATACGTAGTGCTTAGCTTTTGACCATAAATTTGTTTGCGATATATTAATATTAAAAAAATACTTCTTAAGGTCCATTTGAAAGTAATTGAAGTTTCTAGTTATAGTAAATTAGTTCTATCCGAAGCTATGCATACGTTCTGTTGCAATTACTATTTGTTGTAATAAATTAATGTATTGACGTATAATAGATATTCTTCGTGTTGAAATATCTACAAAATGGAGACTTTGGTGTACTGATCTATACTAATATAATTTTATAGAGCGATAAAGTTTGTGAGTTTGTGACGTTGTAGGGGGTAATCTCAGAAACTACTGGTCCGATTTGAAAATTTCTTTCAGTGTTATATAGCTCATTTATTAAGAAAGGTTATAGACTATTATTACTATAAAGGTTATAGATATATCATCACGCTAGGACCAATAGAAAAGGAGAACTAATGAAGAATGTTTCAAAATCGGGACTTATTCCTCTTGAGAGCTTAGCATTTGCCCAAAGTACTACGCTATTACTACGCGAACGAAGTCGCGGGCAGAGGATATTTTAGTATACATTTAAAATTTATAAATCTCAGATAAATGTCCATCTCCATAGTATTAGCGATGTGGTGTGAAGATATAATACTGTAAATCAATCGGATCAAAATTAATTGTATGAACGAATTTAGTAGTAAATACGCATTTCAATTTCTGAAATGGACACATAACGTGATTAAATTTTATGATGGTTTCAATTAAATAAAAAAAATTGATTATTACGTAGAATATAGACGGACGAATTTTAATATTTTAAGAAAGTTTTAAAAATATTATATCTTAAATCTGTTTCAACATGAATGTGTCGTCTTGCCCGGGGTAGTACCATACGAACCACAGAAACACCGACGTGAAGTAACAGCGCTTGCATTGTTGCGTTTCATTTGATCAGTGAGAGTTTCGAAGGGCCACCTCCCTTTTTCCCTACCTTTCCTCCCTCCTTCTCCTGGCAACGCACTTGCGACGCCTCTGGTGTTACTGGTGTCTATGGATGGGGTGATCACTTAATATCAGGTTACCCACCTGATCGTTTGCCTCCAATGATATAAAAAACCGTTTCAAAAAAATCTAAGAACAGTAAAATAGAAACAATTTTCCACCTTTTCCTATCAACCGCCGATCAAAGTAGGAGATACTATATGCTAATTTGTTCTTCCGCTTCTAAAGAAATTCTACTAAAGATTCGTCTATCAATATTCTATGGAACATAAAATAAATGTTTTTTTCTATACTAATATTATAAAAGAGGTAAAGCTTTCGCTGCATATTAATTAGCCCAAATTAACTAAGTCCACGCGAACGAATTCGCGGGCAGAGGCTAGCTTTTTTAAGAAGAAACAATAGGTATAAGAAAAGCACGCAAACATTAGCACGTTTAATGACGATTCAGGCTCATTGTAGCATCTTTATTTTTTACAGCGTTTGACCACAATCTATATAAACACGCTAAACTTTACGTTCATCTAAGTAATATTAGTGCGCCTCCCATCAGTTCGTCAGGGAGAGCCAATTCTGACCACGAGTCTGGGCCGTGATGAGTGGTCAACACCGGCCGGGTTTTGCAGAAGCACTGCGGAGACTGTTTCTTCCCACCGCGCCAAATGGTGCAAGAAGAACACCGAGATGGCTAAGTCAGTAGAAATCTGGCATTCTCACCTAGGCTGCCAGACTAGGTGCAGAATGTCAAGAGGATTCCCCCGCGAAAAAAAGAGGTAGCATTATAACACTTTATTATGGGTTCATGATTTCTGTTCGATTTTATATTTCCGCTTTACACGAATACACAGATCTCAAATTATGCATTAACAGAAATCAATAAATAAAATAAGGTACTTGTTTAATTCAATTCAGCGAGGTTTTCTTTAGTAAGATTTTATTATTAGATACCAAAAGTGGTGTTATATAAAACAAAACTAAACACAAATACGAATCTCTACACAAAAACTCAAAAATTAAATAACTGAAGTAACTCAATTAATCATAAAAACCCAGAGAAATATAAATAGGAAAGAACTCACGTAATCCGACAACAATCACGCAATACAACCTTTCAGAGAGACGACCGAGCAAGAATGTCTGCAATGACTCGAGAGACTAACCTTTTATAGCATTTAGTTAAATGACAACCGGCCGATAACTTTCGACCTATGGCGTGTCAGGTCATTAGTAAAACCTCCGATATAGTCAATAGTAGAACCGAGAGTGATAACACTGTATAACAGTTTTCTAATTTTGGTGTAAAATATACTGAAGAAATGCTTTTTGTATTGTGTTGTATTTCCTAACCCCTTGACTAATATCAGCGGCCTGGATCACGGAATATTATTATTACAATTGTTATATGGAGTTAAAACTTGTTTGCCATAAAACTAAGGATAAATAACGCTCCTACGCCACAAGATAGATCTACAGTTGTATCTTTAGTAGATTCTGTTCTTCAAAATATTTAATTTAAAGACCTAAAACCGTTAAGGACTGGTTAAGTCAACAGGGATTCCAAACAATACAATAGGACTACTCTCACGATTAGCATGAAAAAAGAATAAATCAACAAATTTACTGATACAACTCACAAACGGCTAGGTATATTTCTGCCCTTTTTCTTAATTCGTATATGTTTTTTAACACTTTTTACCCATTTACTCAACAATCTAGACAGAGTATTATAGCTGTTTCGAATACTCTTTTGTTATCTATATTTTTTTTTTTTTTTTTTTAATTATAAAGTATTAACAAAATAACTATTTATTATCGAATAGTACCACTCAAGTCGCTCGTCTACAACAGTCTCAACTGATCACTTTTAATTAAAATAGATACGATAAAGAGATAGGATATTGTATGGATAATTTCTATTTCTGTTATTGTACTAACAACAGTACAAGAGCTTGCTGAAGTTAGTAATAGGAAAATGGCTCCAATAAATTTAACAACGCTTTGGCTATTGTGTTTAATGCTATCTGGAAATCTTGTCCAGAGTAAAAAAAAGGTATTGCTATGTTATTTTTTGTATTATTTATAGATTCATGTATAATATTATTTTAATAAATCAAAAATCAAAAATACTTTATTCAGTTTAAGACCTAATAAGGCACTTATGAACGTCAAAAACTACCACCGGTTCGGAAACAACCCAGTTATCGAGAACAACCGGCAGGAAACTCGATCTGGTTTATCTTTTTAACAAATATATATCATATTTAGACTATATTACATACATGAACGTTTTTAATGAATGCACAGAGAAGAGTCAATTGCAGACATCACTATCGTTCACATACTGATCCACTCTATAATAGCCTTTTGAGATCAAAACCCGCTTGACATGGCGCTTAAATTCACAATCCGGCAAATCGGTAATATCCTTTGGAACTTTGAGAACTTTGGAATAAGAAGTGGATGGTAACCAGGATAGTTACAACATAAGTTTACGAGTTTGTTCTTAAGTATATTTGCTAGATCATAGGAAAATTTTTGGTAACAAATTCTTGGGAAGCAAAGTTTTAATAGCAAACCTATATGTGCTAGTCACAACTAAATTTTAGAAAAGTGACAATTGTATGGTCTTTGTACAGATAAGAGTAAAGTTTAGTAGGTGGTAGAGCCACGCTGAAGCTATCATTGGTTTCAACATGAATGGGTCACCTCGTCAGGGGTAGCACCACCACAAAAAACCGACGTGAAGTAACAGCGCTTGCATTGTTGCGTTTCGTTCGGTCAGTGAGAGCGTCGGAGACCCATCTCCCCTCCCCCTCTCCCTTTCCCTCTACTCTAACCCCTCTCCGTTTCTCTCCATTTCCCCAAACACAGGCTGGTAACGCACTTGCGACTATTCTGGGGTTGCTGGTGTCTATGGACGGCAGTGATCGCTTAACAACAGGTGACCTGTCTGTTCGTTTGATATATATATGATATAAAAAAATGAAGTATTTCTACAAATCCGTAGATAATTATACCATTTAAGGCAACACTACGGTACGTGCCTAGAATTTGGTATTTTCGGGTGGATATTAGCTTTTTCTGCTATAAGGGTTTTGTAATGTACCTGATTAAGTGGTGTAACAAGGTTCTTAATAAAGCGAGACTGATGCCCAACAATGTGTGGATACTTTTAGACAAGAAATGTACATTAAATATTTTAAAGGACAAATTTGATAATTATAATAGAATGACTGGAAAACCGAAAAAAAGAATAAAATTAGAAAGAAGTTGAAAACCAAAATATTTTTTTAATTTTTTTTTTATTCAGTCCCATTGTACCCTAATTTTAGCTTATTCACAAAATAGACTTTAACACAAACTTCCATAGAATCTTGGCTTCCTTACTTGCATGTGCGGTAAAGATTCTATGGAAGCAACCCTGATCTAATATAATTAATCTGTAACTGATCGATAACAGCTTCTCGATGTGATTTATTGCGGACACATTCCATTAACAAGTATTGCAAGCCTTCTATCGATCCACACGTTAAACGATTGGGTGATAAAGTTTTCGCATAAGAAATGCAATATGTAATGGATAGGAGTTAATAAAACTAGTCTTGTTGTTTTGCTGCTTTTATGTCAACAGATTGTAGACTGTTTTTTTATGTTCATTGTTTTCTTATTACTTATTCTTTATAAAAACTACCTATTCTACTTTACCTCTGTCATTATTACTGCTTACCTCCAGTACAAGAATGTAATAATAACACGTGGCCTTAATAATCTTATGGAAAGTCTTCACTATCGGTTCAACCGTTTCCAAATTCTTTATTGATAAACAGCAGACTATTCAATTTTGTTAAAGTATAACTAACTGATAATAATGTTGGCCATTAAGAGTTCCACTGTTGGACTAAATGTTTTTCCCGTGAGAACCTATAAGCATAATCTCCACGTATGTATACGAGGTATTGGCGATTCCAAACTACAAGATCCACTTTTTTCTACGTACACACGTATTAAAATTATATATCTCAAGCTCAGCTTTCCGCACGATGACAATTTATATTAGAAATTCCGATAAATAAAGTCATACTACTCGACTAAAGATATATGGAGTTAATTTTTATTTCAGGTTCCGGCATCAGCAAAACAACCACAGTGCCAGAGTTGCTTAGAGGTAGTAGTTTTATTCTCAGCATTATTATTAAAATCTCTTTTTTTTTTTCTTGAACTGACTACGCTATTGACCGTTAACCTTGGCTTCGCCCGCAGCACTATCTCCAAAACGGTTATACCGATCTTTACAAAACTTTCATTGACAGATAGCTGACCTTATAAAAAGTAAATCGAGCAATTTTAGTTTATACTAGCTGTTAACCGTGGTTTCGCCCGTAGAGCTATCTCCAAAACGGCTAACCAATCTTCACGTAACTCACTGGCAGATAGCTGACCTCCTATATAGTAATTTAGGCAATTTTAATTTATACTAGCTGTTAACCGTGGTTTCACCCATAGTGATTTCTCCATAACAGTTTACGGGACTTTCACTGGCAGATAGCGAATTTTATTAAAAGCTATTAAGGCAATTTTAGTTTACACTAGCTGTCAACCTTGATTTCGCCCGCAGTGCTATCTCCAAAACGGTAAGACCAATTGTCACGAGACTTTCACTGGCACATAACTAACCTCATAAAAAGTTATTTAGGCAATTTTAATTTATACTATTAACCGTGGCTTCGCCCACAGTGCTTTCTCCAAAACGGTTAGACCTATTTTCACGTGACTTTCACTGGTAGATAGCAAACCTTATAAAAAGTAATTGAGGTAATAATTTTTTTTTAACTTTATTTTTGGCAATCAATCTTTCAGATTATTACTGCCGTTGTCAAGTAGTCAATAATATTACAAGCCTCATACGATCATTTCAATATTAAGCGTCGTGTAAATCAATATTCTAACAAGATGGTGGATCCCTTGTTAGAACCTTCCAGGGATTTTTTGTGGCATTTCAGAATTTCATGCTCAGTGGTATTATTCTACATTTACTTCATTTATGCACAATAAACTAACTATATTACGTAGAACACCACCAAATTTACAAAATATAGAGCCAAATAACACAAGATTATGAATAAAATATAGAATCCACTACATGACAGACTAAAATCCCGTCAAAAACTCCAACCCATAACTTTGTTTGCATTAGTAACATTTCAAATCGTTCTTTTTTTTTAATTCTAGAAATAACTATCAGCTTATTGTTTGCAATTCGACATTACATTATTAGTAACTTTGAAGAGGAGGTCTTCCTAATAAGATCTTAAACCATAAACGTATTACGTAAAGAGTTCCATAATAAAATTTCTCGCAGAACAGACAAACGTTTATATTTTGTATAGTGACAAAATCTTAATTATTATAGCAATGTATATAAATTGTAAATCTTTATAATAATATTTTAAGTTACTGTTAAGGTTCCAGATATGTTACTGATGATAAATCTCATTTAATGCACTGTTATTATTTACATATCTAATGTATAATACCTTACATGTTAGTTAACGTGGCGTGCGTGTCGTACTTACAATTGTTTTAAAGAGCATTTCTATAATTATACATGGTCTCACAATTTTATATTTCTTTAATGCCATTTTTAAAAATGTGTGCGGAGCTGGGAGTAAAGCTAGACGTAAATATGTTTGCTGATGCAAGGTCATAAGGCTTGATTTTTTTTTATTTACAGGGAAACTGGGTATCCTTTGCTAATAGTAGCAGTCATGCTCATGGGGTTAGTAATGGTCATTTATTTTATCATATTTCTATCCCACTTTTTACTTTTTTTATGTCACATAGCAAGCAAACCAACAGGCGGGTCACCTCATGTTAAGTGATTACCGCCATCCATAGACACTAGCTACACCAGAGGAATTGCAAGTGCGTTGCCAGCCTGTGTTTAGAGGAACGGGGAAGGGGGTAAGGGAAGAGAGGAAAGGGAGAAGGGCTAGGTGGGCCGCCAGCGCTCTGACTAACCGAATGAAATGCAACAATGCAAGCACTGTTACTTTACGTTGGTGTTTCTGTGAGAGGGTGGTACTACCCCAGGCGATTCATGCTTCAACGTGGCTCTACTACCTACAAAAGTTTTACTACCGTACTATTGGGTTTTTACTCCACGCTAAGTCATAACGGCGTTTTGGCTTTAGAAATTAAAATAATAATTACGTAAAGAAGGCGACTTGATCTTAAATACATCTATTGACGCAAAGCAAAGAGAATGAAAAGCAGCGACTGAAGCCCAAAACCATAGGCCTGAATCTCTGTTATTTTTATTTACAGGGAAATTCAGGATCCTCGGCTAGCAGTAGTAGCCACGCTCAAGGGGTGAGTAATCTGTTATTTATTTAATCATATTGTTGTCCAATTTTTTACGAACGTACTATAGGGCTTTTATTCCACAATATGTTGTGACTTGACAGAGTAAAGAGTTCACAAACCTTCGACTGAGGTTGCTAAAATACTTTGTGAAAGATAATTTTATAAAACGATAGTTATTGTATTTACTTTTGTTTCTGCGGGGGCCGCTCCTCTCCCTCCGCATACCGCTACTGGGAATTGGATTGTCTACTCCACTCTTGTATCGCCCGCACTGCTATTGAACGCACGCGTCTATGACATTTAACGCACGCGCCGGAGTGACTGTTATATGCGTAGCTATATTAGCATAAGTTCCAGTGTGTTTAGTGTATGTACCGCAAGAAATCCGTGAACGCTGTGTCTTGAACAAAGAGAGTCTCCACCGCCGCAGTGCTAAAACCAGCGATTGGACTCACTATATATGCCAAGTAAATTTGCATGTTCCTATTACCAAGCTCAATCGATTATATTGGACCCATGGATTGAGCATATATCTGTTAATACCTTGGCTCTCGCAAACAACAAAAAATAAAGTCCACATCTCTCCTTATGATAAACCCGCATTTATGAAGGTGAAAGTAGTCAAGGCTTGACCAAGTTTTGACGGCCTATTCCCACTATAAAAGAAGGTTTTAACGTTATTATAATTTGGTTATGATTGAGCTAAGAGTAAAGTTAAAGGCTTCTAAATAAAAAAAAAAATATTTGACATTATGTGTTCAAAGGGTGATGTCACCTTAAATACCATACCATACCTGATGAAAGCAGCAGACTGAATCAAACGTAGCGTTTGTGACCAAATGCCTTAATCTCTGTTATTGCCTTTACAGGGAAATTGGGGTTCCAGTGCTAGTAGTAGCAGTAAGGCTGAAGGGGTGAGTAACCTATGATCGATTTTATCATAATGTTGTCCTACTTTTTATTAACGAATCAATAGGTCTTTACTAATACTAATGTCATAGTGTCTTAATAGGAGAAAGGGATCACGTTATTTCCTTGAAAAGATATGTTCAGAAGGCGACTTGTTTATAAACACGTCTACTGATGCAACAAATCGAACCCATCAAAAACAAAGCTTGAAGCCACCTTGTTACTTTTATTTTTCAGGGAAATTCGGGAGTGTCTGCTAGTAGTAGTAGTCATGCTCAAGGGGTGAGTTATATTGTTATTTATTTTATAATATTGTTGCCCCATTATCAACCGTACTACTGGGTACCTTTACTCCACAATGCGTTGTGACTGTATCTTAGCTTAGTAGAATAAACAAACCAAATTAATTACCAGATTAGCCACTCCTCGGCAGCGGCTCAAGCCTAGGTTCGTTCTCTCGATGTGAAGCACTCGAGGACGCTGCTTGCGTGATACAGTGACACAAAATCTTACATCACTGCGACAACATTACACATATCACCTCCACACACGTGCACGCTTACACGCTTACACATGAAACTGGAAGGGTTTTACTTTTCTTTTTCTTTAATTTTTTAGTTTAGAAAAATTATTTGACTCAAAATACGTATTGGAGTTGTTGAGGTATATATGCTTGGTACACATGTATGTTTCAATAACTCATATAAGTATGAACCTGTAGCTTAGCTTAGATTAGCTCAGATAGGTCGCGAATTGCATGTATCAGGCAACAGCCCATGCCGAGGTGTGCCGTGCACCTTTGAGCTAGTTACCCAAATAAAATCGGCTGAGTGCTTTAAGCGCTTGTCTTGTAGTCCGGTAAAGCTGTCAAGACCTTGCTAAGTCAATAGCATAGTAAGTTCGAAAAAAAATCAAATTAATTCCTTGAAATTATATGTTCAGAAGGCGATGTTACCTTAAATACGTGTGTAATACTCAGATAACTAGTATCTTAAATAAGCTTGGATCTCTGTTATTTTCTCTTCAGGGGAATTCGGGATCCTCTGCTAGTAGTAGTAGTCAAGCCCAAGGGGTGAGCATTCTGTTATTTATTTTATTGTATAATTGTCCTACTTTCCACTAACGTCTTCTTGGGTTTCTATCCCATATTAAGTTGTCATAGTCATACAAAATTACATGTGGCAGAGATGCGAATGTTAATGTGGATGTGTGGTGTGACTAGAATGAATAAGATTAAGAATGAGTATATTAGAGGCAGAATTAAAATAGCACCAGTGACAGAGAAGCTGAGGAGTAATCGTATGGTATGGGCATGTTATGAGGAGGAATGAAAACCATGTAACTAGAAAAGTGTTGAGTATGATAGTGGACGGATATACGAGTAGAGGAAGACGCAAAATGGTGTGGATGGACTGTGTGAAAAACGATATCTCCGTAAAAGTCCGTTTCTACCATCGTACCGCTCGTAATCGGCAGGGAATTCATCCCCACACATTGGAACCGAAATGGTCTCGGACGGTTCCACAGAGGTTTCCTTCCACGAATGACCTGACTCTGGAATGAGCTTCCTGCTGAAGTTTTTCCTAGGTACTACAGTATGGAGTACTTCAAGGGGAAAATAAATAAGTTATTTAGGGGTCGGCAACGCGCATGTGACACTTCTGATGTTGCAAGCGTCCATGGGCTGCGGTGACCGCTTTATACCAGGCGGCCCGCATGCTTGTTTACTATCGATGTAGTATAAAAAAAGGTGTGAATACTGAGATGACATTTGAGAGGAGAGAATGGACTAAGTTGTCCTAGTGTCTTAATAGAAAAAAGAGAGGTTAATTCCTTGAAAGGATATGTTAAAACGTGTTTTTCTTAAATACGTCTGCCCATGGAACAAGCCGAGCACATCAATAGCAGCGTTTGAAGCTATAAGTTTTGAATCTGTTTTTTTTTTTTTTTTTTTACAGGGATATTCGGGATCTTCTGCTAGTAGCAGTAGTTATGCTCAAGGGGTGAGTAACGTGCGATTTATTTTATTACATTGTTGTCCTACTTTTTAGTAACTTAATATTGGGTCTTTATTCCACACTAAGTTGTGACAAAGTCTCAAAAGAATAAAGAGGTTACAATAGTTCCATACCATGATTCAGATTTTTCATTTTAATTCAGAAGATTAGATGCTCTTAAATATATCTGCTGATGCAACAAGCAGAGTGAATCAAACGCAGCATTGAAGGCCATAAGGCTTATTTTTTTTTATGTACAGGGAGATTGGGGTCCTCATGGTGGCAGTAGCAAGTATGCTCAAGGGGTGAGTAACGTGTGATTTATTTTATAATATTTTTATCCTACTTTCTATTAACGCACTATTGGGGCTAAGTTGTGATAATGTCTCAAAAAAAAGATATAAGGAAGTTCCTTGACAGGCTAAGTTTAGAAGACCAGTTGATTTTAAATATATTTGTGAAGCAAAATGCAGAGTGAATCAAACGCAGCATCGAAGGCCATAGCTTTTGAATTTTTTTTATGTACAGGGAGATTGGGATCCCCATGGTGGCAGTAGCAAGCATGTCCAAGGCGTGAGTAACGTGTGATTTATTTTATCATATTTTAGTCCCACTTTTTATTAACGTACTATTGGGACTTTATTCCACACTAAGTTGTGGCGATGTATAAAAAAAAAGATATAAGGAAGTTCCTTGACAGGTTAAGTTTAGAAGACCAGTTGATTTTATATATATTTGTGAAGCAAAAAGCAGAGTGATTCAAACATAGCATTTAATGCATATACATAATACATAAGTCATGAATCTATTTAATTCTTTAATGTACAGGGAAATTGGGGTTCCCATGGTGGTAGCAGCAAACATGGTCAAGGGGTGAGTAAAGTGTGGTTTATTTTATTATACTGTTGTCCCACTTTTTACTAACGTACTATTGGGTCTTTACTCCATACTAAGTTGTTAAATAGAATAAAGAGATCATAATTAATGCCTAGACATTAAATGTTCAGAAGGCGAGTTGATATTAAATATATTTGCTGAAGCAACAAGCAGAGTGAATTAAACGCAGCACTGAAAGCCATAAGGCTTGAGTCTATTTTTTTTATTTACAGGGGTATTTGGGTCCCCATGGTGGTAATAGTAAACATGCTCAAGGGGTGAGTAAGATGGAATTTAATTTATCATTCTGTTGTCTCACATTTTAGTGACGTACTATTGGGTCTTCCTCCATACTAAATTGTTACAGTTTCTTAATAGATAAAGATATTAAATTATTGCCTAGACATGACATGTTCAGAAGGCGACTTGATGTTAAATATATCTGCTGACGCATCAAGCAGAGAAATATATCTGCTGACGCATCAAGCAGAGAAATATATCTGTTGACGCATCAAGCAGACAAATATATCTGCTGAAGCATCAAGCAGAGTGAATCAAACGTAGCATTGAAGGCCATAAGATTTGATTCTATTTTTTTATGGACAGGGAAATAGGTGTCCCCATGATGGTAGTTGCAAACATGCTCAAGGGGTGAGTAAAGTGTGATATATTTTATCATTTTAATGTCCCACTGTTTACTAACGCACTATTGGGTTTTTTCTCCATACTAAGTTGTTACAGTTTCTTAATAGCATTAAGGAATCAAATTAATGCATAGACATGACCCGTGTTATTACAAAAAAGTTTAATACGCACTGAAATCTCAATTCAAAAAAGTTTGATCACAAAAGAGTCCTTGTTTACAGACGGGCATTATTAAAATTTAAATATTCTCTAACACTTGCTTAAGTTGACAGTTCTTATTCTATTGTTGTAATTAACTGTATCTCTATTTGCCTACAAAAGAAGTTTAACAGGAAGTTATGGATTTCGTGGGTATAATTAATTTGGAAGAAGTAAATAAATTAAATAATTTAATATATTCACAATTAAATCATAACGACTACTATTTGACACTGTTGACATCTGACAGTGTTTTTTTTTTTGATCTGACTACGCTATTGGTCTAGTAAGGCCTTAACAGCTTCATCGAAATATATCTGATAGTGTAGTTAATTTGTCATTGTACTGTTGTGTGAAGTAATATAATAATAATAATAATAAATGGCCTTTATGTCTACACAAGATGATTTAAGCAGCGTTATGAAGACACTTCTTTTCGTGACTATATAATCCAATTCGAGAGCGACAGTCTCGCCCACAGGATCGACAAGTGAATGTTAAGTCTGGAGCCGATTGATCATTACGTGAAGACAGATGGTGTTTAATGCGTTTTTGTCGAAGTAGGTTGAACCACGTTTTATCGTGGGTCGCAACGCCTTCATGAACGCACCTCTTCCCTCCTGTTTCTGTCCTGAGCGAGCTCCTGCCAGTTTTCACAGTCAATCCCAAAAAAGGACATATCTCGTTTGGCATCCCTTTTTACATACGCTATAGCACCTAGTAAGATACGTCTTGGCATAATAGTGATAATCAATTTAATGTATAATAAGTAAATTTTCTTAATGAAGATCTGAATAAAAATATTATTCATAAATTTAAATTTTTTTTTAATATATGTGTATGTAATGGAACGTTTTTGAATGATGAGATCGAGTTGAACGAATGCTAGCATTGTTTGCATAAAAAACAAATTGTAACGCGGCAACACCGGGAACTCACCGGTACCCACCGTGCATGCGCGGATCTTGGTATTCAGCCAATGGCAGGCGCCGATTCGCCTCACGACGAATCCATTGAAACACATTTGGTTTCCGTTTCCGCGACGCTAAGAAAGCGTGAGCGTGTGCGCCGTTTACCTTAAAAACTTTGGTCATGAATTGTAAAGTTTTAAAGTGTTTTGTATCGTGCAGCAGTGACATTAAAATAATTGTGGAATTACCTATGTACTAATTTGTGCGCCGGAACCTACTACATCCATAAAAAAAAAACAAATATTTAAATAGAGACTGCTTGGACACGTTTTTTAAAGTATTTTAAACATGACTTCAACTAGACTTAAAATTTTAGGCACTGCTTTTTTGCACTTTTAGGCAGTACTCGTATTATACCCGTGTTCATTTTTGCACTTTTAGGCAGTACTCGTATTATTCATTTTTGCACTTTTAGGTAGTACTCGTATTATACCCGTGTTCATTTTTGTTTTTGTAATAAGACCGGACATGTTCAAAAGGCAGAGTGAATCAAACGCAGCATCGAAGGCCATAAGGCTTGAATGTTTTTTTTTATGTACAGGGAAATTGGTGTCCCCATGGTGGTAGTTGCAAACATGCTCAAGGGGTGTGTAAAATTTGATTTGTTTTATCATTCTGTTGTTCCAATTTTTATTAACGTACTCACGAATCTGTCATACTAAGTTGTATCAATGTCTTAATAGATAAAGGAGATCAAATTAATACCTTGACATGACATATCAAAAAGGCAACATAAGTTTAAATATATCTGGTGAAGCAATAAGCAGAGTGAATCAAGCGCAGCATTAATGACCATTTGAAACTATTTTTTTTGTTATGTACAGGGAAATTGGTGTCCCCATGGTGGTAGTTGCAAACATGGGCAAGGGGTGTGTAAAGTTTGATTTGTTTTATCATTCTGTTGTTCCAATTTTTACTAACGTACTATGGGATCTGTCATACTAAGTTACATAAATGTCTTAATAGATGAAGGAAATCAAATTAATGGCTAGATATAACATATCGAAAAGGTGACTTGATCTTAAGTATATCTGCTGAAGGAATATTCGAAGTAAATCAAGCGCAGCATTGATGACCATTTTAATCTATATTTTTTGAATACAGGGAAATTGGGGTCCCCATGGTGGTAGCAAACAACCTCAAGAGGTGAGTAAAGTGTAAGTTATTTTATCATTCTATTGTCCCACTTTTTACTTATGTACTGTTCTGTGTTGTTTTATATACAGGGAAATTGGGGTTCTCATAGTGGTGGTAGCAAGCATGCTCAAGGGGTGAGTAATATCTGATTCGTTTTATTATACTGTTGTTCCACTATTTACTAACGTACTATTGCATCTTTACTCCGTAATTTGTTATGAGAGTATCATAATAGAATGAAGTGATAAAATTAATTTCTTCACATAATATGTTCAAAAAGCGACTTCATCTTAAATAGATTTGCTGATGCAACAATCAGAGCGAATTAAATACAGCGTTTGAGGCCACAAAGTTTGAACCTATGTTTTTTTGTACAGGAAAACTGGGGTCCTCATGGTGGTGGTAACAAATATGGTAAAGGGGTGGGTAATATGTTATTTATTTTATAATTATCCAGTCCCACTTTGTACTAACGTACTATTGGGTATTTACTCCATACTAAGTTATAACAAAGTCTTAATAGAATAAAGAACTCAAATTAACGCCTACCTACACATGACATGCTCAAACAGCGACTTTGTCTTCAATATATCTGATGAAGCAACAGGCAGAGTGTTTCTAAAGCAGCATTGAAGGCCATGAGGCTAGAATCTATATTTTTTTATGTACAGGTAAATTGGGGTCCCCATGGTAGTAACAAACATGGTCAAGGGGTGAGTAAAGAGTGATTTATTTTATCAATCTGTTCTCCTACTTTTTACTAACTTACTATAGGGTCTATACTCCACATTAAGTTATAATAATGTCGTAATAGAATAAAGATATTATATTAATGCCCAGAGATGACATATTCAAAGGCTCCTTGATCTTAAATATATGTGCTGAAGCAACAATCAGAATGAATCAAATACGTTTGAGGCCATAAGGATATCTATGTTTTTTTATGTACAGGGAAATTGGGGTTCTCATGGTGGTGGTAGTAAACATACTCAAGGGGTGAGTAATATGTGATTTATTTTATCTTTTTGTTGCCCCACTTTTTACCGACGTACTATTGGGTCTTTACTCTTTACTAAGTTGTTACAGTTTCTTTACCTTGAGATATTTCTTCTTATGTAAATGATTAGTCCGTCCCTTTCTAATTTCGTTTGTTTATTACTAAAAAAACTGCTTGTAGATTAAACAGTGAGTTGACACAATATCTTCAGAAGGCGACGTGATCTTAAATATATCTTCTGCGCAACGATCAGAGTGAAATAAACGCAATGTTTAAGGCCATAAGGCTTAAGTCTATGTTTTTTTTTTATGTACAGGGAAATTGGGGTTCTCATGGTGGTAGTAACAAATATACACAAGGGGTAACTGGTGTATTATTTATTTATTATTCATTTGTTCCATAGTTTACTAAGTCTTTATTTCTTACTAAGTTGTAACAGTGTAATAGAACATAGAGATCCAATTAATTCCTTGACATGATATTCTGAAGATGATTTGATCTCAATTGCGTCTACTGATGCAACTAACAGGGCGCATCAAACGCAGCGTATAAGGTCATAAGGCTTGAATCTATATCTTTTATTTACAGGGACATTGGGGTTCCTATAAGGAAAACAGCATTGAGGATTATGGAGTGAGTAGTGTGTAATTTATGTTTTCATCTTTTTAACCCACTTTTTACTAACGTGCTGTTGGCCTCTTCCTTCACACTAAGTTTTGAAGGTGTATTAGTTGAAAAAAGTGATCAAATCAATTTTCTGACATATTATGTTTAGAAGATGACTTGATCTTAATTGCATCTGCTAATGTAAGAAGGTGAGTGAATCGAACACAGCATAGGAAATTGTGGAAGATGATCACAATCATAAAACTGAATTGGTGCTGGGCCCTTCAATAATACAATTAGTAACAAGTACTATTATAATACAAACAGTACAATTAGTGAAACTGTGATACACAGCAACTTAAATAAATAAAATCACTACGCAACCACTCATCTTACAAGCTCGGTGTTTCTGTTACGTTTCCACTCCGCTGGCCCGTGTGTAGTAATATGTGTATAGTGTATATAGGCCTAGTGGTTTGACCGGTGGAATAATATTTCGATATCCACAAGTTCGAACTCCGGTATGTACCAACGAATTTTTCGGAATTCGCGTAAATTGGTAACACTATCGGCTGATGGTGAAAGCACGACAAGATCGTGAGGAAACTTGAACCTGAGAAATGTTCTTGTAATACTACTGTATGTGGGATAAATATAGAACTATGGATTTCTCAGAGTCTGATATCGTCAATAAATCGTGGGCTGGCGTGGTGTTTACACCCATACCTACCTTCGAGAAGAGGTCTATGACCCGGCAGTGGGTCTCTTATAGGCTGATGATGATGACTCGTTACAATAAACACAATCACAATACAATTACAGTTTTTACAATCCAATATTAATATGCGTCAGACGTCACGATGCATCAAATCCCTTATTCGAACTGTTTGCAGATGAGACGAAACTAATTCAGGCGAGCGACCCTTTTTTCTAATGTTTTTGCGACTTATTAGGGTCGCCGGTCCACAACAGAAGTCATGATGTTTGAATATATGTTTTTTATTTACAGGGGCATTGGGACTCCTATAATGACAATAGCATTGATGTTCATGGGGTGAGTAATGAATGATTTATTTTATAGTGCTGTTGTCCCATTATTTAGTAATGTGCTATTGGGTCTTACATTAATTTAAAAGTGTCCCAATATAATATAAAGAAATCAAATGACTTTATTTACATGTTTAGAAGTCGACGTCATTTAAATTCCATTTGCTGATGTAACAAGCAGGGTGCATCAAACGGAGATTATGAGACCATAAGTCTTGAATATATGTTTTTTATTTACAGAGCCATTGGGGTTCTTATACGGATAATAACTTTAAGGTTTATGGAGTGAGTAGATTTTGTTTTGTAGTCCCACTTTTTACTATCTTACTGTTAGGGTTTTACTTCACTCTCAATTGTGACAGTATCTGGTAACGCCATCTATTATTTCTATTATGTATTATTTACTCTTATTCCGCATATTTTATCTATACGTTCGCCGCTATTTTTATTCCCTATGTATTTTATTCAACCCCTTCCTCCCGAAAAAAGAACGGAATGCAAATTACCGCCCGCGCCACGCACACGAACACGCAACGAAATTTTACTATTGAGCTATATATTTCATAACCGTGTCACGAACAATACCAGGGCTATTTGACAGTGTTGTTTTGTTGTTATTATGGTGGAATCGTTAAACCAATCAAAATTTCATCAAGAGTATTACGCTATCTAGGTAGTAGAGCCACGCGTAAGCTATAACTGGTTTCAGCATGAATGGATCGGTTTGCTCGGGGTAGTACCACCCGTCCCACAGAAACACCCACGTGAAGTAACAGCGCTTGCATTGTTGCGTTTCGTTCGGTCAGTGATAGCGCCAGAGGACTACTTCCCTTCCTCTTTCCCACTCTTCTCTCTTCATTCCCTCCAAACATAGGCTGGTAACGCACTTGCGACTCTCTTGGTGTTGCTAGTGTCTATGGAAGGCGGTGATCACTTTCAGGTGACCCGCCTGTTTTTTTGTCTCCTATAATATAAAAAAACGAACCCGGTTAGTTCGGTTCAGAAATTCCTACCTCAAATTATATATTCTCATAAATGACTACCAGTATCTTAATAAGAGAAAGAGATCAAATTAATTACTTGACATGATATGCTCAGTAGGCGACTTAATCTTAATTGTATCGGCTGATAAAAACGCACTTAACGCAGCATATGAGGCTATAAAGCTTGAACGTATGTCTTTTATATACAGGGAAATTGGGGTTCCCATGGTGGTGGATGTGGTCAAACCGTGAGTAATTTGTGGTTTATTCTTTTATATTGCTCTCCCACGTATCATCTGTGCACTATTCAGTCTATATTCCATATTAATTCGCGACGAAATCTCAACAGAACAAGGAGGTTAGAGTAATTCATTGAGATGATATTTTCAGATGATACGTTGTTCTTAATTGCGTCTACTGGTGTAACAAGCAGGGCGCTTTAAATGCAGAGTTTGAGACTATAAGTTTTAATGTATATCTTTAATCTACAGGGAGTTTGGGGTTCTTATGGTGGCGGGTGTGATCGAGGCGTGAGTAATGTGTTATTTGTTTTATCATAATGTTCTCCAACTTTACAGTAACTAATTATTGTGTCCTTACCTCAGAGTAAGTACCCGATTAGGCCTCCCACGGCAGCGGCTCGAGCCTAAGTTCGATCCCTCGGTAGGGAGTCCTTGAGTGCGTTGCTTGCGCGATACGGTGACACATAAATATATGTACATCACTGCTACAACACTACTCGATCACCCCCATACACGTGCACGCCTACACGCTTACACATGAAAGTGGAAGGGTTTACTTTTTTTCCCTTATCGAACTGAAAAACTCTCAATTTTCCGATGATAAATATATGGAAGAGTTGTTGAGGCGTGTATGCTTGGTACACATATACGGTTCAACAACTCATACATATATGAATAGTTAGCTAAGATAGGTCGTGATTTTGCATGCAACAGGCAACAGCCAAGCCGAGGTGTGCCGTGCACCCTTGAGCTGGTTGCCAAAATAAAATCGGCTGGGTGCCTTAAGCGCTCGCCTTAGTAGTCCGGTGAAGCTGTTAAGACCTTGCTGGGTCAATGGCGTAGTCATTTCGAAAAAAAAAAAACACAGAGTAAGTTGTGATGATGTCTTAATAGAACATAGAGACCAATTAATTCCTTTACTACTAAATTAATTCCTTTACAGACGTATTACGATTACACTTATTTGTTACGTGAGCTGAGAAAAAATAGAATGATTAATTAATTAATACTTTATTTAGTTCAGACTGCATTATATGTCTATTCCAAGTTGATGCTGTCGTGCTTTATCATAAAAATAAATATGCGCAAAAAACTGTTTCGGGTAATGAAACCGGTGTGACAACCTTACTCACAATGAGTGAAAACAATGAATGCATACAATTTAACCTTGTAAGTTAACCTTATAACTTTGCGGTAAAGTGAACCACCAACATTTCCAGATACCGCACTCTTATCAAAGTTTCCAAAGAGGTCACGCATGTATAGCTAGGTAGTTGTTATAGCAGATATGTATTAAAAATAAGTTTTTTAACCGATACACAGCGGGCAAGGCTGTCTTTCAGCGGCATAAGGGTAGCAGGATGGAATAATTTATATTGCCCATTGACATAATACTGGAGGTCTAATGCTCCCAATAAAATGTATACTTTACCTTACACTGTTTATATTATCAAGGTATCCGCCTATTTGTTCGGATGGTATTCCATTGATAATTATTTTAGGCTCTTGGACTCATAATCTATCAGAGTTTCCGATTACATATCTTACCAATATTTCCAAATACATCTCACGTATACATTCTTCAATAGTTCATATACGTAAATAGAAATGTACACACTTTTATAAATAGTGTGAAATTAAAAATTAATTAATTAAAATTCAATTCGATTGAAGTACGAAATTAATTCGACTTTAATTTGTCAATGAAAATGAACATTGATTCAAAACTTGGAATTACAATGTCACC
Organism: Antheraea mylitta; assembly: GCA_014332785.1. Classification (NCBI taxonomy): domain Eukaryota; kingdom Metazoa; phylum Arthropoda; class Insecta; order Lepidoptera; family Saturniidae; genus Antheraea; species Antheraea mylitta. Next base: position 3,107,100 of record JACEII010000007.1, on the reverse strand, counting down.
TTTTTTCCATGGGGATGGAGGGATTCCTCTCGATACCTGATATGTTCGATCTACACGGACTAAAACCCCACGGTGCCTTCTTACACCTATTTGGCCGGGGAGCAAAAACTGCCTACGGGACTGCCTCTGCTTACCCGATAGATGTCGGACCCTCATAAGGGGCTCTTTCTGCGGCATGAAGGGTCAAGATAGTAGACCCTTCAGGGAGGGGTGGGTGTTAAAGCAAAGACGAACTGCGGGAGTCACACGGCACAATGCGCCTCCACCACGTGTGCCTGCAAAATATTATCTCTTGTTCTCTTTCGCTTTCTCTTATAATCACTGCTTCCAGTATTTACATTTCTAATACATTTATCATTACTCGTACATTAATTTACGTCGACTTCATATCTTCCAACATCTGTTCGGCTCACATTATCACTCTTCTGGATATGTGACTTTCATCGCTCCATATGATTATTTTATATCTTGCTAGACTAATGCTTCTCAACTTCGATGTCAGACAAAATAATTCATGTTATTATCAATTTTAATTACACCTCACATCCGTCTTAACATTTGCAACTCTACCATCATACAGTTGCCTTATATACTTTTTTTTTCAATCTGACTACGCTATTGACATAGCAAGACCTTAACAGCTTCACCGGATTACTTAGGCGAGCGCTTAAGGCACTCAGCCGTCTGTATTTAACAACTGGCTCAAGGGTGCATGACACACCTCGGCTTGGGCTGTTGCCTGATACATGCAATTCGCGACCTATCTGAGCTAACCTAAGCTAAACTAACTATTCATATATATATGAGTGTTGAAACATATATGTGTACCAAGAATATATACCTCAACAACTCTTATATATATATTTGATAAGGGAAAGAAACAAAACCCTTCCAATTTCATGTGTTAGCATGTATGTGTGCACGTGTGTGGGGGTGATATGTGTAATGTTGTCGCAGTGATGTTAGATTTTGTGTCACTATATCGCGTGAGCAGCGCACTCAGGGGCTCCATACCAAGTGAACGGTCCTAGGCTTGAGTCGCTGCCGAGAGGGACCTAATCTGATGTGTGGGAGCGAAATTTACCACCAGAGCCTTACACATGTTTCTTTCGTTTCGTATCATTAAGTTCTGATAACGTTCATATTATACTTATGGGTAAGATCACGTCAATTGGACCCCCATTTCCCAGTTGGTCATGGAATTTAAATAGAATTATTTTACTATGAGACGTCACTAGCGATAACCCTGAAAGAGTTTTAAAAAATGATCACAATTATTTTATAATTTTATAAAACATTTGAAGGTAATTATAAAAAATATATTGCAGGGTTTAATGACTCAGATGAACTATTTAGTAAGTATACGGTATAATTATAATTTGTACAAATAAAAAACAAAACAAATACTGTCTTCATTACTGCTAAAAATGACTAAAAGAGATTATGTTATGGTTTTATTTTCCACATTTTAGCATTAGTACATACTGAATATACACGATTTTGGAGAGAAAGTTTTTTATATCTTAGGAGGCAAAGGAACAGGTGGGTCATCTGGTGTTAAGTGATCACCATCGTCCATAGACACCAGCAACTCCAGAGGAGTGCCAAGTGCGCTGCTAGCCTGTGTTGGTGGGGAAAGAGGAAGGAAGTAGGGAGGGAGTGCAGGGAAAGGGTGGAGCTGGGCTTACGGCGCTGTCACTAACTGAACGAAACGCAACAATGCAAACACTATTACTTTACGTCGATGTTTCTGTGAAAGGGTGCTTCCACCCCAGGCGGGCCGACCCATTCATGCTGAAACCAATTATAGCTTCAGCGTTGCTCTACTAACTACCGTGTTTGTTATCGCGTTGACCGCTATTCGATAGTCACGTCTAAACTGTACCTTTGGTAATCCAGCCCCTATGTTTATTTGGAGTACCTTGTAATCTGGCATGTATACCATATCTCATAGGTGGTAGAGCCATGGGTCGGCTCGTCCGGGGTAGTACCACCCGAACAGCAGAAAATCGATGTGAAGTCACAGTGCTTGCATTATTGCGTTTTGTCCGGTCAGTGAGAGCGCTGGAGAACCACCTCCTTTCAACATCCCCCTCCCCTCGCCACCTGTCTCCCAAAACTCAGGCAGGCAACACACTTGCGACTCCCCTGGTGTTATTAGTGTCTATGGATAGTGGTGATCACTTTATATAAAGTAACACACACTTGGTCGTTTGCACATAAAAAAAATGTACATTTATTTCAGCAAGTAATTGCCGTGTTTTGCATGTTTGAACGTGTTAGTAGTTCGCGACACCATGACTTTTGCTAGGTTCTACATGTTTGTTGCTGTCGAAATAGATAATTTGTTCTCGCGTTTAAAAAAGAAAAAAAAATGATTTACTCTTTCATGCTTCGTAAATTATTACTTCACTAGTTTCTGCCCGCGACTTCGTCCGCGTGAAATAGTTATTTTGGGCTAACGCTAACTTTAACTTACGACTTCGTGTACGTTGAAAATGAAAATATTTTTAAATAATACGAACGTTGATACCGATTTTGAAACATTCTTCATTAGTGCCCCACTCCTATTGGTGTTCCTCGATAAATGAGCTATACACTGAAAGAATTTTTCAAATCGGACCAGTAGTTCCTGAGACTAGCGCATTCATCTAAACAAAGATTCAAACCCTACAGATTTATAATATTAAACTCATCGATTAACCATTCTTAATTGATCTTTTTGTACATTCGCAGTTGAATTTACTCGAGAAAACGGTTACGGAGAAAAAACAAAAGAAAGCGGTTAGTTTTTTAATACTTATTTAGTCGCGAAAAGAAAAAAGACACGATATTTCGTTTCGATAATACGAGTATATTTTTTTCCTATGATTCACAGTCAAAACAAAAGGACAAGTTATCGGACGTCGATCAAGAGTCCAATGTTGTGGTAAGAATATAAATAAATATTTTTTTTTTATATCAAAGGAGGCAAACGAACAGGTGGGTCACGTGATGTTAAGTGATCACGACCGTCCATAGACACTAGTGACATCAGAGAAGTCACAAGTGCGTTACCAGCCTGTGTATGGGGGAGGGAGAGGGGATGGATAGGGAAAGGAGGAAAATGGAAGGGAGATGGGTCTCCGGCGCTCTCACTGACCGAAAGAAACACAACAATATAAATACTGTCATTTTACGTCGGTTTTCTGTGAGAGGGGTGGTACTGCTCCGTACAAACCGAACCATTCATGCTGAAACCAGTAATAGTTTCAGCGTGGCTCTACCACCTACAATCTGAATGAATAAGCTAGGTTTAGACAGTTCAGTACACTTTTCAACTCCGTTTGCCAACCGATTTACTTTATTTACACGATATTACGTCATTAATACTGGGGTGTAAAGGGTGTCAAGTAACATCTTAATACTTGAGACACCCAAGCCAACCTCACCTGCACGTGGTGCAGCCTGCTGATCAACGAACGAGGCAATGGCGATAGCGGGGTGGTAGGGTTTTACAGTCCGACTGGGTCGCAACCACCATGTATATGGCGAAAAAGCCCGTCATAGTGACTCGCTTCTGCGTGTTGCGTTTCAAGATCAGCCTGTACATATCCAGCTTTTCACAGGCCGGCATGACAGTGGCGACCGGCGATGGATAGTGTGCCACTCGGTGGTCGCTATTGTTTTTGGATTGTACTGTGCTTATCATCAGGCACAGTGCAGTCATTTTGCAGTGCTACGATAAAAAAAAAATTAATCACAAGAATTTGGATATAATTCGATCGGTAACCTTTTTGTGTGACCACAAGTGGTGAGGTTAAACGTTGTGTCGGGTAGAGTGTTAAAAACACCGGTTTACGTCCGATTACCGAAGTTAAGCAATGTCGGGTGCAGCCAATAGCCAATAGCTTGATAGTTCGGTGAAGCTGTGAAGACCATTCCAGGTCAACAGCGTTTTCATGTCGAAAAAAAAGTGCAGGCAATATTTGGATGGGTGACCGCCTGGGAACACCGCATGACATTGGCTTTTGCTGTATTTTTTAATTAAAATGTGTCCTTGTAGTATAAAAGTTACACTCCTATCGCGTGTCTTTAACATACATCCTGTTTTATTCACATAAACCTCATTTTTCATATATACAGTGAATAAATCACACATAAAATAACGGCAGCCAACGATCAGTACCAGCCTGTCTCTTATGGGTCACTTGATATTAGGTGATCACCACCGTCCATAGACACTTGCAACACCAGGGGAGTCACAAGTGCGTTGCCAGCCTTAGTTTGAGAGGAGGGTGGGGGGGGACAGGAAGGGAAGGAGGAAGGGGAAGGGGAGGGTAGGTGGGTCTCCGGCTCTCTCACTGACCGAACGAAACGCAACAATGCAAGCACTGTTACTTCACGTCAGTTTTCAGTGAGAGGGTGGTGCTTCCGCGGACGAGCCGACCCATTCGTGCTGAGAACAATAATAGCTTCAGCTTGACTCTACCACTACCACCACCACCACCACTACACTACGGCGGCGTGATCTGTGGTTACACGGGCGTGGGCGTGAGCACGCTCTGTTTGAAGAGTCAGGCTGGTACAGATCGTTCACTGCCGATATTTCATCAGGAGGGTCGATAAAAATATGTCGCGGACGTCTTTCATAATGCGTAGCGTTTGGTACGGATTCGTATTTTGCGGCGGATACCACTAACGGACTGGGATGATTCACGGCTTTTTCAAAATAACTAATCGTAAGTGATTTTACATATGCCCAGATAGAAGGGACCTCTAGATGTGTATGGAGATCGACTCTCCGGATGTACCACGGGGCACCGGTCACTTTACGTAAAACGTGGTTTTGCGTGCAGCTGTCGTTCATCGATTTATAAGACATTATCACGTCAAAATTGATTTCTTTTTTAATTCCGTTCCTACTATTTTCAAAATTAGTCTATCTGGCCAGTATTCGAAAATTAAAAATAAAATAAGGTTTGTAACAGCACTCACGAACCAACTAGGTATAGAGAGTTTTTAGCGGGATTTTAGTCTGTCACGTAGTGGATTTTATATTTTATTCATAATCTTGTGTTATTAGACTCTATATTGTGTAAAATTGGTGATGTTTTATGTAATATGGTTCGTTTATTGTGCATAAGTGAATTGGATGGAAAATAATACTACGGACCATGAATTCTGAGATGCCACAAAAATTCCCTGTAAAGTTCTAACAAGGGAGCCACCATCTTGTTAAAACATTGAAATAATCGCACAAAACTTTACCTTAATATCTATCTCCTATATTTTAAAACTATCTTTCACTTTATCAGCTCGACACTCAGAGATATTTAAACAATTTTGTTTTATGATGACTCGAAGATTAAGAAGATAAAAAATGTCTGAAATATTGTATACAAGATTTGGCGCTTATGCCTTTACATGAACTTGGACATAGAAGAAAACTGGCTAAAGAATACACAAGAAATACCTATATTGACAACTTCAGACTTGGCAGTATGGATTAATTCCTTCGCCTGACCTATTGGTCAAATATTATTACTACTAATACGAACTAGGTATAATGAGTTTTTGGCGGGATTTTAGTCTGTCATGTAGTGGATTTTATATTTTATTCATAATCTTGTGTTATTTTACTATATATTGTGTAAATTTGGTGGTGTTTTACGTAATATAGTTAGTTTATTATGCATAAGTAAAGTGAATGGGAAATAATAACACGGAGCATGAAATTCTGAGATGCCACAAAAACTCCCTGAAAGGTTCTAGCAAGGGATCCACCATCTTGTTAGAATATGGTTTCACACGATGCTTAATATTGGAATGATCACACGAAGTTTGTGATATTATTGACTACGTGAGAATGGCAGTAATAATCGGAAAGATTGATTGCCAAAAATAAAATTAAAAAAAAAAAAACTAGGTATAATATATATTGTGCTAAGTAATATTAAGACTACAATATTCAAGATGGAGTTTTACCAAATAATCTATATAACTTGGGTTTTTATCAACTTTTGAATTTTGAAGACGATACAGAATGTTTTCTGGAATTATTAAATTTCTCAACTATTTAAGTTTAAAGTAGGAAGTAGACATTTCTCGATAGGGGCTTACATTTAAATATTCTTTCATAGATGTGGAATCCAGTTTACGGCGGCTCTAATATCAACGTCGACGGGGTAAGTAATTTATATCTGTCTAATGCTAAGTACTGATGAGTCAGGCTAAGACTAGCTTTAGTTTAGTCCACTGGAGACTCGACGGGGGTCTACATTGGCATGACAAAAAGAGTGGTTCACAATTCGTAAGCGGGTGTCGATGAACATTTATTAGCTTTCGATAGTGAAGAAACTAAAATGTTGGCTTGACTTCACCTAAATTTTTTTTTTTTTCACTTTGTTTTTGGCAATCAATCTTTCAGATTATTACTGCCATTGTCGCGTAGTCAATAATATTACAAGAGCCGTGCGATCACTTCAATATTAAGCGTCGTGTGAGTCAATATTATAACAAGATGGTGGATCCCTTATTAGAACCTTCCTGGAAGTTTTTGTGGCATCTCAGAATTTCATGCTCCGTAGTATTATTTTCAATTCACTTCACTTATGCACAATAAACTAACTATATTATATAAAATACCACCAAATTTACAAAATATAGAGTCCAATAACAAAAGATTATGAATAAAATATAAAATCCACTACATGACAGACTAAGATCCCGCCAAAAACTCTTATAAGAACTTGCATATTCTATATTCAACATGACCAACTTTACTTTTTTCACATCCACTCACAGCGAAATCATTCAATTGTTTAACCAGTAAAAATAATGAGTTGTGTTTTCGAAATTTAATAATTCGTGGTTAAAAGTCAGATGTCGTGAAAATTTCTATAGTTAGATCTAATCTTCATATTTTTTGTCAAGTTTTGAGAATATTGTAGAAATGTAGTTGCATTGGGCCCATTGGGTTCAATGAGGGTTGTATGCGGCGATGTATTACTACATATACTACACTGCGCGATAAAGAAACTTTTTTCCAAAAAATAGGCTGTGTCGTTAAGACACACGATAGAAGTGAAACTTTTGTATTAAAAGGAAACAGTAACAAACGACCGCTGGTATTTCATATAACAATAACAACTAATCATTATTAATTTTCTATTTATACAATATTCATTTTATTACAGGGTGACGTAGTAGGGGCATACGTTAACAATGGATTTCATATTACAGGGGTGAGTAATTTACGAAAAATTAAATATTCCATGGTCATATAGGTCATATAGGAGGCAAACGAACATGCGGGTCACCTGATGTTAAGCGATCACCGTCGTCCATAGACACTAGCAACCCCAGAGGAGTCGCAAGTGCGTTGCCGACCTGTGGTTGGGGGCATGGAGAGAAAAGGGGGAGGGGAAGGAAGAGGAGAGGGGAGGGGAGATGGGTCTCCGGCGCTCTCACTGACCGAACGAAACGCAAGAATGTAAGTAAGCACTGTTACTTCACGTCGGTTTTCTGTGAGAGGGTGGTGCTACCCCGGACGAGCCGACCCATTCAGGCTGAAACCACTAATAGCTTCAGCGTGGCTCTACCACTACTAGCGTGGCTCTACCACTACTAGAGATACTACTATTTTAAATTACAATATCAAACTTGACAATAAAATACAGCTTACTAAACCCTGTGGCATTTTTTGTTGCCCTGAAAAGATGTACGCAAAATTCAAGATGTTTATTTGAGTATCTACTTAATCCCTGGACTGTCCAAAGCTTAAACTTAGGCAGCCAACGATCTGGTGACATGTGTATTAAAACTTCTATATTCCTTTGTATGTTTTTAAATCCTTAAAAAAAAAACATATGATAATTATTTATATCGATTAATTGATTTGTATTGTCTTGATTAATTGATTTTAATATAAAAACCTTTCAAAGAACAATAAGAGATTATGTAATGTAAAATTATAGTTTTAAGAAATCGGCTAGATATTTAAAAACATGATCCGCCATTTTGAAATTTGGATCTTAACAACCAGCCGTGAGGTTAAGGTATGAAAGCCTAAGAAGCAAGCAAAGAAACTAACTCTTGTATTTATAATATTAATAGTGATAATAATCTAAGTAGGTAATGGATTTTATATTTTATTCATAATCTTGTGTTACTTGATTCTATATTGTGTAAAGTTGGTGGTGTTTTTTGTAATATTGTTAGTTTATTGAGCATAAGTGAAGTGAATGGAAAATAATACCACGGAGCACGAAATTCTGAGGTGCCACAAAAACTCCCTGGAGATTTCTAGCAAGAGATCCACCATCTTGTTAGAATATTGATTCACACGACGCTTGATATTGAAATGATCGCACGACGCTTGTAATATTATTGGCTACGTGACAATGGCAGTAATAATCTGAAAGACTGATTGCCAAAAATAAAGATAAAAAAATGCCAATGAAATGTTACATGAGTTTCATTGATTTAGTTTAATTGATTTTTTGTAAGCCGATTAAGTTTAGAAACTGTAACAGTGCAGTATTATGTTTGTTTTTTTTAATACCTACATTTTTTTACAGAAACGTGACACGTTTTTACAGAGACTCATTATGCAGATCAGACGTCTAGTAAGTGTATATCCATTGTTGTAAAGAAAGAGTATAGTAGAGGTAGGCGAGTTTTTATAAAGAAAAAGCATAATGAAGGTAGGCGATTTTTTAAGTTCTTTATAGGATCCAGCCTCAGGACTTTATATGACAATATGTTAAGCACGCTAAGCTTAGAGGGGAACTGGTACTCCAGTGTAGTTGCCGGAACACACCAACAGGTGCCTGGCGACAGATTTACAACTCGAGACAGAAAAAACACTACCACCTTGGTATAGTTTTATCACAATGGTTTTTTTACCGTAAGCCCCGACTCAATTGCAAAGCTCGAACCTACGTCCATGGACGAGGTGTCAACTAAGCCATAATGGCTTTTAAGTTTATATATTCTTATTTCTTATATGGTAGAGATAGGCTGAAGCTATTATTGGTTTTGGCATGAATGGGTCGACTCGCCCGGGATACTACCACTCGACACACAGAAACCCGACTTGAAATAATAATTTTTGCATTGTTGCATTTCGTTCGGTCTGTGAGAGCGCCGGAAGCCCACCTCTCCTCCCCACTCCTTTCCCTTTCCCCATCCCTCACTCCCCCAAAACATAGTATAGCAACGCACTTGCGACTCCTCTTTGTTGCTAGTGTCTATGGACGGCGGTGATCACCTAACACCAGGTGACCCGCCTGTACGGTTGCCTCCTATATAATAACATTTTAAAATAATCTACTAGCTGTGACCGCGACTCCGTTCGTATGGAACCTAGTGTGACCAATAAACAGTAACTAATAAACTCATCTGAACGTATTAAGACTATTTACTTATCTACTTTGCATACTTAAGTCGCGTCGTCATTAAAATTACAATAACTTTTGATAGAGTGAACCGATTTTAATGAAACCAAGACTAAATGTTACTCGAGAATATTCTTTACGATATTGTATCGTATTGTTATCGTGAACACAGTAATTTAGCAGTGATGCGTGTTCAACACACAGACAAACAGACAGGCACTTCTAAAAATTATTTAAATGTATTTTATAACTTATTCCAAGACCCCTGTAATAATTTTTTTTTCATATAGATCTATAGAATACAGACATGTTACATTAATATTCTTACTATATGTATAGAGGATAATAATACAATTTTAATTGAATTTTATCCTTCCACAGTTAAGAACACTCGCGAAAAAAATTAAGCAAATAAAATCCAATAAAACGGTGAGTTTATTATGACGACTGGTAGATAAAATAACTATTCCATATTATTATTTTTTATAATTACAACACGTTTCCACGAATTTAGAAGTCAAAACCCAGAGGTAAGAAGATAAACATGCGTCAGGACGTCAGTGATGAGGTAATCATTTCATGTTGTGATTTTTTAAGCAAATCCATTAAAAAAGGTCACCAGACTAGGCCCCCCTCGGCAGCGGCTCAAACCTAGGTCCGTTGCCTCCGCGTGGAGCCCTTGATTAAGCTGCTTGCACGATACAGGAGCACAAAATCTTACATCACTGCGACAACATTACACATATCACTTCCACACACGTGCACGCACTCATGCTTACACATGAAAGTGGAAGGATTTTTATTTTTGTTTTTCTCTTATTTATAAGGTCTTAGATCTTATTATTTATTAGATCGATTTATCATCGTCCCCGAAACCACCTACATATTAACTTTCACGGAGATAGATGGTACTGTTTCCGAGATCCTGAATGTATAACAATATAAAGATATACAAGATTTGCTCGTTTGATTGTATTAGATTTTTTTTTTAATTTTCAACAAGGTTTTAATTTGGCAGCAAATAGCCGTACAGTAAATAAGGTGTTTTTAGCTTCAAGTGTCTAATTTTTGGGTTCGACCATAAAAATTTTTCAATCTTATAGTTTCAGAAAAATCCATTAAAAACCAAGGATTTTTTTTCCCAACTTTTTAATAATACCAATAATAATATATCATTTAGTTCAGACTCATCATACGATTACATCCATATTTTTTGCTATAATTATAAGTTTAAATTGAGTAATGATAATAATTAAAAATATATATTTGGTCACCTTAAAAGGGGTATTATAGTTGTACCATAATACTCTTTAAGGAAATATAACTCCCTTTATTTTGAGCTGCTCACCAGATTTGTACGCATATTTGGAGCAGAACTATCAAGAGTCATAACAAAAGAAGTCCTTTTTAATTTTTTTGTACAATCATTTTTAATACTTAATCTTTTTCTACTTAACAATACTTTATGATTTATTTTCGCAGCCAAATTATAGAGAAAAGAAAATAAACTCACCGCGGTAAGATAATCAATGTTTTCTAAAATCATTCCATTCTTGATTCTTTGTCTCTATCTATACTAAAATTATTTATGATCTCAAAGCCGAGTTTTCTGTGTTCGATTTGAAAATTTCTGTCCACGTTAGATAGCTCATTTATCGAGGAGGCTATATATCATTTAAAATTTTGTCCAGTATCACAGGAGACTTTCCGACGACTACAACTTCTGCCAGACGCTTTAAAACAAAAAGGAAAATAAATGAACGTTTATTACAAAACTATATTTCATCAGCCAGTCAGATTATAAGGATCAAATATACCGACAGACGTGAAAAATGAATTTTTTTTTTTTCGAAATGTCTACGCTATTGACCGAGCAAGGTCTTAACAGCTTCACCGGACTACTAAGGCGAGCGCTTAAGGCACTCAGCCGATTTTATTTTGGCAACCAGCTCAAGGGTGCACGGCACACCTCGGCTTGGCTGTTGCCTGTTGCATGCAAAATCGCGACCTATCTTAGCTAACCTGTTAACCTGTAAGTTGTTGAAACGTATATGTGTACCAAGCATACACGCCTCAACAACTCCTCCATATATTTATTATCGGAAAATTGAGAATTTTTCAGTTCGATGAGGGAAAAAAGTAAACCCTTCCACTTTCGTGTGTAAGCGTGTACACACGTGGCACGTGTGTACACGCGTGCACGTGTGTGGGGGTGATCGTGTAGTGTTGTAGCAGTAAATGTATATTTCTGTGTCACCGTATCGCGCAAGCAACGCACTCAAGAGCTCCCTACCGAGGGATCGAACCTAGACTTGAGCCGCTGCCGTGGGAGGCCTAATCGGGTACGTGAAAAATAATCAGCTGTTAATATAAGCGCAACACATTGTATGCCTTAGTCTGTGTGAACAACTGTTTGTGTCGGCTACAATGTGCGATTTGTTAGCGAAGTAAGATTATTTGCAGTAGTGAATGTCATGGGAAAAAAAATGTATTTTATATCATATAGGAAGCAAACGAACATGTGGGTCACCTGTTGTTAAGCGATCACCGCCGTCCATAGACACTAGCAACCCCAGAGGAGTCGCAAGTGCGTCTCCAACCTAAGTTTGGGGAAATAGAGAGAAAGGGGGAGGGATTAGAGGAGAGGGAAACGGAGAGGAGCGGGGAGGGGAGGGGAAATGGGTCTCCTACGCTCTCACTGACCGAACGAAACGCAACAATGCAAGCACTGTTACTTCACGTCGGTTTTCTGTGAGAGGTTGGTGTTACCCCGGACGAGCCGACCTATTCATGTTGAAACCAATAATAATAGCTTCAGCGTGGCTCTACCACCTACAAATTATTCAATTGTGCATTCAACTCTTGGATCTTGGTTATAGACAATTATTTCTGGTGGATGCACAAAGAGGAGGGTTTCAAAATAAACGTGTACGGTTACCTATATTGCATGTTGCCCTGGACATTAAGCGCGCATCGGCGCAATTATATTAACATTATATTTAGTATAAATAATGAGTTAGTCGCAAACGAGCACTCATTAAGGTTGCATTGTAACATAACAATAAAGGAATTAAAACATACTAAACGTTTTTATTCCCACAAACTTCCAACCAAGAACAATACATGTAGGGCTAGGACTTGCTCCTTACCCCTTTAAAACGTTTTCAAATAAGTGAACCTTTTTAAAATAAGATCTTATTTATTATTTCAGCTCTTATCAGAATACGGAGGTCTACGCAACTGGTGATTATTAAGAAATACATATAATTAAGAAGAGTTGTTTTATTACCTATCCGCTAATTTATTTATTTATTTACACATGGATAAAGCAACAGTCGACAATCAAAAATAATAATACAATAGCAATAATAAAAAAATAAACTAAACTGAAGACCTAAAACGCTTTACCACATAGAAACTTAACTTACACTAATCATAATAATAATAAGGAAATAATAATTTAATATTTATTTAATATATATTAATTTTTAATTGTTTAAATATTTAGAAACATTGGATTAAAAAAACTATATATAAAAGAATAAATGAAAAAGTTCAAATGAATTCAATTATGACAACTAAAATTATCACATGGAAAAAGAAAAAAAAAGAACAGGTTGGCAAATAATGAATAATAAATAAACAAAACAAAACAAAAAACAAAACATAATTACTAATAACCTACTTTAATCTGATGTAAATACACTACTTATGATTACAGTATATATACAATTTTATGTTCTAGCTATATATACATACCGTGTAGAGATCCACCAGATATTCGCGTTAAAAAAAGTATTAAAAAAGTTGTGGGTAGTTCAGACATGGTAGAAAGGAGACCTAGTATTATGATAACATGTATGTGTAAAATTTTGAATACTTGCTTCAAGATTGCTCTAGGTTTAGCACGAAGCTCGTATCTAGCACGACTAGGGCACAAAATGCTCTGCGATAATCTCCGTACATGTCCATTCGATCTTTTGGGCTTGATGCAAAAGGAGTCTACAATCAAATCGTTCGATAATTTTGTCAAGCATGTAATTGCTAGTCTCAAGACATTCAACGGACTTTGATTACAACGACTCTCTTACCTGCATCTAAATCTTTTTGAAATAACCACGACTTCACTCTGACTTGTATATAGCTATATCAGGACTAACAAATCTTGGTGATTTAACATTATGCTCACGCAACACGTCAAAGGAGTGAGTAATGAATTGCATCAAATTGCGATTAGCCCTCTCTCCGTTTCTTTTAACAATTCGAAATGACCCTTTTGCGAAAACAACAAGTTTAGGAAAAAGATATATTATGATTCATTTTTAAGATAATGTAATAAATACACTATGTAGGTGGCTAACATTAATTATCAGTAATATTTTGTAATAGTGTAATTTATATAAGCAATTTTAATAATACACAACACAGAGTATGAAAGTGCGCGATAGTAATTAAAACCAAACAGAAAATAATGTGCTATAGATTTCAACGTTTATCTCTCCCTCTCCTTTTTATATTTCAAGTATGGAGTAGAATGGAGTCTAGTCTTTGTAGACTTTGTTGTCTTTGTAGTATTTGTAGGTGGTAGAGTGACGCTGAAACTATTACTGGTCTCAGTATGAATGGGTCGGCTCGACCGGGGTAATACCACCCTCTCACAGAAAAGTAACAGTGCCTGTATTGTTGCATTTCGTTTTGGTCAGTGAGAGTGCCGGAGGACCACCTCCCCTTTCCTCACCTCTCCCTCCTTCCCCTCCTGGTGTTGCAAGTGTCTATGGACGATGGTGATCATATAACATACGGTGACCCGTCTGTTCGTTTGCCTTCGCTGACATAAAAAAAAGTCTTCATGGTATGCAGAGTTCGTGTATGGATCCGTATATGACGGTAGAGTAGTGGGTACGCAGACCGTTACGAGCAACTGCACAAAGAGGAGATGAGGATAGGGAATCTTTTATTTAAGTATATCAATTCTATACAATCATTCGTATTTATGTATCTGAAATATTTTTAGAAATGCTTGCATGTGTGTAGAACAGCAACATCTAGCCTTTTATAGATCAAACTATGGAAGTCAAAGCAATGACTATTAATTAGCAATTCTAAAAAAAACTTTGTGCAACACAAAAATAATGATAACATTACACTAATTTTATTCAAGTAATAAATTCAATAATATCAATTATTATTTATGTATCATTGAAATCTATATAATAATATCTAATTCTCATTTATGTCTTTAATAAAATGGCGCTGGTATTAATGTGTCTCTCTTATATGTTGGCGCTAGTATCAATGCGTATCTCTAATATTGTGGCGCTAGTATCAATGCGTATCTCTAATATTGTGGCGCTAGTATCAATGCGTATCTCTAATATTGTGGCGCTGTAAATGCGTATCTCTAATATTATGGCGCTAGTATCAATGTTCCGATCGTAATGTAGTCTCGCTTCTTGAATATGACGAGCGGCACCGGAGGTGGGTAGATAACACGTATATTAAACTCCTTGCCCTTTAACACGTTCACGCCGGCGCGTACCACCCGTGACCCGCACTAGACTGTCTTTTCTGGCGGTGCGTACCAACGGTGGTACGTATTCAATTGTGCTACTAGAAATAATGAGAATTTAACGTTTATTTATTAAAAATAGCACAATCGAATACGTACCACCGGTGGTACGTGCCGGCGTGAACGTGTTAAACGTGGCATCCTGTGATCTAGATTCTCATATTTCTTAATGTCAACTGCATTATATATAAATATATATAATATTTTTACGGTTATCTCATCTAATGTTAAAAATATGATTTAATGTATATAGTAAACACGTCAAATTTAGAGGGGGTTGAATTTCAAGCTTAGCTGTTGGAACTTGCTGCTCCAAGTTCCAAGGATTCAAACCTTCGTCCCCTAACTAAGATACCATCGCTTGAATTCGCTACTACATTCCGCCACGACGTGGCTAGGGTGGGGCATTTTGGCGCAAATGGGGCATTGTGGGCCAATGCCCTACCTAAAAAATACCACAAAAACTAAGATAAATGATTATAATTGAATTGCTTATTTATAGTTTGAGATAAAAAAATATACCGATAGGAATCTAAACTTTTCCGAACATATCACAGTTTGTGACATTTATTTCAGTTTATAATAATTCATTGTTCCGTGTATGCTTCGAGGGCAGGTAGTCCGGTGAAGCTGTAAAGGCCAAAAAAATAGGCCAATAGCATAGTCAGTTCGAGAAAAAAAAAAAAAGCTTCGAGGGCAGATCGATTATGATATTTTTTTTTATTTCCCCCTTTTTTTTTTTTTTTTACGTGGGGAAATCCCTTATGGATACCCACCCTCCCGGGGGAGAGGATGGGTTATGTCCGGCTTGCACGGACTAAAACCCCACGGTGTACCTACAGACCGTAGTGTTGGGGCGGCAAGGGATCGGTCTAAGCTATTCCCCTTAGATAGCCGCCCCAACGGTCCGCCCGGCGGAAGGTGTCCGCCGGGCTCCTACCTATAGAGAGGCAGCTGGGTACACACCAGCTGCCTCCCCTCGTCCGCCGGACCTGTGCAATGAGGGGATGAGCCCCCCGACTACATCCCCTCAGGTCCGGCTACGGTGGCAAGAGGAGTTGGGCAAAGCGCCGCCTCCTCCTGCCGATCCCCCGTTGGCGAAGACGGCCACTGAGGGGATCCGCCTCGCGGGCCCTCTCCGCCGCCTCCTTTTGCGAGATGACTTCCTCGCAAAAGGAGGCCACAGCTCGCCACGCCTGCTCGCTGCCGAGCATAGACGAGACCACGCTCGGCAGCGACAAATCCTCTCCTACCGCCACCGCCAGAGTGCAGCGCTCCACCTCCCACGCAGCACACTCAGAGAGAGTGTGCTGCGCGGTATCTTCCTCGGCGCCGCACTCATGGCAGGCGGCGGTCGGCTCCCTGCGAGCGATCCGATGCAGGTACCACCCGAAACAACCGTGTCCGGTCAGCACCTGCACCAGCCTGAACGACAGGGAGCCCCATCTCCTCCCAATCCACTCCCGCAGGACCGGGCGGACGGCGTCAACGGTGTGCGTCCCGAAGCGCGCGTCCGCCAGGTCCTGCATCCACCTCCCTATAGCCTCCTCCCGCATTTCCCTCCTTTTAACTTCTATCTCCCTGGGAGCCGGAGGCTCCCCACTACGCTTCCTCGCCGCCGTGAATTCGTACACGGCGGCGAGCACCCCAGCTTCCAGCTCCCAGGGAAGGGAGCCGGCGAGCGTAAAGGCCGCCGCCGATGACACCGTGCGGTATGCCCGGATTGCCCTCAGTGCCACCGTACGCTGCGTACTGCGCAGTGCCCGCACGTTGGTGGCACCAAGGGCATCAGCCCAGACCGGTGCCCCGTAGGCGACCATCGCCCACACGACTCCCATGAAGAGTCGACGGCACCCGGCACCCGGCCCCCCAATATTGGGGAGCAACCGGCCGAGTGCCGCCGCCGCCCTAGCAATTCGCGGCCCGAGCCCCGCAAAGTGGGGCTCGAACCGCCAGCGCCCGTCAAGGGTGAGGCCCAGGTACTTCATGTGGGCACCCACCCTGATGCGGGCGCCCTCCACCATAATGTGGGCCCCAGGTGGTGGCCCCCGCCGAGGCCCATGAAAGAGTATGGCCTCGGTCTTCTCGAGGGCCACCCTGAGGCCCAACCTTCTTATGCGCCTAACCACGAGGGTTGTGGCCATCGTGGCCAGGCGCTCTACCTCTCTCCAGTCCTCCCCCCGGGCTACGACTAGGGTGTCATCCGCGTAACAAATTACGCGTGCTTTTTATTTCCCCCTACATCAATACAATCAATGCTGCCCTACCTTAAATTCAACTCTATGTAACGCCCCTCCCTCTTACACCTCTCTCTGAGATCACTCAACACCAGCGTCACCTCTCTCCTTCATCTCCAACTCACCATCACTCTTATTATTACCATGATCGTTTAGTAATTAGGACCCATTTACGTTGTGTATTGAAACAAAATTTGTAGAACCAAGTTGTTTTAATCTGGTACTCACAAAACATTACATTACTCATAGTTAATGTAGTTAGAACTTTAGAAAACACATAACAAATATTAAATGCAGTTAGTTAAAATCAAATAAAGAAAGTAATAATGAATATTAAATGCAGGTAGTTAAAATCAGTCAAATGAAGTAATAACACATATTAAAACAGTTGTACAAAATCGAATAGACAGATAACAAGTACTAAATGTAATAATTTAAAGTCTGATTAAATCTCTAAATGAACCATTGTAGACATAATACATTAAATTAATATATACATACACCCTATAAATACCCTCTATGAATGTTAAGTTATGTAATAAATGTGTTAGGTCTTGTAGAGTATTTTTATATTTTTTTTTTATTAGACCCACCTCCTCAAGCCCACCTCTGAGAGGCAACTGTAATTACAGTGAATTTACAGTTAAGCCCAACAATCAACTTCTACCAGCATCGCCGGGAGTTGGTATGTATGAGAGGCGGAGATGTAAGGATTTTAGGAACTAATACTTCAAATAAATTGAAGAAATGTCGTAGATTAATCTCTAGTGAGTGATTGGAGCTGATAAATATCAAGACTACCATGGTTCCCACGAGATAGAAAAAGAAGTTCCAAGGAGACAAAGTCAATCCGAGGAGGAAATGTAATTTGCTTCAATCCAAACCTCCCCAACACGGGTATAGCGACACGATAGACACTGGGATACGAGGGGAGACATAAAGGTCAGCTCCAATCCACTCGTCAGGTCACTTAACACAGTGTGGATCAAAGGACATGGATATAGAGAAGACTAGCTACGCCCTAACAAAGTAGTATGGAGTGAAAATCATAGCAGTTTGATTATTCAAAAGGCTAAATCACACACTAGAGTAAATATATTAATGCCTTTTAAATGGTAGACATAACCATTAATTGAATTATATAATCGCACTAGTTCCAAAAGGAAAGCGGATTAGGGTTGATGCAGGATGTGCAGAACTAAGTCGGCACTAGCATTTAGACTACAAATAGTATTGTAGTGATTAATTTAGGTTGGTAGTTGAACTTCTGATTGGTTCCAGTCACCATTACTTTATAATGTGCTAACAGGATCCCACACAGAAGATTCTTTACCAAAGTTGTTAATAAATAACAACAAATAAATTAAAATAATGCTGTGCTAACTCTGCTCAGTACACATTCAAGCGATAGATTGGTAATAGTTGATTGTATAGGCATAAGGGTTCAATCCCTTTCCAAAGCAATTGTATAGTGTGGTTCAGAAGACTCTACCACCGGTTCGGAACCTATCCAGTCGAGAAGAACCGGCAAGAAACTCGATCTGGCCTAAGCACCAAAATAGATATGTTCTATATATATATGTATATATTATGTATATAAATATTCATTTATAATCTTACAATACTAATATTATCTTAGCCTATTGAGATCTCAATTTAATTCTATACCTTTTTGTATCATAAGTTAATCCTTAAATTCTATTGCAATATATTGATTTTATTTTATCTATAATTCCTTAAGTTTATGATAGTTATGTACTCATATTATATATTCATATACTTAACTGAAGATTTAGAATTCTATATAATGAAACTCTAGTAGTATAAATGTTTTATGTAACATGTATTGTTGTTAGGGGAAGTGTATTTAAAGAGTATAGTGTGGGGTTGTGACTATCTTAAAGAAAGCTTCCCATAACTCTCAGTAGAATCCAGTTCATATTCTTTTGAATTATAAACACAAGAGGGTGCTGATTTTGAGTTAAGTCGAGAGACAACACCAGGCAGAGGTTTCATGAGAGTTGATCATGTCAGACAAAAGACGGCTACCAGTTCGTACTTTGGTGGAGATGCGCAATGCATTTCAGACCAAACCAATCCCCGGGTCAGGGCTAACGTATCGCTGACAACAACCCTACTTCCCCTCAGGCATGCTGTAACCCCTTCCCTACCCAGCAAAATGGTTTACTTGATAGAGAGAGAGAGTTAAGATCGCCGAAGCGTATATGCTTTAGGTGCAACCCAAATCAACGCCTACTGGGACTCCCTATAATAAAACACTGCTGACTAAAAGCTTATGAACTCGAATCAACATCAGTTTAGGGAATTATTTAGTAAGTAAGTTATAAAGTCACAGATTTACCAGTGCGAACCTTCTCTTCCTCAATTTACCTCATTCTGATAGAATCAGAACTACAATACCTTAGCTTATGTATAGTACTGAGTCTTTGTTTGTGTTCTTCAATGAATACTTTTGTTTGAATCATATAAATAAAATTATTGAGTACAACATGTTAAAATTATTTAGAGAACCTACTCTAGTTAACAGCTTATACTCTTCAATAATATTAGGTTTATTTAACTTTAAAGTTTCTAATTAGGTTTGCAATATATTGAACTTAATTTATATAATAATTTACATTTTAGTGAAATAAAATTGCTGTTAAATACATGGTTGAAATATCAAATCTTTACATACTTTATGCTAACAAATGCATATAAACAATCATCTGACTTTTATAGAATTCAAACCTTTTTAATAAGTATTCAATAATGTATATGCTTTATGTAACAATTATTAATAATAATAGCTAAAAGATCTGTATCTCGCGTATTGTGAGAATAACAAAGAAGATGAATATATTAGTAGAATCTAGTTCACATTCTTTAGACAAATATATATATTCAAGCCAACGACTACTAAATGCATAATACTAACCTCTACTTAGCCAAAAGCCTGTGAACATGACTCATAACAAATTCTAATTATAGATTGACAACAATTAAATAATCTTTCTTTAGAATTACAGATCCTTTTAGCTAATGCAATGTAATGTATGTCTTGTTGTGATTATTTACGTAACAGGTTATTGTTTGAATTCTATAAATAGAAATTCACACACAAAGTTATATTCTAATAATTTATAAATTACTTACAGTCTCGTAGGTTTCACGAACACAAGATATTAACAAATTATGGATTAGAATACTTATAACACAACAATACCTAACTTCAACAACACGTAGTTTTCGTGATTATTTAGCTTGATTACGCAATTAGTATTCGCAACTTATTCACTGTAATGACTCTAAATTGACCATTAATTCACGCACTTCTTTCACTGACGCTATTTTAATATGCTTTCTTTACGAGATTTTCTCTAATACACTTGACGAACTCTCGCGCACCACGTGAAGAACATCGCGACTGCTACCTCGCCACTGCCCTCAGATGCTCATGGCCTAGGTAAACCATGAGGATTTCTGACTAATGCTGTACAATTCGAGACACTTTGCCGGCACTGTAGCTGAACTGCGTAGGTTTTGATTTTAACTTTGTTACGAACGAACTCTCGCGCACATTTATTGACAAAGTAACTATTTCCTTTGTTCTTTTAATGAGAACTAGCGTTATGACGAACTAGAATAACGGTTACGAAGTTTCGCGGACTCACGCAGACTATTATAGACTCTTCCCTGGATACAACAACACTAATCCCCAAATGACCGTTAACAATCCTTATATATCATTCGATTTCTTTGTCCATTTTTTCCCCCTCATGATTCGTGCAGGTGTTCAATCAAGCCCCGCCCACTTCGGACTGTACAGGCGTTGTACGCCTCGTGTACCCAATTACATTGACAACTCTCGTCACAAGATGGTATCACTTGTTTTCCTTCATAATGTTCCCAATTATACTTGTTAAAATAATATTGACTACATAATTACTTTATTTATTTTAAAGGTACCTATGTTAACCTTGAATAATTTCTCTCATAATGTTCCTAATTAGACTTGTTAAAACGATTTTAACTTATATAATTACTTTATTTAGTTTTAATACTCCTATGGCAGCCTAGATGACACTACTTGAATACTTATTTTATTCTTTTTTTTTTATTTTTCTCTTCGTAATATACGAAGTTGGGTCTGTTACATCTAGCTACTGCACTGCATCTCACATAGGTAAAAATAGATGATCAATCCATTCACATCTATTTATACTAGTCTTTACTTATGTAATTTCCGTTTTGTATGAAAAAAAAATGTTTTTTTTCTTTTCTTTTCCTTCATTTGAGTGTCTGTTGAGCAGTGCAAGGCACATCTCGACGCGTACTTCGCGCTGGCCATCATTGAGTTCGAGGAGCACCCAGTTGTCAAGCTTTTTTACCTTGTGAATTTGACGCAAATGGACCAATATTATCTTGACGCTAACGTCGAAAGCTGCTGCTAATTCAGTCGTAGATTGTGTATCATCAGCTTCCACAATTTCCTTTACTTCGTCATTGTCGACCAAAGTCTTCGGACGACCACGAGGTTCATTTTTCAGGTCGAAATTCCCAGAACGGAAGTGAGCAAACCAATAACAGGTGATGCGTTGGTTTGTAGTGTTAGCTCCGTAAACGTCGTTGATGTTGCGTGCCGCTTGTGCCACGTTGCTACCACGACGGTACTCATATTCCATAATTACTCGAATTTTTAACGTATCCATGATGACAAAAAAGATTCAAATGCGATGAAAATGTAACACTAATCAATAAACTACTTTTGGAAAAAGAATTCCATGTTTTTAAAATAAAATTAATTTAAAATCAGAATTCTTAGCCAAACAAAAATTATTTAGATTTGAAATGGCCAGTACTGCAGAACGGCAATTTCATAGGTAAAGACCTATTATAATTTATCTATAACGGTCAAAGCGATCATTAACCATGAGAGTACATTAAATTAACCAAATCTTCAAAATACGAAAAGGGTTTATAATATCTTGATTGATGCATTTGGTGATGAAGCTTGAATATGTAACTGTGTAAAATTAATTATTGAGTGACTAGTTCTTACATCATCGTAATTCAATTCTTCAATTACATGAATCATTAATCGATTACTCCATACAGAATAGACGGACGATCGTTTTTTACACGCAGCAGAGTACATTGGCTTAAATCGTCTCTATAGATGCAATTGGTGATGACGATTAAATACATGATAGTGTAAAAATTAATTACTGAGTAACTAGTTCTTACGATGATTTCATTTACATGAATCATTAATCGATTACTCCATATAGAATAGACGGACTAATTTTTATATTTTAACTGGAACGTTTTTACACGCAGCAGAGTACATTGCCTTAAATCGCCTCTATAGATGCATTTGGTGATGAAGATTGAATATATAATAGTGTAAAAAATAATTACTGAGTGACTAGTTCTTACGATGGTTTCAGTTAAATGAATCATTACTCGATTACTCTATACAGAATAGACAGATGAATTTTAATTGGAACGTTTTTACACGCAGCAGAGTATATTGGCTTAAATCTGACGAAAACAACCTTTCCCTTTCTTTAATCTTAATCAACTGTTGGAGTGGAAGGTATAGAAGACTGTTTCTTCTTTAAGGATTTATACGTTAGGAATTAGTTAAATTTCTTAATTTGTATTCTTAATTATATGCATCTGCAATATTAATCACACTAGGCTAACTGTGGCTATTGTTAAAATTTATAATATGTTCAATGTACAATTGGATTTTTTTTTTATTGAAGCACGACAAAGTGACTGCCCTATGCCTGATGGTAAGCATAGTACAATCCAAAAACAGTGGCGACCACCGAGAGACAGATTATCGATCGTCGGTCGCCGCTGTTATGCCAACCATAATGACGAAAGTCACCTGGTACTGGATATGCACAGGCTGATCCCGAAACGCGACGCGCAAAAGCGAGTCACTTTGACGGGCTTTTTCGCCATGTACATGGTGGTTGCGACCCAGTCGGGCTGTAAAACCCTACCACCCCGCGATTTCAGATTTATTACGTTATAATAGTTTTGTTATCCATATAATTTCAATCTGTTATCTGTAATTGTACCTTTTTGTTAAAAAAACAGTTGATTCGTTCATCAAACATATGATAAATTAATTAATATCTAAATATTAAATATAAATATTAGTACAAGTAACAGTCGGTCACGCTTAGCATGTTATGACGCCAAAGTTATCTCTTGCCAATAAAATACGGTTCAACGCGCCTAAGTCTTCATTTAAAAACACTTGTTTGTTACCGAATGATCCTTACTCAAGTCGCTCGTCTACAACAGTCATAGCCTTGACTAATAATTTTAAATTGCCAATATACGTTAGCTACAGTACAGGCAATTTTGTTATTCTATTAACTATAGTAAGAGAGCTTACTCGTAGTTTTTATAACACAAAAATGGCTTCAATAAATACAGCAATTTGGCTGCTTTGTATGGCGGTGTTTGGAAATCTTGTCCAGGGTAAAGGAAAGGTAATATTATTGAAACAAAAACTTCTTGAGACGCATTGAGCGGTTATTTTGGGAGGAGATAAGGTTATGATTTCGCGTCATGACATGTTAATAAAGCATGACCGACTGTATTGCGCCTGCGCGGTTTGCGTCAGACTAGCGACACGTAGTATAAGAGCCTGTGTATATCTAATATTGATATTTGGATTAAGTTTGCGTTTGAATCTTTTACCTTTAAACGAGCAATTCTTGTATATTTTTTTATATATTCAGGATTTCGGAAACGGCGTCAGTTATTTCCGTGAAACTTAGTATGTAGGTAGTTTCGGGTACGATAGATCGATCTAGGTTTTAATTATAGAAAACTTTTTTAACTGAGTTTTCAGGCAATAAAAAAATATAGCTAGAATATAAAGGTAAATTTCGCTGTCGCTGTCAAAACAAAGATAGCTCAGATGGAAATCGGTTGTTTCGAAAATCCGTGTAACCATAGTTCAAATCCGAGTCACAGCAGAAGGCAAATTTTTTTAATGTATGTTAAGCTTCTAAAGCAAAGCTAACAATTTATTTTAATTTAAAATGTTTTTAATGGTCGCCCAGGTACTAATTAGTAAACTGTAATTCACTTGAAAATTCAAAAGAGAACACAGTTATTTCATTTTTTTGAATTTTCACATCTCTCAGCAGTACATATGAGATTGTTTCGACTTTTTTTTTATTTTAGATTCGTGTTTGCTATTAACTAAATCTTGTGATAGTTAAGTTTACGAGTTTGTTGTTATGTATGTTTGCAAGGTCGCAATTTTTTGCTAGGAAATTATATCAGTAATGTATGTGAATTTCTTGGTACAAACGAGTGTACGGATTGGTAGTCATTAGAATGATATTCCAATGATACTTGACTATAGACTAGAAATCATTTTAATTTCAGACCAACGGAAAAAGTGAACAATTATGCTTCTTTGATCCAGGGGTATGTAACATTTTTTTTGACAGCATTGGCACAATCTCGCTTGCTCTTTATATAATGTGACAGAATATGATAGTGGTAGGAATTTAATTTTGAAAATAAAACAATAATTGATTATTTAAAAACAGAACTGAACTGGCCAATTTACATAAAATGTTAAGAATCAATTGTAACCATGAAACACTAAATAAATGACTCGAGTTCGGACAGCTACTGCACAATACGACGGCCACCGAAAGAATGTGTCAACACAACAAGCGCCACCCCTTATATAGGCCGTTAACAGTATAACTACCCGACATTAAAACATAACATCGACCAATGCTGTCTACCGTCGATATAGTCTATTAATAGTACGGAGAGTGGCTAAAAATAGCTATAATACAATAAGAAAAACGAATTGCTTAGAAAGCATCATGATTAAAGCACATTGTCAATGACCATAGGGTGATTTCACTTTCACTTGAAAGTGAAGATGGGAACATCAGGAACAAAATGAAAGGGTTTATTGTCCGTTTTATTATCGAAAGTTATAACCTCCGGGTGGCCCATTGTAGCTTTTGGTACCGGTTATTGCACCTAGGTTTATTACGATTGTGTTTATACTTTGAAAGTCTTAGAACAAACTTTAACCTAATTTTTCTTGGTTGTTAATTAGTATTTGTTTTGGCATTATTATTTTATATGTTAATAGTGACCATAAAGATTCACAATCTAGAATACTCCTAGTGCTTAACCTTTGACCTGGTATAAATGGGAGGGAGATAAAACATGGCAAGAGGTAAGAATATTGCATACTTTTCTGACCAGGGAGAGGGTAGGTACATTTAGGAATTATAAATTTTTTTTTTACATAATACTTGAGCGGCCCAATTTTGTGTGACAAAAAATTGTAAGGGTCAACACTGTGTCGGGTAGAGTGAGAGCAGTGTCTCGCTTGTCTAAGAGTATTGAAGAACATACGTTCTTCTCGCATTTTTTCTTTCTCTATGTTTGCGTATACTGTGTTCAGATAGCGCAGCGATCACTGAGCACAAGGGATGCTATTCAAAAGTGATTGATGTATAATTAAAATGTTTACTTCTAATATAAACCAGTATCACTACTATCGTGTGTTTTTACGACACATATCCATATTTTTTGTTTATAGGATACCGCCTACATTCTCGGTGCTAGAATGAAAGTCAAAGGGGTGAGTAATGTGTGATTTATTTTATAACTACTGTCCCAACTTTTAATAACGTACTATTGGGTCTTAATTCACGCTAAGACCAATAGGAGCGGAGCACCAATGAAGAATGTTTCAAAATCTGGGTTTTTTTGGTGTTAGCCCAAATTCAACTATTATACGACGACGAATTTGCGGATAGAAGCTATTTATTAGTAAATGACTGCAATAACATCTTGAATTGTTATTATTTTTTTTGTACTTTATTTTTGGCAATAAATCCTTCAGATTATTCAAAATCATAAAATCTGAATCAATTTATTCAATTTAGGCCCTAAAAAGGCACTTATGAACATCAAAACTACCACCGGTTCGGAAAACAACCCAGTTATCGAGAAGAACCGACAAGATACTCGACCTGGTTTATCTTTTTAACAAATATACATAATACTAGCTGACCCGTGCAACTTCGTCTGCACCAAATTGGATATTACCTGTTTCAATTATATTTTTCAACGCGAAAAAACTCAACAAACTTAAAACCCGATTACAGCGAAATCTACCGTTTTCAATTGAAAATCCGAATTATACAGGGACTCACTCAAACATATACCCAGTTGGTATGTGAGAAGTCTTCAAAATAAGCCTAAAACCCGTTCGCTGCATCACCTACCGGATTCAATGAAAATAAAAACTAATCTACATATATTGCCGATAAATTGCCGATAAATTGCCGATAAATTGCCGATAAATACATTTCATTGTCAAAAAAAGATACTAACGCACGAACGTATTTTAACTCGCTCCGTAAAAATAATTAGGTTTTTGGTGTTAAAAGTGTTTAGTCGCGCCAAATTCAGGCTTAGAACATTGCTCACAAGTGTATTATTACTAATTTCGATAGTTGTGTAGTGTTGTGTAAGTGATGTCTCCGAGAAATCTTATTTGAAACATCTTCCACGGAGATTATGAAACATTTTTCTTGAGATTACCCTACACTGCACCTGTCATCAACATTCTTCCGCAAAACTCCCGATTTGCTATAATTTTTTTGTAAGGGGTTTTCTTGCTACAACTTTGCTATTAAGTTACAAAGGCATAACAAAATATAAATATATACATATATATAATAATACGATGAAGTGTAGAGCGTGTCATAAGGTGGTTAAGGCAAGTGAAACGAAGTCCTGCAGTGATTGCTCAAGCTGTTATCATTATCAATGTCTGGGAATAACTGCTGACAACTACGGAAAAGAATCCAAACAAGCAAAATTAACCTGGAAGTGTCCGGACTGTAAATCCTTAGAGAAAAAGGGTGATAATACAGACACACCAATAAAATCGTCGCTGCTCTCTGATTCTCCTATAACGCTCCCAACTTCAAATGTAGACGCATTTGAAGAGCTAAAGGAATATTTTAATAAGATGATTACTGATGCATCAACCAAAATTGTTACTGATTTAAAAGCTATGTTGTGCTCTGAAATCAGAACCGTCAGTAATACAATCGAGGAGTTAAAAAGCAGCGTTTCTTTCATCAGCTCTCAATACGACGATTTTAGTAAAAAATTTAATGATAAAATAGAGATAGTTGATGAATTAAAGACCGAAAACCAGAACCTACGTTCAGAACTAAATTTAGTCAATTTTAAATTGGATTTCATAGAGCAGCAATCTAAATCATGCAACTTAGAGTTACAGTGTGTTCCTGAACACAAGAACGAAAATCTACTTACAATAATTAATCGATTGGTAAAAACGGTGTCATATGACTTAAAGGAATGTGATATAATGAACTTTCATAGAGTTCCTAAACAAAATCAAGACTCTAATCGCCCTAAATCCATTATCGTGAAGTTTTCAAGTCCTCGAATACAAGATGGAGTATTAGCATCAGTCAAGAGGCACAATAGGGCTCATCCTGAAAGTAAACTGAATACCAGCAATCTAGGCATCGCAGGACCGAACCAACCAATATATGTAGCGGAAAATTTATCACCAGCTAATAAACAACTGCATGCTGCTACTAGGGTCATTGCCAAAGAAAAAAAATATGAGTTCGTTTGGGTTCGTGGTGGTCGTATTTTTATTCGGAAAAATAGTATTTCCAAATCTATAAGGGTTACCTCCGAAAATGTAAAATCCCTGTAAACCTCATACCGGTTATAATGATACTTATTTGAACTGCTAGTATGTGTAAAATTTCAAAATTCAATCTATCCATCTATTACCAAATTGTACGTGGTCTGAGGACCAAAACAGAAGATTTTTATGTCAATATCTTAAATAGCAATTACGATATAATAGTCTTAACGGAGTCATATATCTATCTACAGCTCATTTATCGAGGAAGGCTATGTACCAGGCTATGACCAGAAGGAGCGGAGCACCAATGAAAGATGTTTCAAAATTGTTTTTTTTTCCTTTTGAGAGCTTTCGCTGCGTTAACTCAAAGTGATTATTCCACGTGGACGAAGTCATGAGAACAGCTAGTCTGTATATATAAAGGCAAGAATAAAACGGTATCTTTCTCTTATCCGTTTGTCAATTTTTGAAGTGAAAACTTGTCGAAGAATATAGAAATTCAAATTTAACAGTAACATACTTGTTACCTATAGTTATTCATTTAGTTACCAAATTAGGCCCCCCTCGGCAGCGGCTCAAGCCTAGGTCCGTTCCCTCGGCGTGGAGCCCTTGAGTACGCTGCTCACGCGATACAGCGACACAAAACCTTACATTACTGCTACAACATCACACACATCACCTATACGTGCAAACCTACACGCTTACACGCTGTTTTTCTTTTTCAGAGAAATAAACGACAAAGAGTTCTACCCTTATTTTTCCCTATCCTATATAGTTTAGAGGAATTTTGCCGACACAAAATACATATAGGAGTTGTTGTGGCACGCATGATTGGTACACATGCATGTTTCAATAACTCATATACGTAAATCTAGATAGCTTAGGTTAGCTCAGATAGGTCGCTATTTATGCAGAAAACAGGCGACAGCCCAAGCCGAGATGTGCCGTACACCCTTGATTTAGTCGCCCAAACATACCAAATCGGCTGAGTGCCTTCAGCGCTCGCCTCAATAGTTCGGTGAAGCTGTAAAGACCTTTCCTGGTCAACAGCGTTCTCATTTCGAAAAAAAAAGTTATTCATATATATTTTACCGATTATTGTATTATTTCAGATACGCCAACCATCTGGATATCCTGAAAAACTATTCTTCAATCCAGCGGTAAGGTTATAAGTATGAGTGTTTACAAAATATGTATTCATACTACATACAAAGATCTGGAGTTACTGCGTAATACAGTAATGTTATGATAATAAGGGGGCCTAACCAAGTTGCTAATCTATAATCACTAACGCAAATAGAAAACGAAAGAATGTATGGAGATGACATATCTGAACACTATATCACGTGATATAGCGTTATGTCAGATATGTCATCTCCATACATTTTTCCGTTTTCTATTTGCGTTAGTGATTGTAGATAAGCAACTTGGTTAGGCCCCAAGATTTTTTAATTATAGATTGGCCTTATAATGCTGATATTAAAAAATATTTTGCTCAATTTAGGGCCACAGAAGGCCGTTATAAACATCACATTTATCACCGGCTCGGACAAATAACCTCACTTATCGTGAACAGTCAAGAAACTAGATCTAATATCAGAAAATAATTGAAATATTGATAATATTTTTTAGTAATAATAGTATAAACTAGTTAGTATACTAGCCTCTGCCCGCGACTTCGTTCGCGTGGTAGTTACTTTAGGCAAACGCAAACACGCAGCGGATAGTCCCAAGAGAAAAAAAACCCGTTTTAAAAACATTCTTCATCGGTGCTCCGCTCCTGGTCTTAGCGTGATAATATATAGTCTATAAGCATCCTTGATAAATGAGCTATATAACATTGAAATAATTTTTCAAATCGGACCTGTAGTGCCTGAGATTACCCCCTACAACGTCACAACGTCATAATGTCACAAAGTCACAAACTTTACCTCTTTATAATATTAGTATAGAAGTATAGATTTGTAGACATATGCAACATTTTTTTTACAGAAATCCAAAGAGGAGTACACATCCGTTAGATATTCTTATTATGTTTTTTTTTAAATGGTAATAAAAGAACAGGTGGGGCACCTGATGTCAAGTAATCACTACCGACCATAGACAACAGCAATACCAGAGAACTTGCAAGTGCCTTGCCAGCATGTGGTAGTAGGGAAGGGAGAGGGATGGAAAGGAAAGGGGAGGTGGGCCTCCGACGCTCTGACTAACCGAACGAAACGCAGTAATGCAAGCACTGTTACTCCACATAGGTTTTTTGTGAGAAGGTGATACTACCCCGGACGAGCTGACCCATTCATGCTGAAACCAGCTATAACCTATACCACCTTGAAAGTATGGAAAAAGACGCATCTGCTAGTATTTTTTGTTTCACCAATAAGTTTCTGTTCTTAAATTGGATCAAAAAACGAGTTAGACTTACTTCGTTAGAGATGCAGGCTATAGATTCTTCGTCTTTCTTCAGATCTGCATTTTAGTTTTTTTTTTATCATAGGACGAACAGGTGGGTCCCACGAAGTGATGTAAATTGATTTATTTTTTTTTCGAATTACTACGCTATTGACCCAGCAAGGTCTCAACAGCTTCACCGGACTACAATGTAAATTGATTATTGATGATTGATGTAAAGGGATCACCGCCTCCATACACAACAGCAACACCAGATGAGTCGCAATAGCGTTGCCAACTTGGTGAGGGAGTGGTCGGGGCAGGAGGAGGTAGGGAAGTAAGAGAGGGATGTGGGCCTCCGGCGCTCTCACTGACCGAACGAAACGCAACAATGCAAACACTGTTACTTCACGTCGATTTTCTCTGAGATTAATTAAATAATTTCACTTTTAGATACGTAACACGTACGACGACAATATTATATGTTTATATAGTAACATTATATTTAAAAAAAAAAAATTAATTGGATAAGCTATAAAATTTAACTTATTTCAAAGGTTTTGGTTTTAAAGAGGATGCTGAATATTTTCCTAGATTTATATTTTTTTTCAGCAAGCATTGATATATCGAATAGGAACTAGACATATGAACATGACACTTAATTTTTTTTCAG
The DNA here is from genome assembly GCA_014332785.1 of Antheraea mylitta. NCBI lineage: Eukaryota > Metazoa > Arthropoda > Insecta > Lepidoptera > Saturniidae > Antheraea > Antheraea mylitta. The sequence goes on along the minus strand of JACEII010000007.1, from coordinate 3,076,136 downwards.
ATGTGGAACTCACATCAAGACAGTAGTATCAAGGTACAAGGGGTATGTAAGCTATATTTATCTAATGTTAAATATATTTTTACAAACGTGGAATTCACACTACGATATTTTATTCACGTATGAGTCAGGCTAAGTCTAGAACTAAGTCAAAAAATGGTCTTTCAGTACAGGTGCTGGAAAGTACAAAGATGTAATTTCCGCCATCCATACCAACAATTAAGGAACCTCCATATATAAGAACTTCGACTTGTGTTCAAAAATCATAAAATGTTACCAACTATTGTTTAATTTCTAGGCTCTAGTGACCCTAGTTCTAGTGACGTAATATAGCACCCACATAACACTAGCCAAAGTATAATTATTATAGGTGTAAAATATTAAAAAAATCCTGCCTTGTGAGGTTTATTTCGGCGTACGCTGCATAAACTGTTAAGGCTTCGCCAAACAGAAAATGTACTTAATACACGTCAAAGCGTACTAAAGTCGCGTAATAGCACCGTGCCAAAACGCCGCATTGTACTATTCGAATCGATACCTGTCAAACAAAGCGCGCACGCATCACGAGCTGCGCGTACTTCTAGCGCACGTTTGAATAGTACAACACAACGTGGCGTTAGTACTAATTAGCTAGTTAGTACGCTTTGACGCTCGTTAAAAAACTCGTTATATTTGACGATTAGTGACACCTAATGATAATTTATTTAAAAAAATCGTTTTTACTACAGAGCAACATAGACGGGTCGTATTTTAACACCGGATTTCATAATGCAGGGGTGAGTATTACTAGAGGAATTATCTATTACATGCATCGGTAATAATAATTAAAAAAAATCGTATACCTTTTCTCTCTATAAATATAAATATATTTTATTTCACAGAATATGATTATACAAATGAAACGTATCGTAAGTATATTAATATGAATCTTTATAAAATACTTTGTTAGTTATACATATTTTTACAGTGTTAAAATATACCAGGAATGTTTAAAGGGTCACATCCTTCAACCTTGCGATAGTTTACGGTCACATTTAACATATAAAATAATAATATCAAAACAAATACTAATAAACAACAAAAATAAGTTTAGTTAAAGTTTGTTCTGAAACTTTTAAAAGTGTGAAAACGATACTTTTAAACCTTTTATATAATAGTAGGCAAACAAACAGGTGGGTTATTTGATGTTAAATGATCACCACCGTCCATAGACACTTGCAACACTAATATTGTTAATATATTTCTATTAAGTTTCAAAATCCATTTTAAATTAAAAACATTATGAAAAATAAATGATTTAATTACTTTATTTTTTTATTTATTACAGATAAAATTACTCGACAAGAAAATTAAAGGAGCAAAATCCAATACAGCGGTGAGTTTTTTTTTTTATATGTCTTGATGACAGACGAAAGAACTATTCCATATTCTTTTGGTTAGCAAATCACCACTTTTAAATGGTTTTAGAAGTCAAAATCCAGAGCTGAGAACGTAAACACGGATCAGGACTACAGTGACAGAGTAAGAAATTATTGTATGATTTTTAAAGCATATCGGTAAATCGTTGCATTCTTTATGAGTGGCCGAGAGCTAAAATAACAAATTTATCGATACTAATCTATACTAATATTATAAAGAGGCAAAATTTGTTTATTTGTGACATTGTAGGGCGTAAATATTAGGAACTACTGGTCCGATATGAAAAATTATTTCAACGTTATATAGCTTATTTATCGAGGAAGATTATAAACTATATATACATATATATATATATATATATATATACTCAACAACTCATATATGTATATCTAGATAGCTTATCTTAGGTTAGCTATAGGTCGCGAATTGCATGTATCAGGCAACGGCCCAAGCCGAGGTGTGCCGTGGACCCTTGAGCCAGTTGTCAAATAAAATCGACTTAGTGCCTTAAGCGCTCGCTTTAGTAGTCCGGTGAAGCTGTTAAGACCTTGCTGGGTCAATAGCGTAGTCAGATCGAAAAAAAAAAAATCGATAATACCTAAACAAGGCGGATGAAGTTGCGAGTATTAGCTAGTATTATTCAATTATGGATTTTCGCAAAGTAATTCGTTCTTCCATCAAAGGAGATGGTAGAGTCCCGCTGGAGCTATCATTGGTTTTAGGATGAATGGGTCAGCTTGCCTGGAGTAGTACCACCCTCTCACAGAAAACCGACGTGAAGTAACACTGCTTGCATTGTAGCGTTTTGTTCGGTTAGTGAGACCGCCGGAGGACCACCTTCCCTCCCCCTTTTCTCTCCCTTCACCATTTCTCTCTTTCCCCCATTCCCCCCAAACACAGGCAACGCATATGCCACTCCCCTGGTGTTGTTGCTACTGTTTGTGGACGGCGGTAATCACTTAACATCAGGTGACCCGCCTATTTGATTGCCTCCTATGATATAAAAAAATAATAACTTAAGCCCATTGTAATAATAATATTGTGACTTACCTTCGTAGCCAACTTACAGAGAAGGGGACATGGGTTTAATGTCGCGGTAAGAAATTTAATGTTTTCTAATATATCTACTTTAATACTTTAGTACTATTATTGGTTTCAGCCTGAATGGGTCGGCTCGTCCGGGGTAGCACCACCCTCTCACAGAAAACTGACGTGAAGTAACAGTGCTTACATTGTTGCGTTTCGTTCGGTCAGTGAGAGCGCCGGTGACCCATCTCCCCTCCCCTCACCTCTCCTCTACCTTCTCCTCCCCCTTTCTCTCCATTCCCCCAACCAAAGGCTGGCAACGTACTTGTGACTCCTCTGGGGTTGACACAACACAACAGGTGACCCACACCTTCGTTTGCCTCCTGTATGACAAAAAAAATACATTATCTAGTTTCTCTATTTAAATGGATACACTGCTTGTATGCGTTTTACCAGACTTCAGTTTCAGAATCACCATTGCCGTAGACAGTAGTTACTTGGAACAGAAAATAGTCGTAGAATAGTAGTAGAATAGTTGGAACGATTTTTTTTAAAGTAATCCGAATAAAACTTTCCAAATATGTGTACGTTTTATATAATTCTTTTATCATTCCAGCTCTTACTACGATAAGGACTACGCAAATGTTTATTGACAAATAAATGCGATTTAAATAATTTGTTTTAATACTTATTCATTATTATATACTGTTTATATTAAAATATATGGTAGAACCACGCTGAAGCTATTACTGGTTTCACCATGAATGGTTCGTCTCGTCCGGGGTAGCACCTCCCGACCGACAGAACCACCGACATGAAGCAACAGTGCTTGTATTGTTGCGTTTCGTTCGGTCAGTGAGAGCGCCGAGGGCTCACCTCATCTCCCTCCCTCGTCCCCGCCCTCCTTCCTCCCTCTTCCCACTCCGTCAAACACAGGCAGGTTTTTTGTTTTTTTTTTTTTTTCGAAATGAAAACGCTGGTGCCCTGAAAAGGTCTTTACAGCTTCACCGAACTATTGAGGCGAGCGCTGAAGGCACTCAGCCGATTTGGGATGTTTGGGCGACTAACACGACACACCTCGGCTTGGGCTGTCGTTTGTTTTGTGCAAAAATCGCGACCTATCTGAGCTAACCTAAGCTATTTAGATATACGTAGCATGCGTGCCTAAACAACTCCTATATGAATTTTGTGTCGGAAAAAATCCTCTAAACTATATTGGATAGGAAAAAATAAGGGTAGAACTCTTTGTTGTTTATTTCTCTGAAAAAGAAAAACAGCGTGGAAGCGTGTAGGCGTGCACGTGTGTATAGGTGATGTGTGTGATGTTGTAGCAGTGATGTAAGGTTTTGTGTCACTGTATCGCGTGAGCAGCGTACTCAAGGGCTCCACGCTGAGGGATCAGACCTAGGCTTGAGCCGCTGCCGAGGGGGGCCTAATCTGGTGTACAGGAGCGAAATTTACCCCCAGACCATGGTGGCGTGCTGTGTAGTTACGCGGGTGTGAGAAAGTGTGTTATGTCCAACTCCCACGGACTAAAACCCGACGGTGTACCGTCCGCTACATCGTGTGGGAAGCAAAGCTGCCAAGAAGATTGACTGGGACTATATTTAAACTGGACCAAGAGACAGGAATGTTTAAATTATCTGTACATATATTTTTGTTTAATGGAAAATACAATAAATGTTTAACGTACAAACATAATTAGCAAAATATAAAATATATACAAAGTTTCATAGATGAAATATTGTTATCAGCAAATAGGGATTTTTAGGTAGGTACAAAACATCCAGAAATAAGCACAGGAAAGTTAATATAATAACACATATTCTATATCATTTGCAAATTCGAGTGATGAACTCCATAACGTCTTTTTTTTTCTTTATTGTTGGCAACCAATCTTTCAGATTATTAGTGACATTGTCGTGTAGTTAATAATATTACAAGCGTTTTGTGATTATTGCAATATTCTAACAAGATCCCTTGTTAGAACTTCTAGGGAGTTTTTGTGGCATCTCAGCTGTCATGCATTATTTTCGATTCACTTCACTTGTGCACAGTAAATTAACTATATTACGTAAACATCATCAATTTTACAAGATATAAAGTCAAATAACACCAGATTATGAATAAATTATATAATATACACTACATGACAGACTAAAATCCCGCCAAAAACTCCCTCCATAACGTTTATTGCCAAGAATACAAATTAGTGATTGAATAAAAATTCACCATTCAACATCAGTTGTAATAAACAGTTCCAGTGCAATTACTCTGAGTATGTCTATTTCGACTCAAGAAGACAACGCCTGACTTAAATTATAACGTACCGCGACAAAATATTTTCTTGAACTGATTAATTTATGAATTGTTATCGAAGATCAATAATCGGCCAGCAAATAGAGTTGGCACAAATGGAAAACTAAAACTTTTCTTATTTTTAAACTAAAGCGAAATATGTTCGATATTTAAAAAAAAATCGTTGAAGTGGGCGCTCTGAGGGTGCTTGAAGAGGTATTTCCCAACGGCCCCTCCTTCAACGGAGCTCCAACGAAGGAAGATGGAGATGCAGACAGGACTACTACTTCCTAGGGTTTGTGTGATTATGTGAATTATAAACAGGAGGAGACTCAGACAGGAACCTACTGCCTCCAAAATGTCATTTGTGTGATTATATGAATTATAAACAGGAGGAGGTGCAGGCAGGAACCTTATACCTCCAAGGTATGGTTTGTGTAACTATATTAATAATAAATAAGGGGAATTGTATACAGTTAGGACATAAAATTCTATATAGTGTCATTTACATAAGTCGCATTTATGTTAGATAATTCATAGTGATACTGGTAATCTTTTCCAACAGTTAGGCAATAAGTGATTAGGTAATAAAACAAATTTCTTAAATGGTATTTATTTCTCAGTAGTCATCATTTCCTTAGTCTTCCATATCCTGGTAAGAGCTGGAATTATAAAACTGTATATAAATGGTACACATTTGAAAGCTTTGTTCTATATATATAAATAAATAAATCCGTTCTGCGAAATTTATATATTTTATTTTGGGACAAAATCTCTGTCATAAATTAGAAACTTTTTTCTGAATGGACTCCTGTCAACGTGTACGCAAAACTTCACGAAATTGGTTAAATAATTAAGGCGGGAAAGCGTAATAGACTACATTATATTTTCATTTATAAGATTAGTTAGGATTTTTAGTATAATAGTCTGACTTAGTAAAACGAGTAATAGTTTTTTAGGGAAATAGTGTAAGGTTCTATAACAAAGTTCCAAAGGATTTTACCGATTTGCCGGATTGTGAATTTAAGCGCCATGTCAAGCGGGTTTTGGTCTCAAAAGGTTATTATAAACTGGATCAGTATGTGAACGATAGTGATGTCTGATGATGAACCCATTAAAAACGTTTTTGACATGCATGTAGTATATTCTAAATATTATATACATTTGTTAAAAAGATAAACCAGATCGAGTTTCTTGCCGGTTCTTCTCGATGACTGGGTTGTTTCTCCAAACCGGTGGTAGCTTTGACGTTCATAAATGCCTTCTTAGGGCCTAAATTGAATAAAGTGATTTTGATTTTCAAAACATTGAAGTTCTTACCGCTGTGAATTCATATCTCCTTTTCTATATCTTGGCTGCAAAAATAAGTCATATAGATATGATAGAATGTTATGTGAGAGATTGAGCGCGTATATTAGGTATACACTTAGTTGCTTGCCCGTGTGAACTGCCTATTATTTCTATCACTCTATAGAAACGAACTGTCCATGGCCAAAACTACGCTCGACAGTGACAAATCCAACCCTACCACCGCTTCCAGAATGCGTACCTGTCCCTCCCACGCAGCAAACTCAGACAGAGTGTGTTGCGCGGTATCCTCCGCAGCGCCGCACTCATGGCATGCGGCGGTTGGCTTCCTACGTGCGATCTGGTGCAGGTACCACCCGAAGCAACCATGCCCGGTGACCACCTGCACCAATCTGAACGACAGGGAGCCCTAGCGTCTCCCAATCCAATCCGACAGGACCGGACGGACGGCGTCAATAGTGTAACGCCCATACCGTTCAGCCGCCAGGTCCTGCTTCCATCGGCCTATTGCCTCTTTCCGGCCCTCCCTTCTCTTGGCGTTAACCTCCACGGGGGCCGGAGGCTCCCTGGCACCCTTCTTTGCAGCCGTAAATTTATATCACTCGTCCCCCCTATGTTAGGAAGCAGCCGGCCGAGTGCTACCTCCGCCCCCACAATTCTTAACTTGAGCCCCTTAAAATATATAATCCTAGTTTGTCAATAGCTATTAAAAAATAAAAATAAATCTATTGACAAGCAGATATATTGAATGATTTTATCTATGGTTATAAAAACTCACCGCTTTAAAAGAAGGGCTTTAAAAATCATATTATGAAATTCTTACCACATCACGAACGTTCTGGCGCATGTTTATCTTCTTACTTCTAGATTGTGATTTCTAGAATCGTGAAAATGTGATTCAGTTATCAAAATAATATAAAATATTTCTTCTATTTAATAATCTCCATAATAAACTTACCGCTGTATTGGATCTTACTTCCTTAATTTTTCTCGATAGTATTCTTAACTGCGAAGTAATAGAATATCGTTAAAGTTGTATAAATAATTATTTTCAAATAAATTGTTTCAAAATAATGTATGTCATCTACAAATATAATAAGAATGTTAACCTAATGAATGAAACCTTTCGATTTTCTTGAAAAAATTGTTGTGTCTAGAAATTGGTAATACAATATATTTCAATCATTTTTAAAAGTGTCTGTCTGTCTGTATGACGTTGCATCACTTCCAAAGTACTGAGTTCAAAACCTCAGTAAGAAAATTATAACACATATCCTCAGGAATAACAATTTTTTTGTTTCATTAAAATCGGTCCACTCTATCAAAAGCTATTATAATTTGAATGACGACTGGAATTAAGTACGAGAGAAGAGTAGTTATCTATACTAATATTGTAAAACTGGAGGGGAGTTTTTGGCGGGATTTCAGTCTGTCATGTAGTGGATTTTATATTTTATTCATAATCTTGTGTTATTTGACTCTATATTTTGTAAATTTGGTGGTGTTTTGCGTAATATAGTTAGTTTATTGTGCATAAGTGAAAACTCCCTGGAAGATTCTAACAAGGGGTCCACCATCTTGTTAGAATATTGACTGACACGATGCTTATTATCGAAGTGATTGCACGATGCTTGTAATATTATTGACTACGTAACAATGGCAGTAATAATCTGAGTGATTGATTGCCAAAAATAAAGATAAAAAAAGCTGGAGGGTTTGTTTGTTAAGTAGGTTGAACGTGCTAATCTCAGAAACTATTAGTCCGATTTTAAAATTTTTTTCAATGTTAGATAGTTCATTTATCAGATAAGGCTATAGGTTATATATCATCACGCCAGGACCAATAGAAGCGGAGCACCAATGAAGAATGTTTCAAAATCGTTTTTTTTTTTCTACTGAGCACTTCTGCTGCGTGTTAGCGTTAGCCTAAAGTAACTATTCTACGTGGATGAAGCCGCGGGCAGAAGCTAGTTTGTTAATAATCATAGAGAATATACATATATATCTATACTAATATTATATAGAGGTAAAGTTTGTGAGTTTGTGAAGTTGTAAAGGGTAATCTCAGGAACTACTGGTCCGATTTGAATAATTCTTTTAGTGTTTTATAGCTCATTTATCGAGGATGGTTATAGGTTATATATCATCACGCTAAGACCAATAGGAGCGGAGCACGGATGAAAAATGTTTTAAAATCGGGATGTTTTTTCCTTTTGCGAACGCGAGGCTAGTATATATATATATATACCTATATATAATTCATGTGTCTCACCTATGCTCTTTTTTACAAAAAGATTTGTTTTTCAAAGATAATAAATTAAGTATACTTACTAAACTTCGAATCTGTATAATGAGTTTTTGTGGCAAGTTATCGCTTTCCTGTAAAAAAAAAGTGAGTAATAAAAAAAAATGTAAGTTTCGAAATTTTCTATTAAAAAAAAAACACCTTTGGACAATAAAGCAAAAAAAAGACAAGGTAGGTCTAAGGATTCCCAAAAAAAGTAAAAACCTAAAGCACTAGAAAACCTGTATTCTTTTTTCAATACAATTGTAGTTTGAAGTCTTTTGATTTCTATATTGAAATTATTAATACCATGGTTTTTTCGAAATGTCTACGCTATTGACCCAGCAAGGTCTTAACAGCTTCACCGGACTACAGGTTAATACAATGGTCCGATGAAGCTGTGGTGGATTAATATTAATCAGATTTTCACATATACCGCCACTCGGAGCAACAATTATATACATTTTTATATTAGCTTATTAATTGATCAATCATTTTGTGGACTGCACGAGGTCAATACAAATTATCAATATCACATGTAAACAGACCGTTTTTCTTTTATTCTCGAACTGACACGCTATTGACTTAGCAAGGTCCTAACAGCTTCACCGGACTACTAAGGCGAGCGCTTAAGGCACTCAGCCGATTTTATATTGGTAACCAGCTCAAAAGGTGCACGGCACACCTCGGCTTGGCTGTTGCCTGTTGCATGCAAAATCGCGACCTATCTTAGCTAACCTAGCTAACTATTCATATATGTTTGAGTTGTTGAAACATATACGTGTACCAAGCATATACGCCTCAACAACTCCTCCATATATTTTTTATCGAAAAAAGTAAACCTTTCCACCAAAATGTGTAGCGCGTAGGCGTGTACGTGTGTGAGGGTGATCGTGTAGTGTTGTAGGTAAACAGACCGTAATACTACATATCGCCAGTCTAACGCAAGCGCAATACGTCACGAGCATGTCAAAGTCATCGGTGACGCGATCCATACGTTTCCCCCTAACAAAAATCACTCAACGCTGGTAAAGAAATGTTCACTTCATAAATATATCTATTTAATTTTGTTATAGTTTAATAATAATAATTTGTATTTTTTGGACTTCCTAGGTTCGGTTAACTTTTGTTTATATTCAAGCTGAAAGTTTAGACAGTAGCAATATATATAGAGGATAGTCTGCACTCGATTCTCATAAATATCTCCTCTACACGTCTATGTTAAACCACAGTGTCAATGACCGTCGGGTGAAGTGAAAGTGAACTTGGGGACGGTATGCACATAACTGGGTCTATTGTCCATTTTATTATCGGAGGTTATTAACACTGTGTCGCCGCATGTAACTTTCGGCACCGGTCATTGAACCTAGGTTTATCACGTTTGTGTTTATACTTTTGAAAGCTTTATTGTTATCGTTTTTTAGTATTCGTTTAACATAGAAAATAATAAGATCATAACAAATAATAATAAACAATAAAGAGAACCTAATTGAAATGATCTTATTATTTTCTATGTTATACGTGATATGTCAGGGGCTAACCTATAACACCTGATATATTAAAAATTGAAGGAATTTTACCCTTGTTTTAATGGGCTTATGGCACGATAACTTAATTAAATTTCATTATACACACACTTTATATGATCTTTAGTGTATTATTCGTTACATTAAGTAACAATGTGAACAAATACAGACGATGTAATTTATTTTGTATCGTGTAAAAATAATCTCTTGATTATACCTGATAAAGACATCTACAACATTACTTCGTGTAAAAAGTTGTCATTCTACTAATTATACTACATCATTCGGACAGTTGAATATATTTTTCTACCAATTTTTACATTTTAATTGAACACGGGCAAAGCAGCAAGCGGCTTCTAGTTAATTTTGCCTCCGTTATATGTAATACTAATTGATAGTAAGGTACTCACCCCTGCATAATGAAATCCGGTGTCAACGTACGCCCCTACTATATCACCCTGAGATAAAAATGATTTTCTTTTAACACAAAACTAATTACGATAAGGTACAATGGATATATTAAACACTAATGATCACTCGCATCTTCGTCTGCGTTAGCATCTATATAAATGATCCAACCATATAAACGGTAAATAATAGGTCTTTACCTATGAAATTGCTGTTCCGCAGTACTGACCATCTTAAATCATATTAAATTTTGTTTGGCTAAGAATTCTTATTTCAAATTTAATTTAATTTAAATTAAAAAAACATGGGATTCTTTTTCCAAAAGTAGTCACTTTTTTATTGATTAGTGTTACATTTTCATCGCATTTCAATCTTTTTTGTCATCATGGCTACGTTAAAAATTCGAGTAATTATGGAATATGAGTACCGTCGTGGCAGCAACGCGGCACAAGCGGCACGCAACATCAACAACGTTTACGGAGCTAACACTACAAACCAACGCACCACCTGTTATTGGTTTGCTCGCTTTCGGTCTGGGAATTTCGACCTGAAAACGGCAATTCTATAGGTAAAGACCTAATATAACTTCAACTATCTGCAACTTACGCCAGTTTTTTGCACTGGTAATATACGTATTTCTATGGAAAAAGCTTATGTAATTTTGATTATCACTTTACCTTATATATATATGATGACACTGTTGTATAGATTCAAATCTTACATATCAATCTATCTATCTAATACCTTTAAACGAGCAATTATTGTACATTTTTATATTGTTATGTATTCAGGATGCAGGAAACGGCGTCAGCGATTTCCGTGAAACTTAGTATGTAGATGGTTTCGGGGACGATTATTCGATCTAGCTAGATCCAACTGATAGAAAACTTTTTTATCTGAGTTTTCAGTTCGAATTTGAATGACAACAAAAGAGATCACAAAATAATATTACATAAATTATATAAATACCTTTATATCAAAATTAATATACTCTAAAATCGCAATAATAGAGGATTATCTTACAAAGATTTTGAAAAATAACGGTTAAAACCAATTGACATTAAAAACTGTTAGATGTCAAATATTTGTTTTTATTAGCTTCTATGGTGGGTTAGAGGTAAGGTGAACTATCTCATATAGAGGACATGTAGCAATTTTCAGCTCTAAGCACTAAATAATAGTTCTGAGACCCTCTAAAATGGCTCTCACATTCGCAAAGGCTGTGTATAGTCGGAAATAATCTTGTAAATATAACCTAGTAACCCAACCTTTATTTACTGCTACATGAAAATGGATTGTGATAGAATTTATGTGAACTTCATACAAATACGTTAAGTGGTTTTTGAGCCTTTAATTTTATATAAATTGTTGGAAGAATTGAACAATAATGAACCCTGTTGCTACTGTAGCGCCCCCTTAATTTAACGCATTTTGACGGATACTTTTTCATACACAGAGATGATTCTCATTACCTCTACATTTCATCCTGTAGTCCGGTGAAGCTGTTAAGACCTTACTAGGTTAATAGCGTAGACAGTTCGAAAAAAAAATCTACACTTCATATTAACTTCGTTCACTCATATTGAACTAGTTTTTGCTTTTTTCGCTCACGATAATGTAAACTTCATTTTACCCTAAGAATAACGTAGTACGCACAAGTATCCTACGAAACACTACAATCTGGGAACACTAACGTTATTTTCATTATTAATGCATTATGATGCCTACCCCTATTACTAAGAGTTTGGGGTTATCGATAAATTTCTATACCTTGGCCTTTCCATCTCATTGTTTCGGAAGATAGTAATAACGCCCTTGTATGTTCCAGTTCTGCTAGACGAAGCCTACCTTATCAGCATTTGACATTAGATAAATAAAAATGACTTACCCCTTTAATATTGATACTGCCTCCGTGGCCTGTATTCCAGAACTGTAAAAAAGGTAAGCCCCTAGTTAAGGAAGGTATAGTTTTTACATTATATAAATATCTCTGCAACATTTAAAATTAACTCAGTTATATTACTTGATTAGTAAAGCTTTATTTTGAATTTTGAAATTTAATGCTATGTAGTCAAAACATGCAAATATATGCATATACTATTCAGCTCCGAGAAAGAGGCCCCCCATTTTCACGTAAGAATTTGAAAATTAATAGAGAGTATGCCCATCGATTATCCATTTTTGCTCACTTCCATAAAAAAGTTATAATTTAAAATACATGGACCAACGTCTGAAAAAAATTGTAAAATCGCAAATCTCAAGCTGGAATCCTGAAATATTTCGTTTCCCTAAGGTTGCTCATCCTTTATTTTTTTTATAAGCCAAATCCTTAGTGGTGGAAAAAAATTGATACATGGAGGATATTGGAATGATGTATTTGAATTTACTCCCTTTGCTCACTTCTTCTCATCCTTTACTTTTTTAAATGCCAACTTTTAAATAAATTTCTCTATCTCTTATTTTTTTAAATCTCCATTTCCACCCCTTGACATATCAAAAATGTAAATTATGGGCGTGAGAAAACGACTAACTTTTTAAGAATCCAATGTCAACATTTTTCGGACGTTTGTCCACGCATAATCTTAACTTTTTATAAAAGTGGCCAAAAAAACTTAAATGATGGGTAAAAGTGGGCAACTATTGGGCATACTTTTTCCGATTTTTTTTTTAAGTGGATAATGGGGGTAAGCTTCCCAGAGGTATATTATCGCCGTTTTGGGCGTCTGCCGTCATACAGACAAGGTAAGACCAGACTCATTGGGCGTGCGATACATCTTTCTGTCAGAGCGATCAACCTTACAGGCTCTGACACTCCTGAGGGACATCTTCACGGGGTCTCTTAGGGAGAGAGACTGTTGATGATAATAATATTAAGGTCGCACACCTTAAAAATGTACAAAATTAAATAAAAATGTACAGTTTATGTAGATGCTAATAACGCTCTCTTACAGACAAACCTTAGAAGACGTTTAATTTCCAAAGTTTATCCGTGGAAATATAAGCTACACATAAAATGTACAGATAACATTTTAAAATTAATAACGCAGTAAAACAGCTTATATCAGGATAACGAGAGGTAGCTACAAAGACATTTTTTAATATTGGAACAGATCTTGCTTGCCTAATATCAGAAGGAGGTGAACGGTTTTTATAAATCACTAACGCCTTCAAAAGTCTGCTGCGTGGCATTATACGAGAGGTGCTCAAGTTTTTTGTAGTACCTACTCCCGTACCTGCAATAACTGTTGGGGACATAACTTGAAGTTGTTGCCATGATCAGTGCGGGACAGATATACCGATGCGAGATGCTGTACGTGGTTCCTCAAGGCTCGGCACTGGGGCCACTGCCAACCGGCCTACACCTAATATCCTACTCAGACACTGGAGTTGTGGCCCTGGCATAACGGGGAAACTTGATTCTTAACTTTGTAAAGCACAACCGTCCTGATCAAGTGTATCATTAGATTGGGCTCTAGGATGGCCCTTAAAAAATCGATGTTATACTATTTTATGGGCATCGCTGAGGGCAACCACTGAGGGTAACACTCAATACACTGTAACCTTAAGCGCAATCCACGTGAATATGAGAATTTTTTGTAAACATTTATTTTCTTACCCCTGGCGAGAAGAATAATTTTTCACGGTGTCCAGATTTTCTGCTTGTCTGAAACAATACAAAAATATAGGTAATAAAAACGTGTAATGCTAACTACCAATAGTATTTGTATCCTCACCCAAAAATGATTTCTTATTTTTTGTCAAAAGTAATATAGTTCAAACTTTTGTTAAGTAAGTCAATCAACTTATTCCCTATTCACACAGTAAAAGACTATACATTAAAGGAAAACCTTATCCCTAAACCTATATCCATAGTTTTCCCTTTATCTATCATTTGACTCTTTTTCTCTTAAAAAAAGGATTAGTTTCTCAATTCTGGTATATATTTTTAAATGTTACTTACCTCAGAACATCGTCATTTACAAACCAATTTGGAAAATTCTTGTTTATCGAAAAGGGTATATTTTCAATGAGATCCCTTAAGTTTATAATTTCATCAGCGGTGGACCTTGGATTTCGAATTGTATTTTGATTGAGGTAATGGTAGGCTTATGACAAACCATAACTAGGTACTGTCCACTCAATATTTTCATCTTTTAGGTGGTAGAGCCACGTCGAAACTATTATTGGTTTCAGCACGAATGGGTCAGTTCGCTCGAGGTAGTACCACCCTCCTATAGAAAAACGAAGTGAAGTAACAGTGCTTGTATGCGTTTCGTTCGGGCAGTAAGAGCACCGAAGGCCTATCTCCCCTTCTCTCCCTTCCCCCCTTTTTTCCCAATCCCCCTTCCCTCAAAATAGGCTGGAAACGCATTTGCGACTCCCTTGGTGTTACTAGTGCCTATGGACGGCGGTGATCGCTTAACAGCAAGTGACCCACCTTTACGTTTGCCTCCTATATGATATAAAAAATCCGCTCTGAATACAGCCGTAACTTAGGGCTTACGCGTAATACCGTTAAGAGTTTAATACAAAAGTATAAGAATCTAAAAATGGCAGTTGTATATACTTAAGTTGGATCATTGTTATAGGCATAACATAATACATGTTTTTACCTATATTTGTGTTCTGTCATCTATGTTCATTGTTCATAGTAGTCAAAAAGGTTATCTAGAAGTTTAAAATTGAAAAAAATGAAAAAATAAAAGGCTTTAATAATTTTTTAAACACGATTAAAATTTTAGAATTGAAAAACTTAAAAGTATTTGATTTTTTTTCTATAAAAACATAAGTAAAATTGGTCAAATGGACTATTTTAAGAAAGCTATGTCAAAAAAACTAAAAAACCTATGTTTTTATTGAGTAATAAAAAATATCTCAAAATTTACCATGACGGCTATTTTGAAGGGTACTAGAACGTAAAAAAATTGAGGAATTAAAAAAAAATGGACTATCCCGTTTGGTTTAAAATACCCCGTATGTAGAATGAACGATACAAATAATTGGCCGAAATAATTATTGGTTGATCCTTAATAAATAAAAAAAATAACTCACGATGTTTTCTTCACTTTCCGCAAGACTATAAGAGATTAACAAACAGAGTAACCAAACCCACAAACTTATTGGAGACATTTTTATTTTGTATAAAATGAAGAAGCCCGTCCACAGTTTCCAAATATAATAAAAATATTAGAGTGGTCAGTAATGTGTTTAAGCTATATTCATGTTAACAATTAAACCTGATTATTCTTAGTGTGAACTGTTGCAGACGAGCGACATAGTAATATTTACTGATTGATTTAATTACACTGGCACACAAAAAAGTGCTTTGTTCATTTAACGCTACCTTTCTACCTTTTTTTTTTAACGTGGGGAAATCTCTTATGGATACCCACCCTCCCTGGGTTATGTCCGACTCGCACGGACTAAAACCCCACGGTGTACATCTTCCGCTCTTGTTGGGGCGGCACGAGATCTCTATAGACTTCATCGTGCCGCCCCAACGGTGTGGCTCAGCGACAGAAGCGCCGCCGCCGGGCCTCGTCTTGTAAGGAGACAACCGGGTACACACCGGCCATCTCCTTCTCGTCCGCCGCATCTGTGCAATGGGAAGGTGAGGCCCCAGCTCCACCTGTCCCTAGGTCCGGCTACGGTGGCGGGAGGAGGTGGTCAAACTGCCGCCTCCTCCTGCCTGTCCTCCTTTGGCGGAGAGGGCCGCTTAGCGGATCGTTATATTTAACGCTACCTACCGGCATATATTTTGACACCCTGAATCCGAATTTGGAGTCAGTTTGGAACATACACCCTCAAGAACTCGAATAAATCGTAAAACATGTACTTTCTGATAACTTGAACGCAAAATTTTGCTCATAGGTCGAATAGTTAAGACAGTAAAGCGTAAAAAAACAGACAAACTCACAATAGGATTTATAATTTTAGTCAGGATTTTCCAACAAGTTAGTTTGCCGTAATCAGCTTATTACTGTAGATTGCAACACATTAAAATAAATAAAAAATCTTCAGTCTACACTGTTTGCAACAATTAATTAGGTTTGTATATAATCAAAGAAAGAATTGGACATGTTTCCATTTACGAAACTTTAATTCGAATAAATTAGTACTAACTTTTATGATTCATTTTGGTTTTATTTAATAACTAGCCTCTGCCCGCTACTTCGTTCGCGTGGAGTAGTTACTCAAGGCTAATGGTAACACGCAGCAGAAGCTCTCTAAAGGAAAATAATCCCCATTTTGAGATATTTTTCATATGTGCTCCGTTCCTATTGGTCTTAGCGTGATGATATCCTATAACCATTTTCGATTAATGAGCTATATAACACTGAAATAATTATTCAAATCGGACCAGTAGTTCCTGAGATTACCTCCTACAACGTCACAACATCACAAACTCACAAACTTTACCTCTTTGTGGCAACAAATTACCACATTATATTCCTAAATAAATACAGTAGAAAGGTAAACCTATTTTGAAAGGTTTGTTCTTAAAATGTGTACAAATACATAAAAACTTATCTGATTTAATTACAATGTAATTACTTTTAATAAAGGTTTACTTCGCTAAGTTGTTATATCGAACGAACGTATTAAAGAAGTCCGGAGAAGAAGATTTCGATCGCTGAAGATATTGCTTTGCGAAAATCCATAACTATATATTAAAACGGACGATACTTTGCGTTCCCGCTTGGAATCATTTAGACATGTCTAACTGCGAACTGCATTTAAATAAAATCAAACGTTGTCTTTTACACTGAAACATGACAGAGGCCAATCAATTCCAGGTAGGTATTTTGTAAGTGGTAGAGTCACGCTGAAGTTATTACTGGTCTCAGCATAAATGGGTTGGCTCGCCCGGGGTACTACCACGAACCAACCGATAGAAACACCCACGTGAAGTTTCATTGCTTGCATTTGTTGTGTTTCGTTCGGTTACTGAGTGTGCCAGAGGCCCACTTCTCCCTCTCCTTTCCCTCCTTCCCTCTTCTCCACGAAAACAGGCTAGCAACCCACTTGTGACTTCTCTGATAGTACTGGTGATAACTCAAGTGACCCATCTGTTCGTTTGCATCGTATGATAAAAAAAAACATTAGAAGTGCCAACTATACCGAGGAAAAAAAATTACTCTTTTATTTCATCATATTATGCAAAAATAACGAATTAAGGAATCCTTCTGTTAAAATACTTCTGTTACATGTAGAAAGTATACCATAGTAGGATTTTATTTAGCGCGTGGCTGATTAGACTTCACGTCAAAGTTATAATTGGCTAATAGTATTTTATTTACATTAACTTCTACTGCATCATCATCACGACTTAATATTGTACTATAATAAGTAAGTACTGAATACGCTTATAAAACCTGTAAAAATAAAATCACAAGAATTCGATTCGATTCAATGTTTTAATCACATTATTGAATCATATCATTAATATGCATCAGAAATAGGATTGGTGAAAGTACAGAGCCCTGAGGGACTCCTGCATTAATGTCATGAACTGCAAGCTCTGTCCTTCGACGAGGATGCGTAGTCTGCGTTCATACAGAAAGCTGGAGATCCATCTACACAGGTTGTCGTGGAGACCGTATGCCTCAAATTTGGATAGAAAACCTTGATGCCAAACCCTATAAAATGCCTTTGCTATATCAAGGCTAACTGCCACGGCTTCGCCATGTTTATCAACTGTCTCTCCCCAGCGATGTAGTATATACGCTAAAAGATCACCCGTTGATCGTTTCAGACAAAAGCCATATTGCCGATCATTAATTAAGGAGTGATCTTCTAGGTACCGGATTAGTTGTATATTTATGATCCGTTCCATGACTTTGCATAACACTGAGGTTACAGCGATTAGGCGATAGTTGTTGGGGTCTGAACGGTCCCATTTTTTGGGAACTGGCTGCACATTGGTCTCCTTCCAAACATGGAGCACAACACCAGAGAGATAGGACATACGGTATAAGCGTGTTAGAACTGGGGAAAACTCGGCTGCGTATTTCTTGAGGACTACAGGTTGGATGCCATCAGGACCACTCGTTTTTCGAACGTCAAATGAAAGCAGTTTTGTAGGTGGTAGAGCC
The DNA here is from genome assembly GCA_014332785.1 of Antheraea mylitta. Classification (NCBI taxonomy): domain Eukaryota; kingdom Metazoa; phylum Arthropoda; class Insecta; order Lepidoptera; family Saturniidae; genus Antheraea; species Antheraea mylitta. Next base: position 3,057,774 of record JACEII010000007.1, on the reverse strand, counting down.
CCGCTGAAGCTATTTTTGGTTTCAGCACGAATGAGTCGGCTCCTCCGGGAAAGTACCACCCCTCTCACAGAAAGCCGACGCGAAATAACAGTGCTTACATTGTTGTGTTTCGTTCGGTCAGTTAGAGAGCCGGAGGCCCATCTCCTTTCCTCTTTCCTTCTTTCCTTTCCCTCCCCCTTCTCCCATATACAGGCTGGCAACGCACTTGCGACGTCCCTGATGTCGCTAGTGTCTATGGACGGTAGTGATCACTTAACATCACGTGACCCACCAGTTCGTTTGCCTCCTTTGATATAAAAAAAAAATCCTTCCGCACATCACTTTATTCATACAATGCAGCATTAATTGTAACTGACGTAATTAGAAAGGCAAAATACCAAACAGGAATGAAAATAAAAACATAATATGATATCAATAGGTTTTATTTCGGATGCAACAACTGAAAAATCTCTTCGTAGACGTCTGATTAGTTCTGAAAAAGACAATATTTCATTTTTTTATTCATTTCATAAATCATATATTAACAGTAGTGTTCTAATATCATGAAGTCTTTGATTAGATTACATATTATTGAAACAATAACGTTTAACTTTGGAAAATGGCAAATTTTGCCGTGATTATAATCTAAATTTAATAGAACACATGTCAATAGTACGATCTCATTGTTATTAATAAAGCCGTAGAAGGGTTTAAAGAGTTACGTAAATTGTACGAGTAATTTGTGGATGATAATAAACTCTACGTAAACTATAAAACAGTAATATAGAACCTGAAATAATTGTAATTTAATTTAGTAGGTGGTAGAGATACGTTGAAGCTATTACTGGTTTCAGCAAGAATGGGTCGATTGGTCCGGAGTAGTAGCGCACTCTCACAGACTTGAAGTAACAGTGCTTGCCTTGTTGCGTTTCGTTCGATGAGTGAGAGCGCTGGAGGCCCCCATCCTCTCCCTCTCACTCTCCTCATCCCTCCCACTCGCTTCAGTGTTATTAGTGTCTATGGACGCTGGTGATCACTTAACATCTGGTGACCCGCCTATTCGTTTGCCTGTTAAGACGATTTTTTTTTAAATCTAGGTTACGTTAATGCTTACGGGTTTATAGTAGATGTCAAGAAGAGTGGAGACAACTTTCATTGCATTTACAATCCACCTCCGTAGTCCTTCGCTGTCTTCATTCTCAGAGGGCTGCAATAAACATTATTTGGGTTTCAATTCATCTTTTCTGCTTGTTTGATACCTGTGCTACTTTTGCGGATCAATAGATAAATTGATACAAAAAGATAGGTGGTAGAGCCACCCGGAAGTTATCTCTGGTTTCAGCATAAATGGCTTGAGTTGCCCGGGGTACTACCACCCAACCTACAGAAACACTGACATGAAGTAACGCTGCTTGTATTCTTGCGTTGTATTATTTGCGCACAGGATGATCTTCCTCTCCCCTCTCCTTTCCCCCTTCTCCCATTCCTACCAAACAAAAGCCGGCGCCTCTGGTGTTGCTAGTGTCTATGGACGGTGGGCTCACTTAACATCAGGTAGCCCGCCTGTTCATTTACCTCCTATGATTTATAATATGTGTATTCATAAATCAACATGGATCAGCCTGTGCATATCCAGCTTTTTGCAGGCCGGCATGACAGTGGCGACCGGCGATGGATAGTGTGTCACTCTGTGGACGCTATTGTTTTTGGATTATACTGTGCTTATCATCAGGCACAGTGGAGTCATTTTGCCGTGCTACGATAAAAAAAAAACCATAGCTATACCGATACAAATTCATATAAATGTAAATTTAATAGTTTATAAACTAATTTATAAGCTGGTAAACAGCGGAGGGTTAAATCCTCTGTGGGCTATTGGAAGTGTTTTTTTATTTTATAAACCAATCTTCCAGACTATTACTGCTACTCACGAGTAGGTCTTTTCTTTTCTCGAAATGACTACGCTATTGACCCAGTAGGTTTCACCGGACTACTAAGGCGAGCGCTTAGAGCACTCAGTCGATTTTATTTGACAACTAACTAAAAGGTGCACAGCACACCTCAGCTTGGGCTGTTGCCTGATATGTGCAATTCGCGACCTATCTGAGCTGACCTAAGCTAACTATTCATACATATATGGGCTGTTGGAACATATATGTATACCAAGTATACATACCTCAACAACTCTTGTATATATTTCGTATCAGATAATTTTCTAAACTATTTCAGTTCGACAAGGGAAAGAAACAAAACCCTTCCACTTCCATGTGTAAGCGTGTATGCGTGCACGTGTGTGGACGTGATATGTGTAATGTTGTTGCAGTGATGTAAGATTGTGTGTCACTGCACCGCGCGAGCATAGCACTCAAGGGCTCCACGCCGAGGGAAAGGACCTAGGCTTGAGGCGCTGTCGAGTAGGTATTAATATTACAACTGTATTATGATAACAATGGTCTAAAAATACAACTTTTTCAGGATTTGTGGCATCTCAGAAACTATGTTCCAACGTATTATTTCCCATTCACTTCATTTGTGCACAATAGTCGAACTATATTACGTAAAACACCACCAATATTACAAAGTATAGAGTTATATGTTAATAATAACGTCATTACATGTATTTTAACGTCACCGGGTATGTGGCACACTACCTTATGGGACTTATATAAAAATACAATAATAATTTGTTTATTGCCAACTTTTCCGGCCGTAAAACGCCTTATTTATCATATAAAACACTTACCCCTCGCATTTGCATGTTATTCAGAACTTGTGAATGAAGTTTATCAACCTGTGGATATAAAAATTGTCTTTACCCTGATCATCTTCAAATACACATAGTTTTTGTAACATACTTTACTTTGGTAATATATGAATGATAAGAACTGATGGGAGTTTTTGGCGGGATGGTCTCGTGTTATGTGACTCTATATTTTGTAAATTTGGTGGTGTTTTACGTAATATACTTAGTTTATTGTGCATAAGTGAAGTGAATGGAAAATAATACCACGGGGCAGGAAATTCGGTGATGCTACAAAAACTCCCTGGAAGGTTCTAATAAGGGATCCGCCATCTTGTTAGAATGTTGAAATAGTCACACGACGCTTGTAATATTATTAACTACACCACAATGGCAGTAATAACCTGAAAGATTGGTGGCCAAAAATAAAGTAAAAAAAAGAACTTATGTTTGAAGAAAGACAGCTCGGCAATAAGATCCAAATATATTCTAATAAAAACCCTCTTGTTATTTATAGCTTGCTGGTGGATCGTTGTAAATTTGTTCTGCGATAAATATAATGGTGAATTAAATTCACGCCTCATTAATAGTCACAAATAACGTATGTGATTGTAGTATTCACTTGATATAATCAAGGATATTATAACTACAAAGAGTAACCTTCTCTTTATTTCTTTTGTTTTGATGTGATAACGTCTTATAAATTGATGAATGCCACCTACATGCACGAAAAAGCATGCTCATTGTTACATTCCGCATTAGCCGAGCGTGCGAGCGAGAGCGCGGAACAAGCGGTAGAGAGGCGTGATCGGCTTAAGCGTTCTGCTTGTGATTCATCTATCTCTCTTCCACTCCATCAGCAGATGGGTCCGAGTAAAATCACGTAAAATTATCATCCGTAAACCGATTTTACAGACAACCAATTTTTTCCCTCAAACACATAAAGCATAGATATGTATTAGACTGTATATAAAAAAATATTTACCCCTTCAGAAGTAATAAATTTCCAAAAGTTAAAAACATTGAAACATTTGGTTACGTATTGTTTTGTTAGTCACATGAGAAATCGAAAATCGCAATGAGGCACGTATTAATATTAAAATCAAAGCTGCTGTTTTAACAGAGTATTTTTTGCGGACACCTGAACATTATCAGGGTACTTTAAAACTTTAAAACCAGTCTTATTTTTATTCAACCTAATGAATTGAAAGCTAGTGACATCAATAGTATTTCATTTATTTTTTTAATAATGTATCGTACAAATGGCTTTATTTCGAAGAATCAGAGCTAGGTTAGGGTCGTTTGTGGTGAGAGGTTACAGCGTGTGCGGAAACGAAGTTAACCGCTCGTCCACGGGGATGGTTGGTTATGAGGATGTGGATCCAATCAAGCGTTACTCCTGAAACCGGTCGGTTGCCATTCGTCTACCACCGTTATTTCGTCGGGAGGGTCAAAGTAAACATTTAGAGTACACTTCTTAAATTGCGGAGTTTCTTAGTTATTAGTAATGAACGTGGACGGTCGACAACTTTACTGACAAAATTTTACGTAATAATAGACGATATAAAGGGGTGAGTGCTATAGCAGAGAGTGTTATCGCTATGACGCCGCATATAATAGAAAAAAAAAAAAACAATTTAGTATCCTACCTTAAGTTTCTTTTCCTTGTATTCGTTATCTGTATTTGACTGTGAAAATTCGAAAAAGTATTAATATAAAAGCAAGTATTATTTCATACCAGATGAATGAATAGCTTTTTATGAATCCAAGAAATTTTTTTTTGATGTGACTATTTAATGAAGGCAATAATTTAAGTCTTATTTTTACAAAGTGATAACGTCATCTTTTCTAACTAACGTCTGTTAATGCCACCATATTATGTAGGACATTTGGTTAATTAATTAATTGAGATTTTTTTTTATTGCAGCACGACAATGTGACTTCACTATGCCTGATGGTAAGCATAGTACAATCCAAAAGAGTGGCGACCACCGAGAGACAGATCATCCATCGTCGGTCGCCGCTGTCATGCCGGCCATGATGACGAAAGTCACCCGGTACTGGATATGCACAGGCTGATCCCGAAACGCGACGCGTAAAAGCGAGTCACTATGACGGGCTTTTTCGCCATGTACATGGTGGTTGCGAACCAGTCGGGCTGTAAAACCCTACCACCCCGTTATCGCCATTGCCTCGTTCGTTGATCAGCAGGGTGCACCACGCGCAGGTGAGGTTGGCTTGGGTGTCTCACGTCTTAAGATGTTATTCGACACCCCTTACACCCCAATTAACAATACATCAGTTAACAATACATCAGTTTAAAGAGTTGATAGCTATGTAGATACATATTCTGTCATTACGAAGATCGCCGTCGACTCTAAAGCTGTAATAAGTTAGAATTTATAGCGAAGAATGAAGATAACAGTTTATAATATTCGCATTACTACCTTAATTTTAGCATCGTATTGTTCGCTCACTTTAACTAAGGTGAAAAGGTTTCAGTGTATTTTCATTTTCCACACGACGACACATATTTATTTATTCGAGATATCTAATGAGATTTATAGAATGGTACCCTTTTAGGGCCGTACAGTTATGCTCTTATACTGCCTCCTATACTTATGTTAATTGTGTTCTGCTTAAATAAATGGATATTGCTGACGTAATCACCCTTCAGCTACCCCATCCTGTACGTCATCAAAAATATGAAAATCAAGGACCTCAACCACCTTCAGTGCTTTTAATACTCGAATGACCCCTTTCTGTAATTTTAGTTAATGACAAGTTGTGATAACGCTTAAACGGAGATCAGAGGCTAAAGTGATACCAAATTATTAATAAAAACACAAATAGGTCGAATTATAAACCTCATACAATCCAAGTGTGAATTTTAAAATTTATAAGATTCGCCACGTCATTAATGAAGTCACCTGCTATAGATTATTAAATAATAATAATTATTATTATTATTTATTTATCAGATAACAAGGGTCCACAAAAACAAATTATATACATTAGTAGTAATTTAAAAAATTAAATTAAATAACTAAATTAATATGTGCCTTTATACAAATTAATTTGAAATAGGATGAAAAGATGAACATCACAATATTATATGACAACAGATAGTGTTTCATAAAAGGACTGTCGTACATGTTTGCCATTGTTCTCATTATATTATTGGGACTATCACGAAGTCTACCCAGGATGGATGCAATTCTCTTACTAATTATAGCAAAGAAATCATCAACCCTAGCATTTGCAAACATCCCGGAAGCGCTACAAAATCGTGGTAATCCCAATAACATTCTAAAAATATTATTATACTGGACACGCAATGCATTAATAGTCCTCTTACTGAAGTTGATCCATAGGCTGCTCGTGTAAAAACATTGACAAAATGCTTTGAAAGATTGTTTTGAAAACTTATGTTTTAATATAGAGCAGTTTATAAGTACGTTATATGTTATTCTTGCAGTCCAAACAGGTATAAGAACCCTGCTGTTCATTGTTTAACTTATATATGGTAGTGACTTTTAAAGTACCGAAAGTTTATTACCTCATCGCTGGTCTCCTGGTTAAGATATGTTTTCTCGTCTTTATTATTTACCTGCTATCGTATGAAAAATAATTAGAGAGGGATTCAAGAAACTCTGATTAATATTAAACTACTTATATATCCTTTCTACAAGTATAATATACTAGCCTCTACTCACGACTTCGTTCGTGTAGAATAGTTAGTTTAGGCTGACGCTGACACGCAGCGGAAATTCTCAAAAGGAAAAAAACCCGATTTTGATATATTCTTTATCGGTGCTCCGCTTCTACTAGTCTTAGCGTTATGATATACAGCCTATAACCTTCCTCGATGAATGAGCTATATAACACTGAAAGAATTTTTCAATTCGGACCAATAGTTCCTGAGATTACCCACTACAACCTTACAATGTCACAAACTTTACCTCTATATAATATTAGTATAGATCATTGATATCATTTTCACAGGCTTGTTATTATTTGACATAACGTTTCTTTAAACCCATATCTGTTTTCGTAAAATCTATCAAAAGCTATATTCCATAAAAGCTTTGGAAATCGAGATAAACAATTGCATGTAGACTTAGCCTAAGTTAATGTCTCTCATAAATTTGAATAGTAGGTGGTAGAGCCGCGCTGAAGCTATTTTTGGTTTCAGCATGAATGGGTCAGCTCCTCCGGGGTAGTACCACCCCTCTCAGTGAGAGAGCCGGTGGCCCACGTCCCTTCCTCTTTCCTGCTTTCCTTTTCCTTCCCCTCCCCCTTCTCTCATATACAGGCTGGCAACGCGCTTGCGACGTCCCTGATGTCGCTAATGTCTATGGACGGTGGTGATCACTTAACATCACGTGACCCACCAGTTCGTTTGCCTCCTTTGATATAAAAAAAATTAATTCTATTTTTATATCTGATACTTCTTTTGTACCATATACTTGCTCACTTTAAGAGCTGTTTTAAGGTAAATAAACCTTATTTCCATGAATTAAGTGGGTAGATTAATGCTATATATTCTTTCGTTTGACACCAATTCAAATTATAATTCACTACTTAAGGATTAATGAACAGGGAAATCTTAAGTCGTTAGTAGACTTATATATGAAATGATTATATAATGAACACTTGAAGGAATTATATTAGATATATTTTATCGACTTTTTATTCGTTTCAGCTTCATTGCAGACTATTTTTTTTTATATCATAGGAGGCAAACTATCAGGCGTGTCACCTGATGTAAGTGATCACCAGCGTCCATAGACACCAGCCACACCAGAGGAGTCGCAAGTGCATTGCTAGTCTGTGTTCGTGGGGATTTGAGGGAGCGGTGGACCTCAGACGCTCTCATTGACCGACCAAAATGCAACAATGCAAGCACTGATACTGTAATTTTTTTTATCTATTTATATTTAGGTCATGTGGGTCATCTGTGAGTCGGGTGGTAGTACCCCGGTCAAGCCGACCCATTCATACTGAAATTAGTAATAGCTTCAGTTTGGCTCTACCACCTACCTACCGACTTACTATTAGACTTACTTAAAAATAGAGAGGTACAAATATAATAGCTATTTTTATTTGTATGTTTACAGCCATCGAAAACGATATTAAACAAAAAAAAAACACCTACCTCTTCCTTTTTTATGTAATTCAGAATTAGTTTTCGAAGTTTGCGCAACTGTGAAATTAAAAAATAATGAAAATTGATATAAATTAACAACAAAAAAAATTAAGCCGTCACGGGAGGCCTGGCAGATGTGAAACATGAGAATTGTTTTATATAAGTTATGTGTTATAAAAAAACAGATTACGCATTACAAATTTTTTCCATAAAATAATGACTATTTATATATTGTATTAAATAAATATACATCTTTATAAAATACAAAAATTCAACTAAGTGCAGCCGCGGTTTATGTGGCGGCATTTATCAAAGGGTCTAGCGCACCGGCACGTGCCGCGTAGCATTAGTAGTACAAGTGACCGAGAAAACAGTTTGAATCTTATGCTTATACTGATAGGGTTGAAATGTTTTTGAGTATTTCGTTAATACTGCAAAGGGTAAACCTGATTGTTGGCGTGGCGACGCAAAACACGAACATTGCACTATTAACGAAATACACAAAAACATTGGCAACCCTACCTTTTTTTTATCGAAGCATGACATAGTGACTGCACTATGCCTGATGTTAAGCATAGTATAATCCAAAAACATCGGCAACCACCGAGAGACAGATTATCCATCGCCGGTCGCCGCTGTCAGGCCGGCCATAATGACGAAAGTCACCCAATACTGAATACGCATAGGCTGATCCCGAAACGCGACGCGCAGAAGCTAGTCACTATGACGGGCTTTTTCGTCATATGCATGGTGGTTGCAACCCAGTCGGGCTGTAAAACCCTAACCACCCCGCTTTCGTCATTGCCTCGTTCGTTATTCGGCAGGGTGCACCACGTGCAGGTGAAGTTGGCTTGGGTGTCTCAAGTCTTAAGATGTTACTCGACACCCCTTACACCCCAAAACCTACCTTGTAGGCTACTTATTCTACTAGAGTTACTCGGCACGCGCCGACGACCTAGCGCCCTTTGATGAATGTCGCCAAACACACTATGCCAGCACCTAGTTTAATTTTTATATTTAATAAAAATGAATATTTATGTAATAAAAAAAATAAACAGTCTAATGTATTTTTTTATTATGCCATAGCTGATTCCTGTCGTAATCTGTTCTTTTATGCATAAAAGTAATACAAAACAATTTTGATCTTTCACATCTGCCAGGCGTCTCGTGACGGCTCAATTTTTTTTAATGTTCCATACATTATACTTACTAAGCGCGAATACTGTACACGCATATCCTGTAAAATAATATTAGAATTTAATGAATGGTGTAAATCTGTGAAATCAGTTCTTAAGTTGCAACTTGATTACGTATATCTATAATTCTTATTCTTGTACTAGCCTCTGCCCTGCGACTTCGTACGAGTGGAATTGTTACTTTGGGCTAACGCTAACACGCAGCGGAACCTCTCAAGAGGAAAAAGAACACCGATTTTTTCCGATTTAGTCGTAGCGTGATGATATATAGCCTATAACCATCCTCGATAAATGAGCTATATAACATTGAAAGAATTATTCAAATCGGACCAGTAGTTCCTGAGATTACCCCCTACAACGTCACAACATCACAACGTCACAAACTCACAAACTTTAACTCTTTATAATATTAGTATAGATTAATAAAAAAATTGAAGCAGTCGTAGGGACTGCTGATAAAAGTGAAAAGTAAATACAAAGGAATAAATGCGTGAGTTTGAAATTTTCAAGTTATACTTCTTTTGGCGCGTTGGGAATAATGATGAGAGTAATTTTTTACGATGTGCGCGCACACCGTCACGAAAAACCGACACCCTGAAGTTAGCTATAGTCATTATTTTGTTTCTTTGTATTAAAATGTTCAATGTATGAAATACCTTTTTTCTATTGTTAGTGTCATTTTTTCCACAAACGTAGAATAAGCCGAAACATAAAAAATTTTAAAAGATTTTTATCCAAAAGAAACTTTACGCCAAAGAAGTATAACTTCTAACGCGTGTCAAAATCAAAATCAAAAATAAAAATTCTATATTCAGTTTAGGCCCTAATAAGGAGCTTATGAACGTCATAAACTACCACCGGTTCGGAAAACAACCCAGCCATCGAGAAGAACCGGCAAGAAACTCGATCAGGTACATTTTTTTTACATACATTTCCAATACATCATACAATAGCTTATAGTGGAAGCACAGAGAGGAGTCAATTTCAGACATCACTATCGTTCACATACTGATCCACTCTATAATATCCTTTTGACACTAAAACCTGCTTGACGTGGCGCTTAAATTTGCAGTCCGGCAAATCGGTAACATGTTTTGGGACTTTATTATAAAACCTAACATTGTTACCTAAGAAACTATTATTGGGTTTACTAAATCTGAAACATGGGACGACCAGTTTATTACAGTTTCTAGTATTTACATTATGCCGGTCTTGTACTAAATTCAGTTTTTCAAAGTTTTTACGGACATACATTAAATTATCAAGAATGTATTGGGAGGGTAGAGTGTACATGAGTACATCTTCAAATCAAATATAGTCTGTGAATTATTCAATTTTGATAATTTATAAATTCATAATATTAATATTAGTATTGTTTTTACATCTATTAGTACTAGAAAGAATAATTATATCCATTTTATATAGCTAATCAATTAATCAAACATATGGTGAGTTGCATTAACTCAAAATATTAATATTGAATGTACATAGGCCGTTAGACTATGGACCGCTACTTTGACGCAAGTGGAATACATCACAAGTGTGTCAAAGTAATTTGTTATACGAACCCATGAGCTTTTCCCTGTCAAAAATCTCTCAACGGAGGTGAATAAATTTTCAGTTCAAAAAGATAAGAGATAAAAAATATTACATTCACATAAGCAGCTGATGTATCGAGAATCAACCTATGAACGCCTATGTCAGGTTTTAAGCTGCACAGTTTTTGCTATATACGGACTTAAAGCTAACGAAGCTAACTTTAAGTTTTAAAAATTAACATAAGTAAAACGTCTTGTAGTAATAACAGATTACAGTTATCTTTTTGTCCATTATACATATTTAGGTTTAGTTTTACTGTTCTTGACGTGGTATGACCTTGAGATACTATATATTATTTTGGTACTATATCATCAAATATAACAAAAAGTAAAACGGCAATAATAAGGAAATATTACAGAATTTTTTTTTTATAAAAGTATCAAAGTCGTTTAAAGTACACTATAAGTTCCCGGTTATTAGTTGTCGTGTCTGTGTGCGTGAGCTGTGCGTGTCTAGTAGGACTCGATGCCAAAATTGAACCGCGATAAATTGAGACCGCTTCCTTAAAACGTAGGTTTTTTTAAAACTATGTTACATTAATGATTAATAAATAATGAGACCTGATATTTATTTAAAGATAGCTCGGCTATGAAATATAGAAAATATTGGAAAAATATCTTTCAAGACAAACCCCTTTGACGTTGTACACTTGCTTTCCGATCACTACACGTGGCGCCTGTATTAAACATAACACTGAATTCAAGAAGATTTTAAATGTAGTCTTACTATATATTATACTAGCCTCTGCCCGCGACTTCGTTCCCGTGGAATAGATACTTTGGGCTAACGCTAACACGCAGCGGAAGCTCTCAAGAGGAAAAAACCTGATTTTTAAACATTCTTCATTGGTGCTTCGCTCCTATTGGTCTTAGCGTGATGATATATATCCTATAACTATCCTCGATAAATGAGCTATATAGAATTGAAAGGATTTTTTAAATCGGACCAATATTAGTATCTGAGATTAGCACGTTCGTCTTTTTTTTTTCTCGATCTGACTACGCTATTGACCTAGCAAGGTCTTAAAAGCTTCACCGGACTACTAAGGCGAGCGCTTAAGGCACTCAGCCGATTTTATATTGGCGAAGCACGTTCGTCTCAGACCAGCAGTTCCTGAGATTACCCTCTACAACGTCACAAACTCACAAAATTTACCTCTTTTTAATATTGGTAAGTAAGTAAGTATCCGCCCATCGTTTTTATTAGTAATAATTTATCTTATACCTTTAAACGAGCAAGTCTTTTATATTTTTATTTTATTTTATATATTTTTAATTTTTATTTATGTATGTATTTAGGATCTCGGAAACGGCGTTATCTATTGCCGTGAAACTTAGTGTGTAGGTAGTTTCGGGGACGATAAATCAATCTAGCTAGATTCTATTCATAGAAAACTTATTTTAACTGAGATTTCAGGCAATGAAACAATATAGCCAGAATATGAAGGTAAATTTCGCGGCCGCTGTCAAATCAAAAATAGCTCAGAAGGAAATCGATTGCGTCAAAATCCGTGTAACCCGAGTTCGAATCCGAGTTTATATGAATAATTTTGTGAGGAAAACCTAACAATTTATTTCAATTAAATAAATGATTTTATAATTATAAGAGAGTTTTTAATATTTTTTTTACGTGAAAAATATGATAATTTTGTGAGCAAACCCAACAGTTTATTTTAATTTAAAAATGGTTTTAAAGAACCGAGCTAGGCTCGGTCGCCCAGGTATTTGTAATCGATAGCGTAGTAGTGTGTAGCAGAGTAGGAGTTATTAATAAATTGTTATCCATTATGTTGTAATGTGTTAAATTATCGCTTCTCCCTATCTATACTAATATTATAAGGAGGTAAATAAAGTTTGTGAGTTTGTGACGTTGTGATGTTGTAGGGGGTAATAACAAAAACTACTGTTCCGATTTGAATAATTCTTTCAGTGTTATATAGCTTATTCATCGAGAATAGTTATAGGCTATATGTCATCACATTAAGACCAATAGGAGTGGAGCACAGATGAAAAATGTTTCAAAATCGGGATGTTTTTTTTCTATTGAGAACGCGAACGAAGTCGCGGGCAGACGCTAGTAATATATATTTGTATAGTTTATGGATGGAATTAAAGGAGCGTATGTTGAGAACTTTGACAAAAGTTATAATCCACAATACTCACTGTGTGACTCAGATGCCACCAAGGATGCCGGAATACTTGTGTCCCTTTGATTCGCTACAAAAGAAACTCATAAATTGTATTCTGTTTTTCCTGTTACATAAAAAATCTTGGATTATAGGAAGATTACGGAGAATAAATAGCTTTTGGTGTTTGGGATAAAATGGTTAATGTTAACAACGTGTTTAAGCTACAATGGTCGAGAGACATTGCAGTGCGCAACGGTATTATCCGTCCTTTTTTAAATCCATCAAGTGCCATATTTCCTCCCCCAAACCCCTCACCGGTGCTTAAGTCAGTCCGAATGCATAATGACTACGGCGCACATCTCTGTGATCGAATATTAATGATTAATTGCATTATAAACGTTAATAAATACTATTGGAGAGTAAGGCGAAAGGTGCGAATCGAAGTATTAGTAAATGAAGAGGAGGCCTCCCACGGCAGCGGCTCTAGCCTGGGTTCGATCCCTCGGTAGGGAGCCCTTGAGTGCGTTGCTTGCGCGATACGGTGACACACAAATATACATCACCGCTACAACACTACACGATCACCCCCACATACGTGCACGCCTACACGCTTACACATGAAAGTGGAAGGGCTTACTTTTTTCCTTATCGAACTGAAAAACTCTCAATTTTCCGATAATAAATATATGGAGGAGTTGTTGAGGCGTGTATGCTTGCAACACAAATACGTTTTAACAACTCATACATATATGAATAGTTAGCTAGGTTAGCTAAGATAGATCGCGATTTTGCATGCCACAGCCAAGCCGAGGTGTGCCGTGCACCCTTGAGCTGGTTGGCAAAATAAAATCGGTTGAGTGCCTTAAGCGCTCACCTTAGTAGTCCGGTGAAGCTGTTAAGACCTTGCTGGGTCAACAGCGTAGTCATTTCGAAAAAAAGAAAGACCGTAACAACAACCACAAGGTGAGTCCTGTTTTTTCCCATATCCTAGCGACCGTTGTGCATTCTTAGCGATCACCAGGAAAGCATCCCGCCGTATTATAAAACCTTTTTCATCTTAATTATAACCAGCGAAAACACAACGCTTGTCCCTAAAATATTATACGCATTCAAGACAACGCGGCCTCAATTTTATTTGGCATAAAAACTTATCCCTATTACATTACTATTACGGAATTAAATTATACTAAATTATATAGAAATGTTTTGCTGTACGCGACACTAAAATTCAATTATAGTTGAAATATAGCAAGCGCTTGCTAGTAAATACTAAGAAAAAAATGGATAGAAACTTTACTTACTCTGTAGTTCGAAGGCGTATCAGTGACATACTTATCAGTCGAAGCGTCGTCTATACGCTGCAAAAATAGTCAATTTGTTTATACTATCCTCGCTAATCATTTTAACCGCTTTGAACATAGAAATGAATAATACAAATTTGAGTATAAATATGTATTACATTGTATGTATAATATCGAGACAATATAAGGATAAATAAACGCCGATTTTAAATGTATAATATTTTAGTTTAGTTTCTCTTTGTTGCTTATTGATATTTGTTTTGTTATTACTATTTTATATGATAAATATGACCATGAATTATCATTTCTTAGAATATTGTAAGGACTAACCTAACATCTAGTAGATGCGCAGAACCTAAAGTTAGGTGTAAATACGTATTATATTATACGTATATCATCGAGACAATTTAAGGGTTAATAAATGCCAATTTTAGATTCCCAAAAATTATATCTTAGTTTTGCTTCTCTTTTTTATTTATTGATGTTTGTTTTGATGTTAATATTTTATATGTTAGATGTGACTATGAATTATCATTTCTCAGAATATTGTAAGGGCTAACCTAACATCTGGTAGATGCGCAGAACATAAATTTAGGTGTAAATACGTATTATGTTATATGTACATCAAGGAGACAATTTAGGAATAAATAAATGCCTATTTTTTGAGTTGTGTAATAATATTTTAACTATATATATATATATACTAGCGGTCCCGGCAGACGTTGTCCTGCGTAAATAATTAAAAAAAAATCCTTAACACGTGGTAATCATGCTATTGAATTGTAGCTTATATGACACGGTTGTCGGTTTACCATAGCAGTGCCATCTATTGATTACTTACTCAATCCAGTCGAAAAGTATCGACATCTGTTAGATTCTTTTGGAGTTAACAGATAATTGTGACTGTCAATTAATTATAGACAAATAATTTGCAATAAAATTAAATTGCGACTATAATTAAAGATCTAAGCTATCTTATCTCTAAAGTTGGACCAAACTGCATATTGCGTGCAAATTTGAACGAAATCTGTTAAGCGGTTTAGGAGTCCATCGCGGACAAACATCGTGACAGGAGATTTATATATATTAAGAATATATATATGTATATATCATAGGAGGCAAACGAACAGATGGGTCACCTGATGTTAAGTAATCACCACCGTTCATAGACACTAGCTACACCAGGGGAGTGGCAAGTGCGTTCCCAGGCTGTGTTTTGAGGAGAACGGGAGGAGGAAGGAGAGGGGAGGGGATGCGGTCCTCCGGCGCTCTCATTGACCGAACAAATTGCAACAATGCAAGCACTGTTACTTCACGTCGGTGTTTCTGTGGGTAGGGTGGTAGTACCGGAAGCAAGACATCAAATTCATTATGAAACTAGTAATAGCTTCAGCGTGACTCTATCACCTAAAATATAATAATATATAAGCAATTTAATATATGTTACCACTGGTAGAGTGTTATGTGGAGGTGAGTCCATTATCTGAAAAGAAATACAGTTCATTACATTATTTAATACAGAAATACTAATATTAAAAAGAGGTAAAGCTTGTGAGTTTGTGGGTTTGTGAGTTTGTAACGTTGTAGGGGGTAATTTCAGGAACTACTGGTCCGATTTGAATAATTCTTTCAATGTTATATAGTTAAAATAAACTCTAGAACTCAATCATATATCTCTCATCGTTAAAGCACACACACTACCACAAAAAAGTTTTTTCTTTTTTCGTGTTAATATATAACCTATGATACTCACAAAAAAGGTGGCTTGCTATTAGTAACAAAATTTTCAAAATCGGTTAAGTAGATCCAGATATTACCCCGTACAACCTCACAAACTCACTTTACCTCTTAACAAAAGTATATTTATATACAAATCAAGTGAAAATAAATCGTTTATAAGTAGTGAGGCTAATTAAATCAACGATGTCGAGTTTGACACAGAATATAATCCTGGGGCCTACCAAGTTGCTTATAGACAATCACTAATAAAACTATAAAATCACGTAATATAGCGTTCAGATTTGTCATCTCCATACATTTTGTCGTTTTCTATTTGCGTTAGTGATTGTCTATATGCAACTTGGGTAGGCTCCCCTATTATTCACTGTATTTATAATTGAAATTTCACGTCGATGTGCTAGCGAGCACGGCTAATCTTTATACACTAATATTATAAAGAGGTAAAGTTTGTGACACTGTTGCCATTTTAGCGACTTTGTCGCTGGATCTAGCGGATTTAGGGCATGTTTAACGACATTTTTTTCAATCTAGCGACTTAAAATTAACGACTTCTAGTGAATAATTAGATATTGAAAATATTTAATTATTTTCCAACTAATTTAATTGTAATTACTGGTAATAACATGAATTGCTGATGTTGTTTTTGGAATTTCCCTACTAGAAAGACGGTCGATCTCGGGGTTGACCAGAATGAAATCAGCAAGAAGAATAACGTGACTAGAAGTTGTTATAACTAATCCAACTAAAGCCTTTTGTTCGTTTTATTACAGTAAAATGTTCGCAATATAATATTTTTTGCTAGGAAATATTATGAAACATTTAGCGACTTCTGGCGAATTTTTTAATTAAGTATTTTTCAATATCTAGCGATTTTTTAAATGACGTCTGGAGATTTTATTATTTCTTAAACGGCAACACTGGTTTGTGAGTTTGTGACGTTGTAACGGGGTAATCTGAGGAACTACAGGTCCGATTTAAAAAATTCTTTCAATGTTATATAGTTCATTTATCGAGGAAGATTATAGGCTATATACTATCACGCTAAGACCAATTGGAGCGGAACACCAGTGAATAATGTTTCAAAATCGGGTTATTTTCTCTGTTGAGAGTTTTCGCTGCGTGTTAGCATTAGCCCAAATTACCTAGTCCACGCGAACGAAGTCGCGGCCAGAGGCTAATATACATTTTTTTCTGTACGTGTGTATGTCACTGTCCTCCTCTTAAACGGCTGGACCGATTTTGATGAAATTATGTGTGCGTGTTTCAGTGGATCCGGGGATGGTTTAGATTCACAGTTGAAACCCATTTTTTTTATAACCAAAGCAAGACAACGTCCGCTGGCCAGCTAGTATGATATATATTAGTGATTTTTAAAGCACATACAGGTTTTTACCTCATTGCTGATGTCCGTGGCAAGAGGAATAGCCTCTTGTTCATTATTGAACTGTAATCGTATAGAAACATTAGAGAAGGAATTAAAAAAAGATACTAATAGATTAAAGATACAAATCTTCACTAAAATAATAATACATAACTCGTATTATTATAATTTATTAGAGTTTTTTTTTTTCAAACTGATTACGCTATTGGTCTTGCAAGACCTTTACAGCTTCACTGGACTACAAACAGGCTTTTTTAATTTGATAATGTACTCATTATAATTTAAACTAATACAAACTAACTTTACGTTAAAGATTTAAAAATTTGCTTTTGTAAAAAGCTTCTGTGGCGGTTTGCTTCTGCGCGCTCGGGAAACATCGCCCGCGCTCGGGAAACATCGCCCGCGCTCGGCAAACATCGCCAGCGCTCGGGAAACATCGCCAGCGCTCGAGAATGCTCCATTCCGATCCACGACGTCGGAAGGCCGCTCGCGCTGCTCATTTATTTGAGAATGGTTATAGGCTATATATCATCACGCTAAGACCAATAGGAACACCAGTGAAGAATGTATAAAAATCAAGATTTTTTTTCAACTTGAGAGCTTCCGCTGTGTGTTAACGTTAGCTCAAAGTATTTATTCCACGCCAACGAAGTCGCGGGCACAGGCTAGTCTTCAATATATGTTAAACAGTAACATTTACGATAAATATGTAAGAGACCTTTTTTGTATAACGTTTGATTTCCAACAAATAAGTACATTCTGCTATTGAATCAATTACTAATGAACATATTAATGTTTTTATATTGAACTAAGGTAAAAATCGTGAACTGTAATGCGGAGGACCTTCCTATTGCAATGAAGAGCTCATTTTTGGTGACAATTCTCTAAAGGCATCTAGTAACACAATTTTAGGTGTGTATGAAAGTCTATTCGAATTTTTTTGGCCCACCCTAAAGTTCTTCTAAAAATGTAGTAGTATTTTGATAGCGTTTCCAGCTATCATAACTTATTTATCATACAAATACACTTACTACTTCCTTATTTATTTTATTCACAATTAGTTTTGCTTCTTGATGTATCTGTGGATATAAAAAAATATTATTAATTAAAATTGTTTATATTCACTATTTGAAAATAATCGATGTTTCTTATATTAATCGATTTATACAAATAATCGACTTTTTCCATTATTCATAAATGTACATGCTTTGATTATGATTCAAATAATAAACCTAAGAGATTTATATTAACAATTTATCAGATTAAAAATCAAGTAAAATGACACGAATAAAAAATAACTAATTAACTAATTCAAAACTAAAAATTAAAGCGAATGTTTCTTTAATCTTTCAGGGTAAAGAATAAGGAAACCAAATATCATTATTGATACAAATTTTCAGTACCATTAAACATTTTATTATAATAAGAATGAAGCGATGAGTATCCCAACAAAATGACAACCTGTCAAAATGTCGATATGAAATATATGTATATAAGAGTTATTGAGGTATGTATGCTTGGTACACATATATGCTCCAACAACGCATATATGTATGAATATTTAGCTTAGGTCAGCTCAGATAGATCGCGAATTGCACCTATCAGGCAACAGCCCAAGTCGAGGTATACCGAACACCCTTGAGCTAGTTGCCCAAATAGAATCGGCTGAGTGCCGCAAGCACTCGACTTAGTAGTCCGGTGAAGCTGTTAAGACCTTGCTAGGTTAATAGCGTAGTCAGTTCGAAAAAAAAAGTCAAAATGTCGCAAAAACCGAAATATAAATCAATGTTTTCGTTCTACGTGCTTTTTTAAATTTGTAGTATCACTACAAGTCTTATTATTCTTCGAACTGTACACGCATATTGCTGTATTATTTTCCTCTTTCGTTATAAAATACTTACCGCCAGCCTCTTTTAGATGTTCTACGGTTAAAGGACATTTTTATTGTTTACTAGACTATATTACCTCACTCTTAACTTGTAAATAATAATGAACTAACTTCGAGTTTTTTTCATGCGTCGCATAAATGGCGCTGTTTACAAAAATCGATTTAAACGTGTAATTTATATAATCGATTTATCAAAAATCGATTATTGTTGCTATACAAATCGATTATTAAAAAGTAATAATTGATTTAAATAAAAATCGATTACTTTTTTAACATCCATAATATAAAATTGACGTTATGAATGATCTTTCGTTTGTTATTTATTAACATATTCCCAACTAGTTGTGCCCGCGACTTCGTCCGCGTGAATCATTATGTAAAAAACAGCGATTAATAAGACTTTATTAATGACAGATGACTATCTGAATATATAAATAATGTAGTTTTCTCTTGTACTTAGTCGCGTCGTCAATAAAAGTACAATAACTTTAGACCCAACCAATTTTAATGAAAGAAAGAATGAAGATTGCAGAAGTAAATGTTACTTTTTTGAAATCTAGCTGCATTTCATGCAGACAGAGTCACGGGTAGCAACTAGTCAAAAAATATAATAAATTCACTACCTATAAGGTCAGCTATCTGTCACTGACACTCCCGTGAAAATCAGTCTAACCGTTTTAGAGATATTACTGTGGACGAAGCCACAGATACTAGCTAGTTTAAAATAAAACTAATTTACTTTTAATATGGTCGGTTATCTGCCAGTAAAAATCCTGTGAAAAACGGTCCAACTGTTTTGGAGATAGCACTGCGGATAATAGCAAGTCTAAATTACAATAGCTTATTTCATACGCTATAATTTTAGCTATCTACTGGTGAAATTCTCACCAAAATCGGTCCAGCCATTTCGGAGATCACCCAGAACTTACAGACAGACAGACCGACAAAAATTTGAAAAATTGCATCTTTGTTATAAACAGCGTGTATACTTTCATATCCAATCAGTATTTTTTTATTTTAATATTACATACAGACATTTCATTTTTATTATACGTATAAACTTAATTTTTGATTTGGCTTAGCGATATGGCGACGCAAAACACGAACTTTACACTGTTAACGAAATACCCAAAAAAATTTGCAACCCTACTTGTATAAACATAAGATTCAAATTGTTTTGTAGGCACTCATACTAATGTTACGTGGCACGTGCCGACAACCTAGCACTCTTTGATAACTGCCGCGAAACACAACTCGCCTGCGCCTTGCTGAATTTTGTATTTAATAAAAATGAATATTTATGTAATACAATAAATAAGCAGTTATTATTTTATGGAACAAATTTATCATGCTTTATCTTTTCATTATGCCATAGCTGATTCCTGTCGTAATCTGTTCTTTTAGGCATATTACTTATACAAAACAATGTTGATGTTTCACATCTGCCAAGCGTCCCATGACGGCTCATTTTTTAAATTCTTATTCCACCTAAATACAGTCGGGCCAACATTTTTTCCTTTTCACCCTCCTTAGTCCGCTACAAATTCAGTATACACACCTTAACTTCGGTTTTCGTCAACTTATATACTTTCATCTCTCCTCATGACATTCAAGCACCACGCTAACCTATTATTCCACAATACTCGTTCCCAATCTTATCCATTCTGGTTACACCTCACACCAATATTAACATTTGTATCTCTACCAGATGTAGCCTTCTTTCATCCATTTTTATAATGGGTACGCCATCCTTATCTCGTCAGTGAAAAAATGTAATAACTCAGTCAATTCTTAACAGATTACAGAGAGCTTTTCTGATTCATAAAGCTCACATTTTGACAATTTATTCTGGTTATTTTCCAAAAACAATATCGATCAAGTGGTCACCTTTATTGGTGATACACAATTGAGCTCTTTTCCTGGCATTTCCTGTCACATTGACCAGCGTCCCGAGGATCCATTTCGGCTCAGATATTGTCTTTCAACTCTTCAATAGTCTTGGAATTCTTGGCATAATCTTTACTCTACAAAAGTATCCACAAGAAGTCCGGTGGCGTCAAATCCGGCGATCTTAATGACCAGTCAATATCACCTTTTTTTGACACCACGCGTCCCGAGAAGTTGTTTAGGCATGTAACGATACATGGCTAAAATTGTACTAAAAACAAGTTTCTAACGCGCGTTCAAACACGCAGATCAGTTGAGAATTAACAAAGTTATTCGATTCTTTCACTGACCGAGATAGCGCTAGTTTAGTATATAAAGTACTTACAATTTCATCCGCTACGTTGTCCACAATTTTTTTTCCAACTTTATTAATCTGCAGATACAAAGAGCATTATTTAATGAAATTGTTTACAAAGACTATCGTAAGGTAATAATGAAGCAAATGGTTCTTTAAATGTTTTTAGCCATTAAACAAACTCATAATTAATTATTGTAATAACAATTATACTTTTACAGCATAACAGTTTTTAGTAAAAAAAAATAATAATATTGGCAGTAGTGATTAGGGGTAATCGATATTAGAAAAACATCGACGTTAACATTGATCTAAAAGTATTGATGTACGATAAACATTCATAGCAAAACATCGATGTATAAAAACATCAAATAAAAATAAAATAGTAGCAAATAAAACTGTCTATTATATTTATTAAATGTTTGTTATTATTGAAGGTGAAATACAAGAAAAAATTTAACATTCCCAGTATTTTTTGGTCACTCTCTGCAAAAAAATTTACTTGGTCAATTGTGTTCCATTTCGTCTGTTCCGTTGCTGGTACTGGAGTTCATCAACTTTAGAAAAAAGCTTTTCTGAAACTGTCCCTCCCCTTTTTCCCTTAGGAAATGCAAAGAAATAACTATCTGTATTTCGATTACGTTGATCAGTATTATCTAGTGTGAAATAGCTAAACTTGATAGTTATCTGGTCCCTAGCTAGTTGATTCAACGCTAGATGAGTCTAAATAAGTAGTCCGGTAAAGCTGTTAATACTTTGCTAGGTCAATAGCGTAGCCAGTTCGAGAAAAAGAGAGTCTAAATAACCCATTGACATTTCGATATTTTATTCCCATAATATCGATATATCGATGTTATCCAACTAAATATCGATGTTTGTTCAACGTTGTCAAAGAAGTGATGTCCTCGTATGGAAATTGGTGGAGTCCTCATTGTAGAAAAGAAACAGGACATGGGGGAAAAGTACAATAAATATTGGGAATAGCAATATTTATTTAGAAGAATAATCATGTCTTATCGATTGGTACATACACATAGAGAATATATGTTTTTTTCGTTTTCACTTGGTTTGGTTTTGCGGCAGTGGTGAGCTTCATGAAGGAATGACTGACTTAAGTTATTTTAAAGACAAACTGTATCAATGTATAAGTACAGTAATGCCCTAACCTACGCTACCCCGTTTTACGCGAATTCGGAGATACGCGGTCTTTCTTTCTGATGGTCGCGCGCATCATCTCCGCCTTGTTAGTGTTCCGTTTACGACAAGTTTGAACGTATTTTGCGAGGAATTGTTGTACGCACGCAGTGTGTTTTATCGCTAACCTCTAATTACATCGGCGAAAAGAACAAAAGAATGGGTAATTACAACCTAATAAAAACACTGTTTATAGAACGTAACGTGGTAGAGCCACTCTGAAGCTATTACTGGTATCGGCATGAATGGGTCTGTTCGCCAGGGATGCTACCATTGTTGCTTTTTGTTCGGTACGTGAGAACTCCGGAGGCCCACCTCCGCTTCCCGCCCTTCTCCTCTCCCTTTCTCTCTTTCCCTTTATTCTACCCAAAGACAGGCTGGCAACGCACTTGTGGCTCCCCTAGTGTTGCTAGTGTCTATGGACGGTAGTAATCATTTAATATCAGGCGATCGGCCTGTTCGTTTGCTTCCTATGATATAAAAAAAATAAACTGAAAATTATCAAAGACTTGAAAGTAAGAATATATATTTGTGAATTGGCAAGGAAATTTAACCTACTGGACTCAACGGGCCGAACAGCCTATCTATACCAATATTATTAAGAGGTATAGTTTGTGAGTCCGTATTGTAAAATTCTTTCAGTGTTATATAGTTCATTTATCGAGGATGGTTATAGGCTATATATATATCCTATATATATCATATCATCATGCTAAGACCAATAGGAGCGGAGCATCGTTGAATAATGTTTCAAAATCGGGATTTTTTTCCCTTGAGAGCTTCCGATGCGTGTTAGCGTCACCCCAAAGTAACTATTCCTCGTGAACTAAGTCAGAGGCTAGTAAAAGATAAAGAAAAAATGGAAGCTGTGAAAGACCCTCAATATATTTTTTTTTTTATTATATCAAAGGAAGCAAACGAACTGGTGGGTCACGTGATGTTAAGTGATCACCACCGTCCATAGACACTAGCGACATCAGGGACGTCGCAAGTGCGTTGCCAGCCTGTATATGGGAGAAGGGGGAGGGTAAAGAAAGGGAAAGGAGGAAAGAGGAAGGGACGTGGCCCTCCGGCTCTCTCACTGACCGAACGAAACACAACAATGCAAGCACTGTTATTTCACGTCGGTTATCTGTGAGAGGGGTGGTACTACCCCGGAGGAGCCGACCCATTCATGCTGAAACCAAAAATAGCTTCAGCGGCGCTCTACCACCTACAATATCAACCCTCAATATCTGAATTCATTTATTATTTGTAAACTTTTTTTCTACGCTATTGACCTGGCAAGGTCTTAACAGCTTCATCGGACTACTTTATTCGTAAACGTTAAGTTAAAACTCATTTCGTTTATTGATTGTTACCACTGTTGTTCAGCATGTTTATAACAGTAAATAATACCCTAAGACATATCATAAGTTAAGTTAAGATTACACTAACATTTTTCTTTTTGTTTGTAGGAAATATATTTATGTTAGTATTTAGCACGACTAGTAACCAAAGCTTTATCGGGCAAGTATAGGAGCAGCCCAATAAAATATGAGTTATAAAAAAATAGACAAATGTATATGAAAATAATAAAATATACTTACTAAATTCGTATTTTTTAATTTCATTCCCTGTAAAATAAATCAATGTAAATAGTAATACAGGAAAATAAATGAATAGCAAGTATATATCGTCACCAATGTCTCCTCTTACGATCAACAAAGAACTCAACTACGCCTGTAATTCCAATCGCAAATTTGATTAGTAATTTGATTATGATAATGGTTATAATTTCATAATGATTAATCTATTTCGATTCGCGTTGTTGTATTCAAGTTAGGGATTTTAGGTGTGCGTGGTGTATTTATATAGATGTATGCTTCGTGAGCCCGGTTGGGTCAATAAAAGTCCTTATTTCCGAATAACCAGTTTATATTAATTTCACCAGACAAGGATATTACTAATTACATATAATTACGAATTTACGCAACACACGTATGCTTGCCTATACAGCTACAACCGGACTAGTTACACATGAACATTTTATATTGCAACGGGAAACGATGAGTGGACTTTGTCCCCTACATACCTATAGCGTGCACTCTATAGATATGCAAGTGTGTCCCTACAGGGATGATAGATATTAATCGATGTTGAACTAACATATACCATTTTGTATTTGTAATTATACAAAGTTTAACGAATATATACATATTATATAGTATAGCTGTAGTCCGCGGCTTCGCACGCGTTTTTTAAATTTTTTTTTTTAATGTCATATAGGAGGCAAACGAACATGCGGGTCACCTGTTGTTAAGCGATCACCGCCGTCCATAGACACTAACGACCTCAGAGGAGTCGCTAGTGCGTTGCCAGCCTGTGTTTGTGGGAATGGAGAGAAAGGGGGAGGGGAAGGAAGAGGGGAAAGGAGGGGAGGGGAGATGGGTCTCCGGCGCTCTCACTGACCGAACGAAACGCAACAGTATAAGCACTGTTACTTCACGTCGGTTTTCTGTGAGAGGGTGGTGCTACCCCGGACGAGCCGACCCATTCAGGCTGAAACCAATAATAGCTTCAGCGTGGCTCTACCAGTACAATTGAATATATGAATATTTTGAATATATGTAAAATTGTAATTAGATATGTAAATTACAGAAATACTCTCTCAAAAATATTTGTAAGTACGACATGCACATCATATACTGTAATAGGTAACATATAAAAACATTGAAAAACTGCATTTAGCAAAAGACCGGTATAATCTAATTTTTAGAAACTGTAACAAACTGGTTGTCCCATGTTTCAGACTTAGCAAAACCAGTAATAGTTTTTTAGGTAATAGTGTTAGGTTTTACAACAAAGTCCCAAAGAATATTACCGATTTGCCGGACTGTGAGTTTAAGTGCCACGTCACGCGGGCTTTGGTATCAAAATGCTATATTATATTACACCGTTACGCCACTATATACTAGACCGCATCGCTTTTATACCGCTTTAAAATATATATTGTGTGAACGGATTGAAACTTATATGGTATCCGAATTGGAACAAGAAGAACGCAAATCGCTTATAATATTTGTACTGCCCGCTTAAGAAGAGAAGCTTCATATTTTTAACAACCACGTGTATATGTATGTATATGTATTCACCAAAAGTATTTATTTTAATATTACATACACACACTTCATTTTTATAATATGTAATATATCAAAAATCAAACATTGGGAACATAACTAGCATACAATAAACTTTTTGAGGAGTTTTTGGTGGGATTTCAGTCTGTCATGCAATGGACTTTATATTTAATTCATAATGTTGTATTACTTGATTATATTCTGTTAAGTTGACCACGTTCCGCCGGGCGGACCGTTGGGGCGGCTCTACAAGGTTGAGTAGCAAGTACGATCCCTTGCCGCCCCCACAATTACGGTCTGACGGTACACCGTGAGGTTTTAGTTCGTGCGAGCCGGACATAACCCACACTCTTCCCCCGGAAGGTTGGTTATCCATAAGAGATTTCCCCACGTTAAAAAAAAGGCAGGTCACGAATTGCATGTATCAGACAACAGCCCAAGCCGAGGTGTTCCATGCACTCTTGAGCCAGTTGTCATATAATATCAGCTGAGTGCCTTAAGCATTCGCCTTAGTAGTTCGGTGAAGCTGTTAAGACCTTGCTAGGCCAATAATTCGATGATAACTTGTTAATATACTATAATATACATCCTTCTAGTTTATAAATTAAATTTTACGGGTACAAATTTGAATAAATTATAATAACACAATACTTACTCTGAACAACAGAGGAATCCATCTAAACAAATTTCTGAAAAAAAATTGTCGCTGTAAAAAAGAAGAGTATTTTTTAATAAATAGTTAAATTATATAACATATTCCCTGTTCCGTAAAGAATTCTAAAATGACAGGAGACTATAAATACACTAAAATATCTTGATATTTGAAACGTCTTCATTAAGGCACATTCCTTTACACCGGGTCTAGAATGGATATTGCATTATATATTCGGGTCATAATTTGTATCACAACCCCAATCCCATTGTAATTTTGAGTATTATTAACTAACCCTACAGAATTCCCTTCGACTTCGATGCTATATCAACTCGTGGAACATTAAGCAAAGTCAATTTCAAACATTTTGTTTTATCTGCATTTAGTACTAATTTATTTAATGCAAACCAATGAGAAATTTCGTTTAAAGTATTATTTAGATGCCCAACCTTTGAATCTATAATTTTAATTTTAAATATATATGAAGTATTATCTGCAAAAAGCACTATATCAGCATTAGCGGCTGATCATTTATGTATATTAATAACGAAAACGGTCCTAGAATAGAACCCTGTGGGACACCAATTCGCACAAACGATTCCGCAGAAGTTACCCCTTGTTTGCTAACTTTCTGATAATGATCTTTTAAATAAGAAGCTAAAAGGTCAAGAGAAGATCCACAAATACCATAAAATTAATTTAAGAATAAACGTACTATGGTCAACCCAATCAAAGCCTTTAGATAAATCACGTAACACACCAATTGTATCCCATGAATAACCACCAATAGTTTGAACATAATCTTTTCAAAAATCTTACTTAACGACGGAAAATAAGTCTATAGTTTTCAAGACTACTTCTGCAGCCTGATTTAAACAAAGGAACCATTTTGCTTATTTTCATTATACACTCTCGTTACAAGACTTAATCGGGCTGTTCCAGATAACAAGCAGTTTTAAAGAATCTGCAATTTAATAAAGCACCGCTCTGGCAAGTGCGCGAAAACGGTATACCTATATGTTAGATCGAGATGGATACACGTCTTATACAATGTGAGCTCGTGTCGGTGGGACTTCTTACTCCTATGATAAAGTAGCGGATGTAAGTGACTCAAGATTATAGCGGCTTTATTTCGCACTCTATCAACATGTGAATCAAACATGAGGCGTGTGTTTAAAGTAGCTCCGAGATATTTTACATCAGCGGCATAAGGAATTTCGGTTTCGGTGTGTTGGGAGACCGTTCGTGCACCTTATCAACGCATGTCTTCACTACGAATCACCAATGTGCGCACTCAGCGTGTGTATTTGCACTTTCTACGGTTGGAGCGGCTGGACCAAGATGTCTTGAGTTGCATTTATCAGAGCGTTAACAAAATGTATCCCTAACACATTATATTTCTTTTGTGTACTGAGGACGGAGTCAACGTTTCTTGAAATAAAAAGTCGCTAACATCCCTTATTTCCAAAAATTCTTACAAGTATCAAATTACACTAAATTCTCTTATAATTGAAAGACTAATTACGTGCTTGTAAAAAAGAAAAAAATATAATCAATTCACATTTACTCACCCTATAAAAGTTCAAAGGCCGCTCAGTGGAATACTTGTCAGTCGAAGCGTCGTCTATTCGCTGCAAAATTTTAAGCAATTGTTCATAATTTATAGCTAATAACACTCGTCGCCAATATTTTTGATTGTTCTGAATATAGATGCGCAAAACACACATTTAGGTATAGATGCGTATTATATTATATTGTTAGGAATTTTTTGAAACATTTATTGATTCTAAAAACACAAAGCTGGCCAATTTAGATACAAATTGTCAAAGGATCAATTCAATTCTAACAATTCATCACTTTTTAAATAATCGACACGAGTTCGGAAGGAACAATAGCACACTACGACGGCCACCGAAAGAATGAGTCAATACCGTAAGCACCGACCCTTATATGGGTCGTTCGCAGTAGAACTACCCGACATTACAACATAACATCGATCAATAGAATCTCAGGTCATTAGTACCATCCTCGATATAGTCTATAGTAGTCATTAGTAATACGGAGAGTGGCTAAAATATGTATAATATCGAAACAACTTAAGGAAAAATAAAAGATAACTTTGAATTCCTATTTTTTAGACTAGTTTAATTGTATTTTGTCTTAGACTCTTGGACTGTTAATTCTTGAATTAATACGTGAAGTTCAAACTTAAGACATAGTTGCCGAAAAGATTGATGAGGATTGTAATGATTGGCAAAACATTGGAAGGACGAACATTGATAGGCGTTAGTAAGGGACCTTCTAAATCCACATTTGGGTTACAAGCAAACACGGACTCTTTATCAGGTAACAAGATAGAATCGACACATGCGTAGTAAATGAATTGAATGCTGAGAACTTTGTCTCCGTGCTTTATACTTGTTGTAGATTTGGGCTATGGATAAAATGATGGCTATTATTAGGGATTATAGAAATGTCAATAAAATGAAGACTATTAGAACTTTACAACGTAATCAATGAAATCTTCTAATACCTTTAAACGAGCAATTCTTGTATATTTTTATATTGTTATATATTCAGGATATCGGAAACGGCGTCTGTAATATCTGTGAAACTTAGTGTTTAGGTGGTTTCGGTGACGATAAATCGATCTAGCTAGAATTCACTCGTAGAAAACTGTTTTTTGTGAGTTTTCAGGCAATTAAAAAATATAGCTAAAATATTAGGCTGAATTTCGCCGCCGCTGTTAGAACAATTATAGCTCAGATGAAAATCGGTTGTTCCGAAAATCCGTGTAACCCAAGTTCAAATCCAAGTGAGGCAACAAAATAGGTATACCTTTTTTAATTTTTTTTTGGTAAAAAAATGCTAATTTTGTCAGGCAAAGCTAACAATTTATTTTAATTATAAAAACAATTTTATTACTATAATTATAAGAGAGATATATTTTTTTTTTATAAAGAATGCTAATTTTATAAGGCAAACCGAATAGTTTATTTTAATTTAAAAATGTTTTTTAAAGAACCGAGCTAGGGTCGGTAGTCCAGGTACTAAATATTAATATTACCAATGGTAGAATGGGATAAGGAGGTGCTTTGATTACCTGAAAAAGAACACAGCTCATTATAATAAGTACGCAATAAATATTCACGCTGTTAGAGCATTCATCCGGGAAGGTAAAGTTGTAGTTAATCTTATTGTATCTTAGAACAGAGTTACTATTTGTATATTCTCTTGTATATTCTCACTCTGTAGTCTTCTACACTATACAACGCATTTACATACGGTTTTCATTGTCGTATGCTTCTGTTGAATTTTAAGAGTGAGTTTTCTGTCGCTAATATCGATGACACAAATTAAACATTTAAAAGTATATCAGAAACTAAGCATCTGAGACCTTTAATGTAATTAGAATGACCGTTTAAATTATATCATTATAGTGAATATCACAAACCTGAAATTACACGCGAGAAAAATATTGCGGAGAACGAATGTTGATCTTAGATCCCTCGGTGTTCTTCACCAACATTTTTTTATTATTTCGTGCAATAACAATGGTTACGTAATTTTGTCTTGCAATTATATATAGCGTTATATTTGTTGGACATACAATAATGGCATAAGATTAATAAAAACCAAAGAAAATTACTAAAACCAACTACAATAAAAATCCACATCGAATGGTCATAGCCCTATACCGACGTTCAATAGTTTTCTTGTGATTGAACCTCAAAGAATCTGTATTTTCATTATATATATATAGAGAGAGAGAGAGGGTAGATTATATATATGTAGGTTACAAGTATTTGGAGTTAATATTTGTTGGTCGATCTTATATATCTTATATCGCGACAGCCCCAACAGCATACTGCGCGCTCTTGCGGACCGGTGGGACTCTCCAATGTTGGCTCGCTGGATACGACTACATGTAGTCGTACAGTGAATTTCCAACATCATCGGGGGTCCACCCGAACCTACCTACTTTTTATTTTTGTGTTGTTTATAATTTATTATTTTAACCCAATTTAAATTTGTAAAATTATAACAAAAAATATGGATGTAATCGCATGATGAGTCTGAATTAAATGATATATTATTATTATTATATACAAAAAAAATAACTCACAAGGTTTTCTCCCCTATACGCAAGAGTATCAGAGATCAGCAAACAGAGTAACCAAATTAACAAACTTATTGGAGACATTTTCGTTTTGTTCAAGATGAGCAGACCCTTCCACTGTTTCCTAGAGAATAGGAATGGGAGAATATTTAGTACTGAGTTTAAAAACTATATTCATGTTACCAATTAAGCGTGATTATTCGTAGTGTGAACTGTTGCAGACGTGCGACATACTCTTGATATATTTATTGATGGATTTAATCAAACCGACACAAAAAAAAATTTGTTCAATTGATCTCATCTACCTACCGACATGTAGTTTGATCCGCTGAACCCGTATCTGGAGTTAGTTTGGGCCGTACATCCTGAATATCTCAAATAAACTGCAAATAACCGTAAAAAATAGCGAAAATTAGGTGCTTTCGTTATAAAAAAATCGTGGAAGATCAAGAATGGTTTTCATGTATTTCAGCTGAATAGGAATTGCAAAAAATTGCAATTATCCTGATACATATTTCTTTAAAAAACCCTTATTAAAAAAAAAAAAAAATATGAATTTGCAACACGTGATGTACGAAGTAAGGTAAGCTCCTCTGTTCTCTGTAAGCACCTTGAACAACATCGGCCACACTGGCCGGCAGCTGACAGAATACGTTTTCAGTAGAAAGCAGTACCTCTCTTTAAACGCTGACAACAAGCACGCAAAATTAATATGATGATTGGTTAAGTATTTAGAAGGTAAAGCGTAACAAACAAACAGAGAAACTTACAATCAGATTTTGAAACATTCTTCATTGGTACTCCGCTCCTATTGGTCCTAGCGTGATGATATATAGCCTATAACCAGCTTCGATAAATGAGCAATATAACACTGAAAGAATTTTTCAAATCCGACCAGTAGTTGTTGATAGTACCCCCTACATCATTTACTCACAAACTTTACCTCTTATATATAACTAATAGTCTTCTTCGATAAATGAGCTATCTAACGGTGAAAGAATTTTTAAAATCAGACCAATATTAGTTTCTGAGATTAGCACGTTCACCCTACTTAACAAACAAACCCTCCAGCTTTATTAGTATAGATTACTACTGTTCTCTTGTACTTAACTCCAGTCGTCATTCAAAATACAATAACTTTTGATAGAGTGCCTGGCCACGATGGCCACAACCCTCGTGGTCAGGCGCATAAGGAGGTTGGGCCTCAAGGTGGCCCTCGAGAAGACTGAGGCCCTGTTATTCCACGGGCCTCGGCGGGGGCCACCTCCTGGGGCCCACATAATGGTGGAGGGCGCCCGGATTAGGGTGGGGGCCAAAATGAAGTATTTGGGCCTCACCCTGGACGGGCGCTGGCGGTTCGAGCCCCATTTTGCGGGGCTCGGTCCGCGAATTGCTGGGGTGGCGGCAGCACTCGGCCGGTTGCTCCCCAATATTGGGGGGCCGGGTGCCGGGTGCCGGCGACTTTTCATGGGAGTCGTGCGGGCGATGGCCGCCTACGGGGCACCGGTCTGGGCAGACGCCCTCGGTGCCGCCAACGTGCGCACGCTGCGCAGTGCGCAGCGCACGGTGGCACTGAGAATGATCCGGGCGTACCGGACGGTGTCCTCGGCGGCGGCCTTTGCGCTCGCCGGCTCCCTTCCTTGGGAGCTGGAGGCAGGTGTTCTCGCCGCTGTGTACGAATTCACGGCGGCGAGGAAACGTAGTGGGGAGCCTCCGGCTCCCAGGGAGATAGGGTGCAAGAGACGGCAATTGCGGGAGGAGGCAGTCGAGAGGTGGATGCAGGACCTGGCGGACGCGCGCTACGGAATGTACACTGTTGACGCCGTCCGCCCGGTCCTGCGGGAGTGGATTGGTCGCGAGTGGGGCTCCCTGACGTTCAGACTGGTGCAGGTGCTGACTGGACACGGTTGTTTCGGGTGGTACCTGCACCGGATCGCTCGCAGGGAGCCGACCGCCGCCTGTCACGAGTGCGGCGCTGAGGAGGATACAGCGCAGCACACTCTGTCTGAATGTGCTGCATGGGAGGTGGAGCGCCGCACTCTGGCGGTGGCGGTAGGAGAAGATTTGTCGCTGCCGAGCGTGGTTTTGTCCATGCTCGGCAGCGAGCAGGCATGGCGAGCAGTGGCCTCCTTTTGCGAGGAAGTCATCTCGCAAAAGGAGGCGGCGGAGAGGGCCCGCGAGGCGGACCCCCTCAGTGGGCGTCTTCGCCATCGGAGGACCGGCAGGAGGAGGCGGCGCTTTGCCCAACTCCTCCTGCCACCGTAGCCGGACCTGAGGGGATGCAGTCGGGGGGCTCATCCCCTCATTGCACAGGTCTGGCGGACGTGGGGGAGGCAGTTGGTGTGTGCCCAGCTGCCTCTCTATAGGTAGGAGCCCGGCGGCCACCTTCCGCTGGGCGGACCGTTGGGGCGGCTATCTAAGGGGAATAGCTTAGATCGATCCCTTGCCGCCCCAACATCACGGTCTGTCGGTACACCGTGGGGTTTTAGTCCGTGCGAGTCGGACATAACCCACTCTCTCCCCCGGGAGGGTGGGATATCCATAAGGGATTTCCCCACGTAAAAAAAAAAAAAAAAAGACCGATTTTAATGAAACAAAAAATTTGTTACTCCTGAGAATATATTTTCTAATTTTCTTGCTGAGGCTTCATTGTTAACTTAGTACTTTAGCAGTGATGCGTGGTCATACAGACAGACATTTCTAAAAATGATTGAGATGTATTTTATTACTTATTCCTAGACACCTGGAACATTTTTTTTACGAAAATCGAAAAAATACAGACAGGTTACATTTACATTCCTATTATATGTATAGATTTTTATTATTTGGGGTTGAAATAAATTAAAAATAATAAAAGATTCGCTAGTCTATACTGTTTGCAATAACTAGATTTGTATGTAATCAAAGAACTAATTGGACATATTTCCATTTAAGAGATTTTAATTCGAATAAATTAGTACTAACTTTTATAATTAATTTTAGTTTTTTATTATTCAATAATATTTGAACAAATCGCCTCAACATATTCTTAAATAGATACTTAATTACTTTTAGGTGATAGAGCCACGCTGAAGTTATTACTGATTTCAATAAGTCGTAATAAGGGTCGGCTCGTCCGGGATAGTAACACCCTCTCACAGGAAACCACGGTGAAGTAACAAAGCTTACATTGTTGCATTTCGTTCGCTCAGTGAGAGCGCCGGAGACGCACCTCCCCCTTTTTCTTCCCTCCCTTTCCCTTCCCCGTCACCATTTCTCCACCAGGCTGGCAACACACCTGCGACTCCTTTGGTGTTGCTGGTGTCCATGGACGATGGTGATCACTTAATATCAGGTGAACCACCTATTCGTTTACCTCCTATGATATATAAAAAAAACTACTGTAGAAAGGTAAGCCGATTTTGAATAGTTTGTCTTGAAAAGTGTATAAAGAGATAAAAGCTTTATCTGATTTAATAGCATTGTAATTTTTTTTTATAAAAGTTTACTTCGTTAAGTTGTTAGATCGCACGAACATATTGAAAAGGATGGAAAAAGTAGAGAAATTTGGTCGCTGAAGGCATTACTTTACGGAAATCCATAATTAAATATTAAACGGAGAAAGCCCACGAGGAGGAACCTCTAAGCGGTCCTTTCTGCTTACAGAGGATTGGGGGATGAAGAAGGAGTTATGCTCATTCCTTCCGCCAACGTAGCCGAACCTAGAGAAAAGGTCCCCAGTTATCCCCATTGCACAGGCTCGACTGACGTTCTCCCTATTAGGTCCGAACGGCTTCTGACGCTGGGTGGCTTGGTGTTTGAAAGACCAACCCCGTACCGTCTCACTACTTAGGTAGATGCAGGTGGTAGAGCCACGCTGAAACTATTACTGGTTTCAGCATGAAATGGTCGGCTCGTCCGGGGTACTACCACCCGACCCACAGAAACATCGACGTGAAGTAACAGTGCTTACATTGTTGCGTTTCGTTCAAGCAGTTAGAGCGCCGGAGGCCCACATCCTCTCCCCTCCCCTCCCGCTACCCCACTCTCTCCGAATACAGGCTGGCAACGCAGTTGCGACTCCCCTAGTATTGCTAGTCTATGGACGACGGTGATCACTTAACGTCAGATGAACCGCCTGTTCGTTTGCCTCCTGTGATATAAAAAAAAATTGGTTGCCTGTAAAGTCGGTATACGGGCGAAAGTTTTACGTGACAACGACTTTGAGTGGTAAAATAATTTTCGTATAGTAGTCTCTCTCGCTCTTAGGCGGGCTAACCATGCCCGAGTGGAAGGGACGCGTGCCTCTCACTCGCTCTCATTGTGAGCGCATAACGTGAGCGGAGCGTAACGCAGTTTCTTGAAGTGTCACCCGGCAAACCAATTTATAAGACGTTGTCACGTCAAAAAGAGTTATCATCATCATCAGATGAGTTCATCATCATAACACTTTAAAATTCTATATAAATAATTTTTCAAATCAGACCAGTAGTACCTGAGATTAACGCGTTCAAACAAACAAAGAAACCCTTCAACTTTATTATATTAGTATAGATATATACTTAATTAAATTATATTTGATATTCGTACACGCTCGTAGCTGACATAATAAAAAAAAATTTTAAGTGTTCCCCCTCGGCAGTGGCTCAAGCCTAGGTCCGTTCCCTCGGCGTGGAGACCTTGAGTACGCTGCTCACGCGACACAGCAACACTAAATCTTACGTCACTGCAACAACATTACACATATCACACACGTGCACCCATACATGCTTACACGTGACAGTGGAAGGATTTT
Organism: Antheraea mylitta; assembly: GCA_014332785.1. Classification (NCBI taxonomy): domain Eukaryota; kingdom Metazoa; phylum Arthropoda; class Insecta; order Lepidoptera; family Saturniidae; genus Antheraea; species Antheraea mylitta. The sequence continues at coordinate 3,022,572 of JACEII010000007.1, read as the reverse complement.
ATGTTAATTTCCTTTATCGAACTGAAACAATTTAGAAAAAAATATCCGACACAAAATACATATAAGAGTTGTTGAGTTATGTATGCTTGGTACACATATATGTTTCAATAACTCATATAAGTATGAATATCTAGCTGAGGTTAGGTTAGCTCATATAGGTCTTGAATTGCATGAGTCAGGCAACAGCGCAAGCCGAGGTGTGCCATGCACCCTTGAGCTAATTGTCAAATAAAATCGACTGAGTGCCTTAAGCGCTCGGCTTAGTAGTCTAGTGAAGCTGTTAATACCTTGCTAGGTCAATAGCGTAATAAGTTCAAACTTTACCTCTCTATAATATTAGTATAAATAAATAATAAAATAAAAAAACAATTTAACTTGCGGTGACATTACCAAATATTTATTCAGGAAAAAATATAAAAGGGGTAAGAAAATACAGTTTCATTATTACATTTCTTTTATTTCATTAGATATAACAGAGATGAATATGTCTTCTCATTCATTTGATTACTCCTGAAAAAAAAAATTTTGTATACATCACAACATATGTCTTTGAAGTCACAAATTAATTTAATACGTTTTATTCAACTTAAATAATAATAAATACATATCTATATGTTAAATTTGACTATTAATTTCATTAGTAAATTTTATTTATTGCAGCGTTGCCAGCCTTTATTGGTCAGGAAGAGAGAGGGGAGAGGTGGGCATCTAGCACTCTCACTGACCGAACGAAACGCAACAATGCAACTATTACTTCACGTCGATTATCTGTGAGAGGGTGAGGTATTTTATAGCCTTAATCGGTGTTATTACAAAAAAATTAAATACTTGGTTTAAAAAAGGCTTCGTACGAAATGCACCGCGCTCGCCCAAGGCCAATTTGCGTTATCCTTTTTTGGCAAGTCTAACCTAATGTAACCAAAGCGAAACAACAGATAAGCAACCTTTTTAAAACAAGCGTTCAACACGTGTTTAACTTTTTTGTAATAACACTGAATATGTTTATCTAGTGTGTGAATCCAATAGATGGCTGCTGAAAGGGTGAAAGGGTAAATATTATATCACAAACTAAATTTGATTTACCTTGTGGCCTAGAAGCTTATATTCGAATACCGTGCTGTTTTCTAGATCCTGAAAATAATAACATTAATAATAACTCGTGCTAAAAATATTAGATATAGTAAGTTAGGTAGAGGAGAGCGAATAGTGGAAGTAAGCTGATGGGCATTAGTCCCTTAAATTTATGCTTAGGTTAAAAGGCCCAAGCACTATTTTTTTTTTAATCACAGGATTCAAACGAACAGGTGGGCAATTGCGTTGCCAGCCTGTATTGAGGGAGGGGGGGGGGGTGATAGAAGAGGAGAGGAGGGCCTCCGGCGCTTTCACTGATCGAACCAAACGCAACACTGCGAGCACTTATTTCACATCGGTTTTCTGTGAGAGGGTGGTACCACCCTGGGCGAGCGGATACATTCATGCTGAAGCCAGTAATAGCTTCAGCGTGACTCTACCGCCTATTCGATATTTATCGTCCTGTAGCGAAGTGGTTATGGCAATCGCGAGGTAAACTTATTCAATGCTCGAAACTTCATCTCTGTTTTGCGTGTTTTTGTTTTTTTCTTATAAATAATGTGACCACAGATGTTCGCAATTTGACACGAGTCACTTCCCTTGTCCTTTGACGCATCGCTTTAGCAAATATCTAATAAGCTCTAATAAGCGCTATTTTATCACGTGATATAGCGCTCAGATATGTCATCTCCATACATTTTTGCGTTTTCTATTTTCGTTAACGATTGTCGATAAGCAACTTGGTTAGGCCCCCAGGTCACAAACATTTGTCAGTTATGAATTAAGTGCAAGACGCAAGTTGTTGTAACTCCAAATCCCGTTAAATGCCTTGAGATTAATTAGTACGCTTTACGAAATTATAACAAGATTTGATAGCGGACTTCTTCTCCATCTAGCCCAAAAGATCGAGGAGACATATACAAAAATTGTTACAAAGCATTATAATTATACACTCTAGTCTCTACGTACTAAATCCGGGACATTCTTGTAGCAGATGTTTAAAATTTTGCACAGATGTGTTGTTGCAAGCGCAGGTGTTATCGTCAATCCTTTGTAGGACGACGCCTGGCAACCAACTTGCCAGGCTGCCGCAGAGGTGGTTTCTCAGGAAGAGAGCCAGAACGGTCCCTGGCCGCCCCTAACATGCGGCCGACGGTACACCGTGGGGTTTTAGTCCGTGCGAGTCGCACATAACCCACCCTCTCCCCGGGAGGGTGGGTATCCGTTAGGGATTTCCCCACGTTAGTAAAAAAAAAGTGTTATCGTCAATAACTTTAAAACTATGAAGGTATTGCTAACAATACCCATGGTCAATTAAAATGTCTACCATATGGAAGGAAAATCTAATAGAATATTCTTTTTTTTTTCAATTTTATTGATTTGGCACAGATATTTACACACAGATATTCGGAATTAGCAATATAAAGGTAGCCGAAAGTGATTACAATTTGATACGAGTCACTTCTCTTTCCTTTAACACGTTACATGAGCTTTATATAATAATGTCACAAATTCGTCAGACTTGATTTAGACGCGTAATGTTCTTCATGTTTATTGGAATCTGGTGAAATACAACTATTATGGTGCAAAGTATTCATGAAAACTAACTATTTTGCTTTATACGCAGTGTCTTGCTAACCATTTAGATAAAACTGAAATCTCTGTTGTTTTTCCTGGTTAATCTCCTAAGACACTGGACCAATTTTGGTTAGATTTGTAACTTGTAATTGTATAGGATTTTCTAAAGTATTATATTGTATTAATCTCATTACACTTTTGTGCGAGGGTTTAGCAGTAATAATAAAATTACGATTTCAAAAACCAGTCCACAAATAATCTATATAATATTTATATTTTCATAGCTTCGGACACTAACTAATGTCATATGAATTATCATTACCTTTTCCGAAATTCTGTTCCTTGGTGCTTCGGTTGTCTGAAAAAAAAAACGTTTCATTTTTTTTTACACTTTTTTTTTTATAGTAGCACGGCAAAGTGACTGCACTATGCCTGATGGTAAGCACAGTACAATCCAAAAATAATAGCGACCACCGATTGACACACTGTCCATCGCCGGTCGCCACTATCATGCCGGCCTGTAATAAGCTGGATATGCACAGGCTGATCCCGAAACGCGACCCGTAGAAGCGAATCACTATTACGGGCTTTTTCGCCTTATACATGGTGGTTGCGACCCAGTCGGGCTGTAAAACCCTACCACTCCGCTTGCGCCATTGCCTCGTTCGTTATTCGGCAGGGTTCACCACGTGCAGGTGAGGTTGGCTTGGGTGTCTCAAGTCTTAAGATGTTACTCGACACCCCTTACACCCCTAATAGGTTTCAGCGCTTGACCACCATTTTGCCTGATGTTAATTGAAATTATTAATAAGGCGTCTCTACCTACGTAATTCCTCTGAATTGACTCTTAAATGCAATTGTCGGAATACACCAACGTTGGGCGGCAGATTTTCAAGTGGACAATGAAAGGTAGCCAAGCGGGATTAGACAAATCCTTTTTTAAAAACTACCGCGTTAGTGGGACGCTACGGGGTTAGTCTTTCAAACACCATGCATCAGAAGGCCACTGGCATCAGATCTGATAGGGAGCACGTCAGTCGAACTTGTGTAATGGGGATATCTGGGGACCTATTTCTCCAGCTTCAGCTACGGTGGCGGAAGGAATGAGCATAACCCCTCTTTCACCTCCCAATCCTCTGTAAGTAAAGAGGACCGCTTAGAGAGTCCTCCTCGTGGGTCCTCACCGCCACCTCCATCTATATGGATGACCTTTTCGCTCTCTAACGAGCATGGCTTTACTATCTCTATTCGTCTATACATTACATCAACATTAATGCGATCAAAACTACTAGCAAAAGCTAGTCTTACTACAAAGCTGTCGAGACGTCTTTTCGTCTTAATGTTCTCTTTCCCTTACAGAGTATATCAGGACGTTCACGCAAAATGTGAATTGATATTTACACAGACCGGCCTGACAATCGCAACGGATGACGGATTGAAGAAATTACAATAATCCCTAGTCTTTTTGGGATTGTGACTTATTGTTTATTTACTGTGTAAATTGAATCCAGTAGTAAGCGGTTGAAAGGGTGATTATAACGTAAGATAAATTTAAGTGCATTTACCTTGCGTTCCAAAAACTTATATTCGAATATCGTGCTGTTTTCTAGGTCCTGCAAAATATTGAAATTATTAATGACTCGTGGCTAAAAATAAAAGATATAACAAGATAGGTAGAGAAGAGCGAATAGTGAAGTTGAGTGTTGACGGGTATATGTAATGGTCCCTTAAATGTATACTTAGTTTGCAATGCTTAAGCATTATTCGATAAAGCTCACCTGTAGCGCAATAAATAACCATATGGCATAAGCCATTTTATCAAGTTTTCTATTTTCCCAGAAATATATTTCGAATTAGCAATTTAATGCTTGAGAAAGTTGGTCGCAATTTGATACGAGTCACTTCCCTTCCTCATAGTACGTTATATGAGCATTATATCATTTATGATTTAATTGCAACAAAGATTTATCAGTTATGATTTAATTGCGAGTCTGTTCTTCATGTTTGTTCGAATCTAGTAACTATGAGACGAAATATTTATGAAAACTGACTGACTATTTATTCATTTTTGCTTTATACGCAGTGGTCTAGCTAAGTATTTAGATTAAACAAGAATCTCTGTTGTATTTCCTGGTTAATCTCCGAAGTCACTGGACCGATTTTGCTGAGATTTTTAATAGCATGTGTAGGATTTTCTACAGTATTATCTGGTATTCTTCTTATTTCGATTTCGATTGTTACATTTTCATAATCTCGGACACCAACTAATGTTATATGAAATAGAACATTACCTGTTCTGAAATTCTGTTCCTTGGTGCTTCGGTTGTCTGGAAAAAAGATGGCATTTTTTATACATAGGTTTTAGGATTCCTAACAACCGGGTTGCCTCAGCTGGGTGCGGCGTGGGAAACGCCTGCCGCCAGGAATGTTGCGGAGCTTGCTCGCGCTACCCCGGGATACTCCCATAGTGCGGCGTAGGTTGTCGTGGAGTTTTAGCCGGTTTAAGTCGCCATTTTCAGCCCCTCCCTTGAGTGACTCGCACATGGGGGAGGGCGGTTCAAGTCAGGCTCCCCCCCGGGAGCTCTGACATAGTCCATGAGGATTTTCTCTCCACGTTAAAAAAAAAAGGTTTTAGGATTCGACCACAATTTCGCCAGATGTTAAATGACAAGGTCTAAGATAGTAAACACATTAAACGTAGAGGGACTGAGACTCAAGTGCAGTTAGTTACCAAAACAAACCAACATCGGGTGATAGATTTTTAACTAGACAGTGGTAGATAGCCAGACGTTATTAAAAAAATCGCTTTTTTACATCCTCTAATGCAGTGAAGCGGGCTGTGGTTAGTTTTGTAAGCACAGGACTGACAGAGAGTACGTTAGCCAAACCTGTGCAGTGGGAAAAATAGATCCGAGGACCCAACTCTCTAGGTTTGACTACGGTGACAGAAGACAGCAAGCAAAAGGCCTCTTCGTTCCGCCAGCCCCCGGAGGTGAAGAGGACCACTTAGAGGGTCCTTCTAGCGGGCCCTCCCGCAGAAGGAAGCCATCACCTTCCATCTAAGCTCGCTACCGAGCATGGCTTTCTGCCTTTATAGTAGTAGCCACACTGAAGCTATTACTGGCTTCATTATGAATAGGTCAGCCTTCTCACAGAAAACTGAAGTGAAGTAACAGTGCTTGCATTGCTGCGTTTCTTTCAGTCAGTTACGCCGTAGGCCCACCTCTCCTCATCTTCCCCGTTTCCTCTTCCCTTCCCTCCTCCATGGGCCATCACAGACTGGCAACGCACTCGTGAGTCCACTGGTGTTGCAAGTGTCTATGGACAGTGGGGATTACTTAACATCAGGTCTTCGTTTGTCTCCTATAATCTCCTATAATTAAAAAAAAAACAAAAGCTTGTGTCACCTACAAAGTTATAGAAACATTTGCCCGTCAGCGTCTTTTTTTTGTTTTACAATATTAGGATGTTTAAGCAATATTTGAAGTAATAATGAACACAAGCAATTTACACAGACCAACCTAACAATGGCGACGGACGACGGATTGAAGATTTTACAATACAATCAAGTACAGTGATATAATTTTACTAAGGAATTAAAAGAAACGTTAAACGTTCTTCTTAATGTATATAATGAGAATGCAGTTCCTTTGAGACTCAACGATGACCATTTGATGCAGAATTTTTCATAGATGATTCTAGACTAATCAATTTGTAGATTCTAATGATTTTTTTCCATTTTCTTTTTAAATCGAAGGTTTATTTGATGAACAATGAAGCGGGAAGATATTAGCTAGTAGCCAATACTACATATCAATCGATTGATCTTAATAAAAAAAACTCACCCCACTATCCGCAAGATTTCCAAAGATTAGGAAACAGAGCAAGTAAATCAAGCAATTCATAGAAATTGTTTTCATTTTTTTAACCAGAGCTTACTAATGTTATTAACTTACTAATGTTAGTTAAATAACAATAGACAAATGGTTAACAGTGTGTCTAATTATCATATTTATATGTTTTAATAGCTAAATATGATTAGTCGGTTTATTGCGATTATTAATGGGGTGATTGTAAATTAGTTCCATCCGCAATGTGTATAATTCATTTTATTGCACAATAAAATTTTATGTGATATAATTTATCCTTGTGACTTGTTGTATTTTTTACATACATAGCACCGTACATAGACACTAGCAACACCAGGAGAATTATTAGTGCGTTGCCAGCCTGTGATTAGGGGGCAGAGAAAAGGGTGGAGATTGAGGAAGAGGATGGGACCGGGGAGGGAAAGTGGGTCTTCGGCGCTCTCACTGACCGAACGAAATGCAACTTCACGTCGGTTTTCTGTGAAAGGGTAATAGTAACCTGGGGGCCTACCCGAACGAAAAAATGTATGGAGATGATATATCTAAGCGCTATATCACGTGATTTTATCATTTTTTCGTTTTCTATTTGCGTTAGTGATTGTCGATAAGCAACTTAGGTAGGCCCCCTGGGCGAGCCGACCCATTCATGTTGAAACAGGTAGTAGCTTCAGTATGGTTCTGCCACCTTATACATATACATACGCATTAAAATATTCGTCTTAATTAATGATCTAATAATTTTGCAATAGAAGTAAAAACTTAATTATCAATAAGGAAATAAATAATAATACAATGTAGTTAGTATCAATTGATTTTATTTATGAATGGAGAACGCAAACAAATCTTCGTAGTTATTTGATTACTGCTGAAAAAAAAACAACAATTACTTTGACCTGTACTAAAAAATTAAAACATTATTAATCTTAAAGTTAAAAGGATCTGCTTGTAATTACAATACGGTTTTATCCTGTTGATAACGGTTTCTTGAGATCAGACACAATAGTTACTATAGAAGTATACTATTAAGAATTACAATTAAAAGTGTATAAACTCGTTGTGTATAAAAGTATATAAACAACCAAGATTAATCAATTGCTTAAATCTATTCTTTCACGACAATGTTCGTCTACACCCCGCAAACTGGACCTTATTTGCATAGATTCTTCATTGGTGCCCCGCTACTTTTTATGTCAGCGTGATGATATATAGTCTTTTTAAATCGGACTAATAGTTTCTGAAATTAGCACGTTCAACCAAAGAAACAAACCATCCAGTTTTATACTGTTAGTATAGTATTTTTCACACAATCTCTCGACACCTTTTTGCGGTCTTCCTTTACCCCTACGTCCACCTTAATACTTTAAACTTTTTTAGTTACGTGACTTTCATCTCCTTTCATGACATGCCCGTATCATGCTAACCTATTACTTTTCAACTTCTCTACCATTGGTGCTATTTTCAAACTCATTATTAATCCCATTTATTCTAGGTACACCACACTTCAATCTTAACATATGCGTGTTCACACTCTCACATGTATATAGTCTTCTCTCATCCGTTTTTTGCAGCACAGCATTCAGATGCATAAAATATGACTGATCTTATAATAGCTATATGCAACTTGTCGACAATAATGGTCAATTCTTCGAATAGATAGATATGGACTTATTAATCACAAGAATTGTTTAATTTTCTTAGTAAAATAACATTTTTATAGGCAAGTATTTAACATTAAATTATAGAGTTATAAAGAGCACATACGTCATGGAATTCGTTGTCCAGCAATAATCTTTCCAATTTTTTTAGCTGCAAACGTATGAACATAGTTATAGAACTTAGTATATAGCATGACTGGTTAAAAATTGTAGTAAAAACCGATGAAGCTGTGAAGGTCAGTAAGGTCAATAGAGTAGTCAGTTAAAAAAAAATAGACTGGTTAAAAAGTTGCAATATTCTCACAGATTACTCATTACTTGCTTGTCGCCCTAAATCAATAAATCAAGCAATAGGTGCTTAATATTTGATCTAATTATCTCGAGAATGTCAAACTGATGTACACTCAACGTCAGGTGATTTATGCAAAAACCAACTGGTGTAATAAACTCGGAAGCGAATGAATCATGCTGTTCCGCGCACTTCGGACTGCACCCTGCTTGCCTTTGTTCGACCATGTGGCATTCTGACAATAAGCCGTTACGCAATGGTTAACCTTGTAAAGAACCTCTTTAATTTTACTTTTTTTTTTTACTTTTAAAAGTATCGTTTCCATACTTTAGTAGTAGTTAGTAGTTTTAAAACAAACTTTAACTACGGTACTCGTTGTTGTTTATTAGTTTTTGTTTTGATATTATGATTTTATATCTTAAATATGACCATGAACTACCACACGATTGAAGGGTGTCAGCCTTTAAACGTTCGCCTGGTATATATTTATTAACTTGTTTATCTGATGACATAAAACTAATAATGGTCTAAATGGAATAAATCCGAATAATTAAATTATAATACTTACTAAACTGTATAGTTGTGTATATAAACTCTGAAACATTAATTAAAAATACATATATTTTTTTCTTTTTATCAGTCTATAATTGTGTATTTCATTAAAAAAATATAATACAATTACTAGTCGGAGTCAATAATAACGGTAATATAATTTTTACTTCCTATAGAAGTTATGCCACGAAGGAAAACTTTCATTTTACATTTAAAAAAAAAAAACAATGTTAACATAAACAATAAGTTTTTGACATAAATACTAAAACAGCGCCATCATTTGACATTCTAAATGTCATTATGAATTTTATTGCGGGATCTTAGTATATGATGTAGTGAATTTTACATTTTATTCGTAATCTCGCGTTATTTGACTCTATATCTTGTAATATTGGTAATACGTTATATTATATAGTTCGGCTATTATGCAAAAGTATAGTGTATGGGAGATAATAATACCATATAATACGAATTCTGAAGAGTTCTAACAAGGGGCCGCCATCTTGTTACAACATTAATATTACTTCAGTAATTAAATGAAATTAGCGTCTACGTGTAATATTATTATCTACTGACATTAATAATTTGAAAGATGAGTTTGAAGCCATAAAAAAATATATAATTACAAATTATGATTTTATGTTTAGATATTTTCAACAGCTTCAACTAAAAATTGGTAAATTGCAATGGACATTTTTCCTTTACGAAAAAGCAATTTTTTAATCTGAAAATTTATGAATATGTATTCATTTATTTGTTTGTTATCTCGCCATTTAAACACCTTTCAATCTACGACCGCATTTATATATGATTAAAATTTGCTGCAACGCCATCTACTGACGGGTTATAGTAAAATAGGCAGCAGAAAAAGAAATTCAGGGGAAAAAAATTACGTGTACCAATTTTCAAGATGACCGACTAAATACTTTTAGAGTTTATCGACATCATATGTATAATATATATATAAAAATATTCCGGTAGACAGCGAATCCGGTAGACAGACATTACCTTGTCAATGCTAAATACAATATACAGAATGTAATAAAATTATACGTAGAATTTTACCTCCATCTTGACGGAAGAACCAATGATGATACGAGGTTTTTGATTAGCCTAAAAACAAATATGTATATTATGAATGCAAGAAGTTTTTAATAAAAAAAATAATATTCTTTAAAAAAATTGCAACAAATATAACATTATCTGTATTAATAAAATCATGTTAAAAATTACTGAATTGCTTTTAATACTTTTCTTTTAATTTTGCTGCTTGCACACGATATTTGTTATGTGAAACATCTATCGGTGCACCCTAAACCTGGGGGCCTAACCAAGTTGCTTATCGACAATCACTAACGCAAATAGAAAACGGAAAAATGTATGGAGATTGGTTAGGCCCCCTGATTTTGATTTGGCGACGTGTGGCGACACAAAACACAAACTTTGCACTATTAACGAAATACAGAAAAATACATATAATCCTATCTGTATAAACATAAGACTCATATTATTTTTATCTAATATTCTGTGACGTCACACACATGCAAGAGAGACGCGTAAATAGAAATGTTTTGTCGACAACATCATCCTACAACACAACATGTCGACTACCACATTGAAAACACAATTTTTTTTTTTCGATCTGACTACGCTATTGACCTATTGCTAACAGCTTCACCGGACTACTAAAGCGAGCGGTTGCGGCACTCAGCCGATTTTATTTAACGACTAGCTCAAGGGTGCACGAAACACCTCAGCTTGGCCTGTTGCCTGAAAACACCGGTTCTCATCTGATCACCGAAGTTAAGCAACGTCGAGCACGATCAGTACTTGGATGGATGACGTTTGTTTTTAGCTGCTCAGAATAATCTTTAGTATTATTTTTTAAAATGACTTTGTAATATTTTCAAACGGATTATAATTTAATGTTTTTATAATATCATGCAATTTGTTTTTTTTTAATCCTATAAATATACATATAAACTGATCAAAGTCTGTTCTACGTACATCCAAAAAATACAGGAAGCCGAACCAAGTTGCTTATCGACAATCGCTAATGCAAATATCACGTGATATAGCGTTCAGATATGTCATCTCCATACATTTTTCCGTTTTTTATTTGCGTTAGCGATTGTCGATAAGCAACTTGGTTAGGCCCCCTGGATAGATGTCGATTATGTTTTTAATTTTACTTCATAGACACTTTCTTCTTATCAAAATATCTTATGCATTTTGAGCCAATAGATTTTAAGAAACTACTTTTTTATAAGCACTACGCGTCTGGAGTGGGGCAAGCGGTATGGTGTGCATACGCAAGAGAGCGGAGATAAATAGATCATTTTTTTTCTAATATATTGCATATATAACGCATATATATAAATATAAAATATATTGTAAAGATGGGAAACAACGCCGACGAAGTTTAAAATATACATATTTTATGTGAAACATCTATAGACACGCGTAAACCTGATTGTTGGCGTGCCGAGTGTGTGAGACGTGGCGACGCAATGCCATGCGCAAGCGTCAGTGCGCAATCTCTCTTGCCGCACTGAGTTCGCATACCTATAGTGTAATTTGAGAATTCGAGTATTTGAGATTCGTTCGATTCGAAACAATTACGATGTTTTACGTCTGCCAAGCGTACTGTGACGGCTCAACTTTTTTTTATATAATTATAATGTCTTTAAGAAACTACTTTTTTATCAGAACTACATACCTCACAAAAAGCTTTTATGTAAAAAATATATTTTTGTTATCAATTTTTTCTTTGTTTTTGTCTGTACACATAAAAAATATTGTTAAAATAATTCTGAACGCAGACAAACCCGCGGAAATTAGTTATCTATGTTAGAATAGTATAAACAAAACAAGTTAAGTATGTCATTACTGTCTGGGGTGGCAACCACCACACCCACAGTGGTCGGAGTATCTAGCCTAGGTAGTGGACTGTATATAAATTGGCTGGAGGCAGATACCCCTTGAAAATGTATGCCGAATGTACTCGTATTTTCTTTATAATCGGGATAAAAGATCACTCACCTGATATAATATGTCTTCGCCGCCGTTGCCGATGGTGAGAGTACCAGTTATCCTCAAGTGGCTCGTATACCAATAACAAACACAATTCCGGACCGCCGTGTATACAGTGAAAACGAATTTAAGCGCAGATTCCGAACAAGTGCCGCCGTGCAAATCCGCCGTACAAGCGCAAGTGACCAGTCATCCCCGATTGTACGATGACAAACAATGTGTCAAAAAAATAAAAATAATTTTGCATACCCCCAACCAATTTATGCCCGAACATTCCCCCCCGCCAACCAAGCGCTAAACTTGGTTCCTAGTCAGGCATTGGGAGCCTACATAATTTAGAGACAGGGCGTAAAATAATCCCTGACTGGGTTTTCACTTCTGCAACCCTTATTATATTATCCTTGCCTGGATGAAGTTTAATTAACCGACCGAGACGCCATTGAAGTGGGGGAAGATTCTCATCTTTAATGAGAACGAGGTCGTCTAATTTTGGGGGAGGTGTCTGTGAGGTCCATTTATACCGTTGTTGTAAAGTATGTAAATATTCATTACGCCATCTATTCCAAAAATGCTGTGATAACTTTTGAATTTGTTGATACCGACTTAACCGACCGATATTAACGTCAATGTATGGATATTCCGGTAACGCTACTAAAGGTTGTCCGATCAAGAAGTGACCCGGAGTTAAGGCATCGTAATCCGCCGGATCCGTACTCAAGGGGCACAGAGGACGCGAGTTCAACACAGCTTCCACCTTGGTGAAAAAGGTGGACAGCTCTTCAAAAGTGAGTCGCGTTTCACCCAAAACTCACCGGCAGTGAGTCTTTGCAGACTTAACGGCCGCCTCAAAGAGTCCTCCGAAATTAGGACTCGCCGGGGGGTTAAATAACCACGTGATATGCCGCTTTGCTAATTGATTCTCGATGCCGGAGCTATTGTTCTTTAAAAAGACATATAACTCTTTTAGATATTTATCCGAACCCGTGAAATTTGTACCGCAATCCGATCTCATTAAAGAGGGTATTCCCCTACGAGAAGTAAACCTTGTAAAGGCAGCTATAAAGGCTTCCACCGACAAATCGCTTACGACCTCTAAGTGTACCGCTTTAGAGGACAAACAAATAAAAACACATAAGTAGCATTTTAGGATTTTTGCATTCCGAAGTGAGCTACTTTTAATATAAAATGGACCTGCAAAATCCGTGCCTACACCAATGAAGGGTCTAACTCCTGTTACCCTATCCGTCGGTAAATTTCCCATAAAGGGTTGAGTAGAACGAGCCTTTGACCGATAACATTTTATACACCGAAATGTTACCTGTCGTGTTATCCGCCGAACTGAAGTGATCCAATAAGTTCGAGACAAAATTGCCGCTAAAGTATTTGATCCAACATGGCAATTTTTTTTTTTGTTTTTTTTATTATAATTTGTTTTATTATTATTTTACAAGTAATACTAGATTATTACAGTAATATACAATATGCTAACATCAATATACAATAAATCATAAAAATTACAAAAAAATATTATGTAACTTATCAAACTAGAATTATGAATCGCAAAAACTATCAAAAGGTAGATAAAAAATTGATGGATTCTACATATGACCGCTGCCACCTAAACTAGGTAATCCTGTATCTCAGGTGGGAGTACACATTATGACACTATTCATGGTCACGTTACACAACCGCAGTGGATAAAATATTTTAAAAAGCTGTATACAAAGACAAATGCATGATAAAAACAATCTAAATATACTTAAGAATTAGTGCTAAAATATATTTATGTTAAATTATATAAAAGAGGTCTTATTCTATAAAGTAATCATTCCATCAAATCATTCAAACTGATGATTCCTAATTAATGATACCTGTGTGAAAAAATTAAGTCTTGACAGTTACTACTCTCTATATATCTGCCAGTAATATTTTTTCCGTTTCATCGTAATCTAAGTTTTGAAGCCAACATTCAATCTTCATTTTACATCTATGCTTGTTTAAATGTGTAATATCTAACAATCTGTCAATCTTGTTAATCAGTCTAGAACTCAGTATATAATATTGTTTTTCAGCGCAAGTTGTTCGGTGCTTTGGGACTAAAGATACAGTTTTATGTCGATGATTTAAATCGTTTACAGAGTCTACTGTCAGTGTTGAATGCTTGCGGGTAGCTTTAAGTATAAAAAGCTGTCTAACTGATAGGACTTGGCACTCTGAATATAGTTTTTTAGTTGGATAAAGTCTTGATCTAGATAACATTACTTTTTTAACCTCGTGGTAATGTATAACCAATAATTCCGTGAACCGATGTTTACCGGGTAACAAAATAGGATACTTTGCGTTATAAGACAAAGTAGATTCCTTAATCCGACCGCCTACTCTTAATAAATAGTCCGTATCAATAAATAGATTTAACCGCTTGAGTGCTGATTTAATATCTTTTCCCGATTGAACCGCCAAAAATTCTTCAGAAAAGCATTCCATTTGAACCAATTTTACTAATTTAAGAATTGCTTTCCTGCGTTCCTGAACCGTTATAACTCCGAATGACCGATTTGTATGTTTGCAGTTATGAAAAAACCTTAATAAATATGCCGTAACGTTAAGGAGTTTATCAAAGGAACTGTACCGATTAAACAAATCTAAATCCGACTTTACAAAAATATTAACTACAGGTTTAAGACCGGGTAATGACTGCATAGGATAGTCCAAATAATCCCGAGGCCAGCTTTCCGCAGATTGGCATAACCAATCCGGTCCCCACCACAACGAATGGTTCAATAATTCTTCCGCTTTGCTTCCCCGTGAAGCTATATCCGCACAATTTAATTCTCCTGGTACGTGTCTCCAAGAGATCTGAACTTCAGATGAATTTATCTGAGACACCCGATTTCCTTCAAAAACCTGAAGCCTATGTGGTGGTGTATGCAGCCATGACAAAACTATGGTGCTGTCACACCAAGCTACTACACCCTCAAATGCAATTTGATGTTTCATGGTAGAAACAACATGGTTGAGGAGTTTCGTTAACAATACCGCACCGTTGAGTTCCAGTTTTGGTATCGTCTGTTGAATGTTTAGGGGGGCTACCCTAGACTTAGCCATAAGCAAACGTACCCTGGTAACACCGTCAGAATCCTCCGATCTAAGATAAACCGCAGCCGCAAAACCCATGGATGATCCGTCGCAAAAACCATGTAAGGAGTACCGCGCGTCACTTACAGGCTTTAAACACCGTCCAACCAAAAGCCGTTCCAGGTGGTGTAGATCCGATAAAATACCGTACCAATCTTCTACGATATGGTCGGGTGCTTGAGCATCCCAATCAATTTTTTTGTTAGCCGCGCTGCTAATTAAAGCCTGAAGTAACAACTTAAATCTAAAAATAACCGGACTAATCCAACCTAACGGATCATACAACCGAGCCGCTATAGATAAAATGCTCCGCCTAGTAATTTTATCTTCTTTGAGTGGTAAATTCAAACGATAGGTGAAACTATCTAATCTCGGATCCCATTGTATTCCTAATACTTTAACAAACCCTGGACCGTCAGCACTATTAAAAGACCTTGGAGTCTCCAAATGATCACCTGGCAAACCGTCCAAAAGCTCAGGGACATTAGAAGACCATTTTCGCAACTCATATCCGGCCGTGTTCATGAGTGCTATGAGCTCGTCTTTGAGTTCGCGAGCTTGTTGTAACGTATCAGCTCCGCCGTTTAAATCGTCCACATAGCTATTTTGTTGCAGCAACCGTGCCGCTTGTGGAAATCTATGTCCTTCGTCCTGAGCTAACTGCTGAAGGCACCGAATTGCTACAAAAGGACTAGACTTGAGTCCGTACGTGTTCGTCGTCAGCTGATAAAGTTTTACCGGATCTGTGGTACAAGCTCTCCAAAAAATCAATTGATACTTTCTGTCATCCGGATGGATCCAAATTTGCCGAAACATCATGCGTATGTCTGTTGTAAAGACAACCCGAGGCACACGAAAATTTAAAATAATAGCCGTGATATCACTTTGCAGCCGTTCTCCTGTATACAAGCAGTCATTTAAAGTGACCCGCGTGTTGGTTTCCACGCTACTATTAAAGACCACACGTATTTTACCGTCTTTAAATACCCCGTGGTGGATAAGGATATAAGATTCCTCTCCGCGATTTAAATTAAAATCCGAGATCTCCATATGACCGAGCTTAAGATATTCTTCCATCAACGCAACGTATTTTTCCCGAAATTCAGGCTGCCGAGCCATTCTGCGTTCAAGTGCCGAAAATTGACGTAAGGCTTTATGTTGAATATCTCCTAAACGCCGGTGATTAGGTAAAAGTGGTAGCCGTACCATGTATTTGCCGTCGGAACCGCGAACCGTAGTGGAGGTGAATAAATTTTCACATTCCACGTCCAGAGGATCCCTAATTTTTTTTATTGGTGGTTCCTCCGCTTTCCAAAACCGTTCGACAGCCTCGAGAAGGGATACTCCCGAAACTAAAGCGCTGTCGGTATTTTTCAAGGACCGTCCATTTGTGTGACCGAAAACCACCAAATCAAAAATCGTATTTAAAGCGTACATGCCATACGAACTAAGATTTATTTTATCTAGCAATATGTCACCTAAAATATCACATCCGAAAATGACATCCACGTGAGAGTGATTTAATGATCCATCATCTGATAATTTTAAATTTTCCGCCGAAATATTAAATTTATTAATTAAATAAGATGTAGGGTTCCGTAACACTACAGCCGTGACATTTAGTAATGGTTTCCCGGTCCGCACTGGTCTAAACTCAAATAAAACCAAACTATTACTGTTGGAAATATTACCGGATACACCGCTTAAAGGAATGTGAGAATAATATCGCTTCAAATTTAAATCCGACACCAAACTACTTTTTATAATTGTTAATTGAGAACCGAGATCCAATAAAGCACGCGCTTTTAAAAATAATCCGTCCGATTTTTTAATCTCAATTATTGCCGTAGGTAAAATTACATTATTCGTAAGTTTGGGTACCGCTGCGATATTATTCCAACCCTGTAATTGCTATGCTTCACGACTACAAAGCGCAGGAGGGCTAGGAGAGCCGCGCCGCGTAATGTTCACACTACGTGAAGCGTTATTATTACGAGCAGAAGCATTATGACGCGCATTCGACGCTTCACTACTCGCTGAGTCATCCGCCGTCCGCCGCACTCGATGGCCTGACGAGCGACCGAGCACCGCCGCACGATCCAGCTCGTGACTCCGGCGACGATGCCGCGCGGCCTCGCTCCGTCTGTTTCCGTCATACCTAACCGTATTAGAAGCCCGTATATTACGTGAGGTGTCATTCGGTGACACCGACCGCCTTATATATTTTGAACAAATAAAGTATTATGACCATTATGGCCACAATGCCCACAATTAATATTTAAACCACACGAAGATGCAAGATGCCGCCTGAAACATTTGAAACATAAATTATTGTTCAAAATAAAAAGTTTGCGATCGTCAACTTTTAAATTTTTAAATTTGTAACAACGTTCAATAAAATGCCGTGGTAAATTACAATATGAACAAGAACTTTTATTATTACCGTTTGAATATTGTTTACGTTCGTTACTATTATGCGTCACATTCAATACGTTCCGAGTCCGCGTGACCTTGACCGATTTAACTAAACCGGGGTCTACCGCCGTTTCCAATAGTCTGCACTCATTAGATAAAAATTGCATAAGTTCGTTAAATGTAGGTAAATTAATATTACTTCCGCCGTGTAACTGCTCAAATCGTGTTTTTATTTCTGCCGGTAATTTAGTTAGAGATATATATAATAAAATATAGCTCCACTCATCCGTCGGTAAACCTAAATTTTTCAACGCTCTTTCCGATTCCAATAATGGGTTCAATATTAAATTCCGTAACTCCGTAGTTCTATTTAACACGGGTAATTGCAAGATACGCGAAATATGAGTATCCGCCAGTAATCTTTTATTTTCGTATCGACTTCTTAATATCTCTATGTGTCATCAACTATAGGTAAATGTTTTATCAGATTCCTGGGTTCATTTCTAACGTGAGAAAATAGATAATGGAATTTCTCAGTTTTAGAAATATCTTTCCGAAATAACACTAAAGATGTATACAAACTAATGAAACTACACCAAGAAAAAATGTCACCGTCAAATTCTGTCAAATTAATGGCTGGAAGCCGTGCTGAACCCGCACTTTCTGTTGGCTGGTGTACACCGTCCAGCCGAGGATAGCTGACCGAAACAGCTTCCAACTGATCGTACCATCCAGTTGCCGTTTGGTACTGTTTATCATAGTCCGATATTACAGGAGCATCCGTACATTCACCGATTATATTCTCATATGCTTCCGTAAGCACATTAAAATATTCTTGCAATCGTCGCAAGCGAACTGAAATTACCGCCGATGATTGAGATTTCGAATTGATTATCTCAATCGATTGCAAAAACCAATTAAATTTCGTTTTAAATTTAGCCTCAGCATTTTTCAAAGACATTTTGATATAAGTAAGTTAAACTACCACTAAAATAACAGTAAACCGAAATAAAATGTAAAAAGGAAATAAATAATACAAAGTGTGAAAAAACTCGTTTGAAGTAACGTAACCGTTATTAATATCGTTGAACAAAATTTCAACAAATACCGCCCATATAAAAATATGTTGAACCG